>JAEOAD010000014.1:3557500-3925000 GCA_036365145.1 Orientallactaga sibirica | reverse complement strand
CAGATGTGTTAACTGATTTCATATCAGTTTCATGTTGATTACATGCCTTGCTGTTGAAATTTTAAAAATCAAAAACAAAAAGCAGGGACTGGGGCTGGAGAGATGGCTTAGTGGTTTAGGCACTTACCTGCAAAGCCAAAGGACCCAGGTTTAATTCTGCAGGACCCACATAAGCCAGATGCACAAGGTGGCACATGCGTCTGGAGTTCATGTGAAGAGGCTGGGGGCCCTGGAGTGCCCATTCTCTCTCTCCCCACCCCCTACTCTCTTTCTCAAATAAATAAATAGAAACAAGGACTGGAGAGATGGTTTAGCAGTTAGGGTGCATACCTGTGAAGCCTAAAGACCCAGGTTTGACTCTTCAGTACCCACATAAGCCAGATGCACAAGGTGATGCAAGCAAGCAAGGTTACACATGCCCACAAGGTGACACACACGTCTGGAGTTCGATTGTACTGGCTGGAGGCCCTAGCATGCCAATTCATTCTCTTTCTCATAAAAAATAAAAATAGGAAGCCGGGTGTGGTGGTGCACGCCTTTAATCCCAGCACTCGGGAGGCAGAGGTAGGAGGATCACTGAGAGTTCGAGGCCACCCTGAGACTACATAGTTAATTCCGGGTCAGCCTGGGCCAAAGTGAGACCCTACCTTGCAAAAAAAAAAAAAAATAGGGCTGGAGAGATGGCTTAGCGGTTAAGGCACCTGCCTGCTAAGCTTAAGAACCCGGTTCCAATCTCCAGCGGTTCCAATCTCCAGGTCCCACGTTTAGCCAGATGCAAAGTGACGCAAGGGCGCAATGCCGCACTTGCCCACAAGGGGATGCAGGCATCTGGATTTCGTTCACAGCAGCTGAGAGACTGCTGGTGTGCCCATTCTCTGTCTCCCTCTCCCTCTTTCTCTCTCTCTCTTTCTCTTTCTGTGTCTCTCTCCAAAAATAAAAAATTTAAAAAAAATAAAAATAGATAAAAATAAAAACAAATAAAACTGGGCTGGGCATAGTGGCACACACTTTTAATCCCAGCACTTGGGCTGCAGAGATAGGAGAATGCTGAGTTCAAGGCCACCCTGAGACTACTTGGGAGGCAGAGGTAGGAGGATCGCCATGAGTTTGAGGCCAGCCCGAGACTACATAGTGAATTCCAGGTCAGCCTGGGCTAGAGCAAGACCCTACCTCAAAAATCACCCCCAAAAAAATTACTGATACCCAGGTTCTAACTGGTATTAATTAGATGAGAATTTCAGTATTTCAGTAGGTGGAACCCTTGCATTAACATTTTCCAACTATTAGTCTGTTATGGAAAGGGGGTAAAATGTTGCCATTGAAACCATGTTAATAGGACATGGTGGTACATGCCTGTATTCCTAGCACTCTAGAGGCTGAGGCAGGAGGATCAGCCTGAGTGACACAGGAAGAGTGGCTACAGAAATAAGCTGAGAAGACAGTTCAGCTGGTGAAATGCTTGGGAGGCTGAGATAGGAGGATTACTGTGAGTTCAAGGACAGCCTGGACTACAAAGTGAGCTCCAGATGAACCTGAGCTACAGTGAGACCCGCCTCAAATAAAAAAGAGAGAAAAAGAGAGAGAGAAAAAGAGAAAAACAACATTTTTAGACTGAAGGTAAGAAGTAGGCAGTACCTTGGGGATTCACTTCCCTTCTACAAAGAATCAGCAGGGTCCCGTGGTAGCACCTCCACCCAGCTTGGAGCCCATCTTCGCACTCAGACTTTCTATGTTGTATTATTAGAACTTTGCTTTGCTTTGCTTTGGTTTTGAGAAACAATGAGAGGTGATATAATAGACTATGCTCAGATAGTTGACCCTAGGGCAGGACTTTTTTCTTTTTCCAAGATTTTTTTCAAGTGTACAAAATAATGGGTTTCATGTCATTTCCTTCCTTCCCTTCCTTCTCTCTTTTTTAAAATTTTATTTTATTTTATTTTATTTTATTTGCAAGAAAAGAGAGAGAGAGAATGTATGTATGGGCACACCAGGGCCTCTTGAGGCTGCAAATAAACTCCAGACCTATGTGCCACTTTGTGCACCTGGCTTTAAGTGGGTACTAGAGAATCAAACCCACAGCCCTGAGGCTTTGCAAGCAAGTGCCTGATGAGCTATCTCTCCAGCCCTCTTTCTTTATTTGGGGGTAGGAGGTTTGAGACAGAGTCTCACTCTAAACATACTGACCTAGAATTCACTCTGAAGCCCAGGCTGGCCTCAAACTTGTCCATCTTCCTACCTCAGTTATCCTAGTTCTGGCAATTAAAGACGTGCACCATCATGCCCAGCTCCTCATGAATTTTTTTTTTTTTTAGTAGGGTCTCTAGCCCAAGCTGACCTGAAATTCACTGTATAGCCTTGAACTCACAGTGATCCTCCTACCTCTGGCTTCCAAGTGCTAGGTGGGAGTAAAAGGTTTGTGCCACTACACCTGTCCTGACATTTTTTTTAATTTTAATTTTAAAAATTTTTTATTTATTCTTATTATTTATTTATTTATTTATTTGGTTTTTTGAGGTAGGGTTTCACTCTGGTCCAGGCTGACCTGGAATTAACTATGGTGGCCTTGAACTCACAGCGATCCTCCTACCTCTGCCTCCCAAGTGCTAGGATTAAAGGTGTGCATCACCACACCTGGCTAAAAAAATTTTTTTTTAAACTTTTTGTTCGTTTGTTTTTGTTTTTTGAGGTAGGGTCTCACTCCAGCCCAGTCTGACCTGGAATTAACTATGTAGTTTCAGAGTGGCCTCAAACTCATGGCAATCCTCCTACCTCTGCCGCCCAAGTGCTGGGGTTAAAGGTGTGTGCCACCACGCCCAGCAAATTATTATTTATTTTTTGAGGGAGAGAGAGAGACACAGAGAGAATGGGCGCACCAGGGCCTTTTAGCAGCTGTGAATGAACTCCAGTTGCATTCACCCCCTTGTGTGCATTACGACATTGTATGCTTGCATCACTGTGCATCTGGTTACATGGAACCTGGAGATTCACACATGTTTCTTAGGCTCTGCAGGCAAGTGCCTTAACTGCTAAGCTATCTCTCCAGCCCCTGGCCCAACATTTTATTTTATTTTATTTTATTTATTTTTTTTTTTTTGGTTTTTCAAGGTAGGGTTTCACTCTAGTCCAGGCTGACCTGGAATTCACTATGTAGTCTCAGGGTGGCCTCGAACTCTTGGCGATCCTCCTACCTCTGCCTCCCGAGTGCTGGGATTAAAGGCGTGCGCCACCACGCCAGGCTCCAACATTTTATTTTTAAATATTTATTTATTTATTTGAGAGAGAAAGAGAGGCAGATAAAGAATGGGTGCGTCAGGGCCTCTCGTCACTGCAAATGAACTCCAGACATTTGTGCCACCTTGTGCATCTGGCTTCACGTGGGCACTGGGGAATCAAACTCGGGTTCTTAGCCTTCACAAGCAGCACGCACCTTAACCGCTGAGCCTTCTCTCCAGCCCAGCATAACATTCTCTTTTACACATATATACAATGTAACTCTCTCATATTCATGCCCCTTTGGCCCTCTCTTGTCCACCTCGCTCCTCCTATTGCTTCCCACCTCAGCACTTCTCAAGCTGGCTTCCAAGGAGAGACTCTAGGACTGTCAGTGGATCTGCAAAATTGCAAGCAAAAGCTTAGCAGTGCATGGTGGTAGCGCAGACTGGCCTTGAATTCATGATGCTACTGCCTCAGCCTCCTGAGTTCTGGAATTAGAGGTGTCAGCCTGGCTCTTCTAGAAGGCTTTTTTGTTTGTTTTGAGGCAGAGTCTCACTCAAACCCAGGCTGACTGGAGCTCACTATGCATCACAGGCTGGCCTCGACCTCATGGTGATGTTTCTATCTCAACCTGTGACTAAAAGCATGAGCCACAATGCTTGGCTTCTTTTAGTAGACTTTAAAAAAAAAGAAAAACTTAGCTGGGCGTGGTGGCGCACGCCTTTAATCCCAGCATTCAGGAGGCAGAGGTAGGAGGATCGCCTGAGTTCGAGGCCACCCTGAGACTACATAGTGAATTCCAGGTCAGCCTGGGCCAGAGTGAGACCCTACCTCGAAAAACCAAAAAAAAAAAAAAAAAAAAAAAAAAAAAAAAACTTTCATTTATTTGTGAAAGAAAGACTATGGGTGTGTCAGGGAAATAAACTCTAGACGCATGCACGCCACCTTGTGCATCTAGCTTTACTTGGGTACTGGGGAATTGAAACCTGGGTTCTTTGGCGTTGAATCAATCTCTTCAGCCCCCAGCAGACTTTTAAAAATGTTCAGATGCTTCCAAACTACCACTGAAAGAGCTTAAGGATCCTTCACAGGGTGCTCTGGGTACAAGCCACTCTGGGTGGCACGGAAAGGAACATCAAAGGGACTGGAAGGCTCAGGGGAGTGTTATGTTGCCCCTCCCCCAGCCTGGAGCTGATTAGCTGTCTCCTGGGAGGTGACCATTCCTGTCTAAATCCACATGTCAGAACACAACTACCGGAGTTGGCCAGGGTGCTGGGCCTTCTCCAGCTGGCTCACAGGCTAACCGGCCTGCTCTTAACCTGTCCCTGTCTTTTCCAGTTTAGTGGACAGGATTTCCTGATCTGAGAGATCTGGTGAAGCCTCCACCCTTTGGCTGTAATCACATCAATACAAGAGGATGGGGCCAACATTTGGCTCTTTCTAATCTTCCCCAAAGGAGTATAGTGGCTGTGCCACAGTGAGCTGGGGAGAAGAATGCATTCTTTGATGCGAAGTCACATGTTTATACAGGCTTACCTTTTAGCCCAGGCCCAGGGCTTAGAGGAGAAGCTTCCTGACCTCAGGATTTCCTTTAAAGACACAGGACCCAAAGAGTTCAAAAGGTCTTTGTAATAATTAATCATTGTCAGCATTAACTAGGTATAATATCTCAGAACCATTCCAGCTATAAAATTCAGTGATTTTACCCATTGGTGGAAAACTACTCGAGAGCATTACAAAGGGAGACTCTCGGCTCCCACCCCTGCCCTTAGCTGAGGAAATAAGACTAGTCACCGAAAGAAAGCAGGAGAGAGGCTGGGGATGTGTTTAGTTGACAGAGTGCTTGCCTAGTACGCACAAAGCCCTGAGTTCTGTTGTCACCACTTCAAAACCGAATACGGGCCTGGAGAGATGGCGGAGAGGTTAAGGCACTTGTCTGCAAAGCTGAAAGACCCATGTAAACCAGATGCACAAGGTGTCTCATGAGTCTGGGGTTTGTTTGCAGAGGCTTGAGGCGCTGGTGCACCATTCTCTCTCTCTCTCCCTCTCTATCTGCCTCCTTCTCTCTCTCAAAAAAAATTAATTAATTAAGAAGCAGCAGCAGCAAGGTGTGGTGGTGTATGACTTTAATCTCAGCACTCAGGAGGCAGAGGTAAAGTGGTAAAAGGATTGAGTTCAAGGCCAGCCTGGGGTGAAAGAGTAAGTGCCAGGTCAGCCTGGACTAGAGTGAGACCTTAACTCAAAAAAGAAAGAAAGAAAGAAAGAAAGAAAGAAAGAAAGAAAGAAAGAAAGAAAGAAAGAAAGAAAGAAAGAAAGAAAGAAAGAAAGAAAGAAAGAAAGAAAGAAAGAAAGAAAGAAAGAAAGAAAGAAAGAAAGAAAGGAAAAGAGGACTGGGGAGATGATTCAGCAGTTAAAGGCATGTGCTTGCAAAGTCTACCAGACAGGGTTCAATTCTCCAGTGCCCACAAAAAGCCAGTTCCCCAAAGTGACACGTGTGTCTGGAGTTCATTTGCAGCAGCAAGAGGCCCTGGCACACCTATTCTCTCATTCTCTCTCACACACACTCTAGCCCTCAAGTAAATAAATTTTAAAAAGCAGACTGGAGAGATGGCTCAGCAGTTAGAGGCACTTGTTTGCAAAGCCTAACAGCCTGAGCTTTATTCCACAGTCGCCACATAAAGCCAAATGCAGAAAGTGGCATGTGTGCCTGATGTTTGCTTGCAGTGACAGGAGGCCCTGGCACATCCATACTCACTCTCTCTGTCTCTCAAATACATAAATAAATAGATAAATAAATAAATAAATATTATTTGCTGGGCATGGTGGCACATGCCTTTTAATCCATGCATTCAGGAGGCAGAGGTAGGAAGATTACTGAGTTCAAAGCCAGCCTGAGACTACATAGTGAATTCCTGATCAGCCTGGGTAAAGCTGAGACCCTACCTCAAAAAAATAAATAAATAAAAATAAAGAAAGAAAGAAAGAAAGAAAGAAAGAAAGAAAGAAAGAAAGAAAGGAAAGGAAAGAAAAGAAAACAAGAGAACCAGGGCCAGGTGTGTTGGCAAAACTCAGGGGTAAATTCTTGCCTAGTATGCATGAGGTATTAGCTTTAATCCCTAATACCACAAGAAAAGAAGGGAGAGAGAGAAGGAGGCCTTGAACTCAAGGCGATCCTCCTACCTCTGCCTCCCAAGTGCTGGGATTAAAGGCCTGCGCCACCACGCCTGCCTTGATGTGGTTTTTTTGAGACAGAGTCTTACTATGTAGTCTTAAACTCCAGATCCTCCTGCCTCAGCCTTTCAAGTGCTGAGATCACAGGGGTTCTGACTACAAGATACATGGGTGGATCTCAGAAAACTCCAGGCTCTTCTGAAATCTCAGTGTGTGTATCTATGTACATGTTCCTTGGCTCAGTTCTTTTTTGTTGTTGTTGTTGTTTTGTTTTGTTTTGTTTTGTTTTGTTTTGTTTTGTTTGTTTTTCAAGGTAGGGTCTCACTCTAGCTCAGACTGACCTGGAATTCACTCTGTAGTCTCAGGGTGGCCTTGAATTTAAGGCAATCCTCCTACCTCTGCCTCCCAAATGCTGGGATTAAAGGTGTGCACCACCACGTCCGGCAACTTTGGCTCAGTTCTTAATGGACCTCACATCCTCTAGGAGTGTACAGTCACATGTGTTGGTGGTGGCCTGGTGGTGCACATCTCTTATCCCAGGACTGGGGAGGCTGAGGCAGGAGGACTGCAAGTTCAAAAAATAGCAGGGCTAGTTAGCTCAGTCCATATTCAGAACATATAAATGACCCCAATTTGGGTCTCTAGGTAGACTCTACCTCCTCCTGCCTTTTTGTAGGCAGGAGCTCTTCTTAATCCAATAAAGTCTCTATAAACATAAATAAATAAATAAAAATAAATAAAACTGCCCTCGGGAGGCAGAGGTAGGAGGATCACCAAGAGTTCAAGGCCACCCTGAGACTACATAGTGAATTCCAGGTCAGCCTGAGCTAGAGTGAAACCCTACCTCAAAAATAAAACAACAACAGGGCTGGAAAGATGGCTTAGCAGTTAAGGCGCTTGCCTGCAAAGCCAAGGGACCCAGGTTCGATTCCCCAGGACCCACGTAAGCCAGCTGCACAAAGTGGCGCATGTGTCTGGAGTTCATTTGCAGCGGCTGGAGGCCCTGGCGTACCCATTCTCTTTCTCTCTCTCTCTGCCTCTTTCTCTCTCTCTCTAGCTCTCTCAAATAAATAAATAAAAATGTTAAATTAAAAAAAAATAAAATAAAATAAAATAAAATAAAACAAAACAAACAAAAAAAAAGGCAGCCTGGCCTACATAACCAGTTTTAAGCCAGGAAGGTGGGGGGGGGAGGGAAGAAAGAAAATGCATTGGAGAAAAAAGGAAGAAAAAGGAGGAGAAAAGTATATTATGCACTTATGTACAGGACTGGGAATGTAGTTTATTGGTAGAGCACTTTCCTGGCATAAGCATGGCCTGTATTCAACCCCTAGCAGCAGTAGCACCACCAAAAACCATATTGCATAGGATTTGAGAAATAAAAATATATTAATCTCTGCAAGCAGGCTACATTTTCCAAAGGCAAATGATGTCAGACCACATTCAAAAATAAAACTCAGCTAGATTAAGTTGCCAAAAGACAAATCTAAAACATTTTTTAAAAATCAAATTTGGAAAAAGAAAAAGAAGTAACTAGACAGAGATATTGGTTGGGGATGTAGCAGTGGAAGAGCGCCTTCTTAGCATGGGTGAGATAATGGGGTTGCTCCCCAGCATCTCAAAAAAACACAAAAGACGACAAAAGAAAAGGGCTGAGGAGGTGGCTCAGTGGGTAAAGTGCTTGCTGCACAAGTGTGAGGACCTGAGTTCATATCCCCAACATCCATGTAAAGTGCCTGTCTCCAGAGGAGACAGAGACACCCTCAGCTCCCTGGCTAGCTAGTCCAGCCAGATCAGTGAACTCTAGGTTCAACAAGAGATCCTGGGCCAAAGAATGACAAGGAAAGCAACTGGGAAGACACTAGACATTGAGTGCTGGCCTCTGTACACACGTGCACATACACACATGAGCACTTACATACACACCTGTATTAGGCCGCACACACATATGTGAAAACTTTTTTAAAATAATTTAATTTAATTTATTTGAGAGAGAGAAAGAGTGAATGGGCACACCAGGGCATCCAGCCAATGCAAATGAACTCCAGATGCATGCACCACCTTGTGCATCTAGCTTACATGGGTCATACTGAGGTCCTTTGGCTTTGCAGGCAAATGCATTAACCACTAAGCCATCTCTCCAGTCCCCTAACATTAACTTCTTCTTTTTTTTTTTCCATATTTTACCTATTTATTTGAGAGAGATAAAGAGGCAGAGAAAGACAGAGAGAAAGAATGGGCATGCCAGGGCCTCCAGCCATTGCAAACAAACTCCAGACGCATGTGCCCCCTTGTGCATCTGGCTAACGTGGGTCCTGGACAATAGAACCAGGATCCTTTGGCTTTGCAGGCAAGAGCCTTAACTGCTAAGCCATCTCTCCAGCCCAAACTTTTTATATGTATGTTGTGTGTATGTGTAGAGTATGTGTGTTGTGTGTATGATATGCAGTGTATGTGTATGTGTATGCAGATGCACACACCCCATGCATGTGTGTGCAGAGGCCAGAGGAGAACTTTGTGAAACATGTGCCCTTGTCTCATTGCTCATCTGTGAATATTGTTTGTTTGTTTGTTTCAAGGTAGGGTCTCTCTCTAGCCCAGGCTGACCTGGAACTTACTCTGTAGTCCCATGCTGGCCTCAAAATCATAGCAATCCTCTGACCTCTGCCTCCCGAGTGCTGGGATTAAAGGTGTGTTCTACCATGCCCAGCTCCTATTTTTTTAATTATTTAAAAAAATATTTAAGCCGGGCGTGGTGGCGCACGCCTTTAATCCCAGCACTCGGGAGGCAGAGGTAGGAGGATCGCCGTGAGTTCAAGGCCACCCTGAGACTACATAGTTGATTCCAGGTCAGCCTGGACCAGAGTGAAACCCTACCTCGAAAAACCAAAAAAAAAAAAAAAAAAATTTATTTGCAAGCAGAGAGAGAATGATAGAGAAGAGAGAGAGAGAGAACGGGCACGCCAGGGCCTCCAGCTACTGCAAACAAACTCCTGATGCATGTGCCATGTTGTACATCTGGCTTTACGTGGCTAATGGGGAAATCAAACTTGGGTTGTTAGGCTTTGCAGGCAAGGGCCTTAACCACTAAGCCATCTCTCCAGGCCCTATGTATCTTTGTTTGTTTGTTTGTTTTTCAAGGTAGAGTCTTGCTGTAGCCCAGGCTGACCTGTAATTCACTATGTATTCTCAGGCTGACCTTGGACTCATGGTGATCCTTTTACTTCAGCCTGATTGCTGGTATTAAAGGCATGTGCCACTGTGCCAGGCAGAGAAAGAGAGAGAGAATGGGCACACAAGGGCCTCTAGCCACTGCAAACAAACTCCAGATGCATGTGCCACTTTGTGCATCTGGCTTTATGTGGGTACTAGGGAATTAAACTTGTGTTGTTAGCTCAGCAGTTAAGGTGCTTGCCCATAAAGCCTATCTCTCCAGCCCTGATGTAATTTTTATTTTTTATTTTTTTATTATTAAAAAAATTTTTTTTGTTTATTTATTTATTTGAGAGAGACAGACAGAGAAAGAGGCAGATAGATAGAGAATGGGTGTGCCAGGGCCTCTAGCCACTACAAACAAACTCCAGATGCATGCGCCTCCTTGTGCATCTGGCTTACGTGGGTCCTGGGGAATCGAGCCTCCAACCAGGGTCCTTAGGCTTCACAGGCAAGCGCTTAACTGTTAAGCCATCTCTCCAGCCCTATTTTTTATTTTTTGTTTTTGTTTTTTTGAGGTAGGGTCTCACTCTAGCTCAGGCTGACCTGGAACTCAATATGTAATCTCAGGGTGGCCTCGAACTCTTACCTCCTACTTCTGCCTCCTGAGTGCTGGGATTAAAGGCAAGTGCCACCACGCCCAGCTGTAATTTTTATTTTTATTATTTTATTTTGTTTTGGTATTTCCGAGATAGGGTCTTGCTCCAACCCAGGCTGACCTGGAATTTACTATGTAGTCTCAGGGTGGCTTCAAACTCATTGCACCTGGCCCCACTGTAATTTTTCTTTCTTTTTTCTTTTTGTTTTGTTTTTCACAGTAGGGGTCTCGCTCTACTCCAGGCTGATCTGAAATTCACTATGTATTCTCAGGCTGGCCTTGAACACACACTCACCTCTGCCTCCCAAGTACTGGGATTAAAGGCATGGGCCACCACTCTCGGCCTCTCACTATAATTTTTAAATTTATTCAGCATTGTGCACATGTGCACGCATATGTGTGTCTATAGTGTGTCAGGCTATCTTGCTACTGCTAATGAACACCAGATGTATTTGTCATTTTTTTTTCTTTTCTTTTGTTTTTGTTTTTGTTTTTGAGGTACAGTCTCACTCTAACTCAGGATGACCTGGAACTCACTCTGTATTCTAAGCCTGGACTCAAACTCACTCCAATCCTCCTACCCTAATGAGCTTTACAGTGTATGCCACCATGCCCAGCTATTCTCCACTTTTTGCATCTGGCTTTACCTGACTGCTGGAGAATTGAATCCAGGTGGGCAGTCTTTGCAAGCAAGTGCCTTTAATCACTGAGCCATCTCTAGCCCTTCACTATTTTAATTACTGTAAAAATAATTACCTTCTTGCTCTTTTCCTCTGTCCCTTGTCCTTTCTTTTTTCTTTTTTTTTTTTCAGGTTTTCAAGGTAGGGTCTCACTCTAGCCCAGGCTGACCTGGAATTCACCATGTAGTCTCAGGGTGGCCTCGAATTCATGGCAATCCTCCTACCTCTGCCTCCCGAGTGCTGGGATTAAAGGCATGTGCTACCATGCCCAGGCTTCTTTTTTTTCCCCAGGGTCTTGCTATCAAACCCAGGCTGGCCTCAAACTCACAATCCTTTTGCTTCAGCCTCTCAAGTACTGGTATCATAGGTGTGGACCACCATGCCTGGCCCATCCATTAGCTCTTAATAGCAACTTTGGCATATAGTAAGTACTTAAATCGACACTGACAACAACAGTAATAACTTACCGTGTAACTTTGGTCCAGCCACTTACCCTCTGTGAGCCTCACATCCTCTGAAAAGTGGCCATAATGATAATAAATCATCTTTCTAAGTTGTTTCACTAAGCACATAAGAGGAGCGTATGTGAAAATGTTTCAAAAACTTCAGGCAGCAATGTGAATGCAGTCCTTTACCGCTAACCAACATTAGGAAGCAGTGTCGAGGTAAAGAGCCATCTGAGGGAGGCTAGGGAGATGGCTCAGTGGTTAAAAACTCTTTCTCCAAAGCCTAATAGCCTGGGTTCGATTCCCCAGTGCCCATATAAAGCCAGATGCACAAAGTGGCACATGCATCTGGAGTTCATTTGCAGTGGCTGGAGACCCTGGTGCACTCATATATGCGTAAGCACACCCATACAAATATATATATTTTTTTTCCTTTTTAAGAAAAGAGCCTTCTGAGCTGTAACAGGGAAGAACAAGAGCATCCAGGTTGTCCAGGGCAGGGAGCCCTGAGGACACAGATAAGAGGGAAGGTGAAGTAGGATCTGGAATGCTTCCTCTGTGCACAGCCTGCCCCCTGGTGGATGAGGCTGGACAGTGCTGCACTTTCTGGATGTCCTGGGACATCCCCATGAGAACTCCCCGTGAGAGTCCCGGAAGAACAACTTGCTTCTTGTGGCTCTTGTAAGGTAAGGTGAGACAACTTTGGAAACAGAATTACCATTATGGCAGTCTTGCAGGCATATCTAACTTTTTAAATTTATTTTTGGTTTTTCGAAGTAGGGTCTCACTCTAGTCCAGGCTGACCTGGAATTCACTCTGTATTCTCTGGGTGGCCTCAAACTCATGGCGATCCTTCTACCTCTGCTGGGATTAAAGGTATGTGCCACCACACCTGGCTTGTAACTTTTTTTTTTTGAGGCAGGGTCTCACTATAGCCCAGGCTGACCCAGAACTCATTCTATAGTCCGGGCTGGCCTTGAACTCACTGTAATCCTACCTCAGCCTCCAGATTGCTAGGATTAAAGGTGTTCACCACCACACCTGACATATCTAACCTTTTGACATTGCATCTACAAAGCTCACACTCAGAACTGTGTAATTGAGTTACAAGGAAAAAAAAATGTGGAGTTGAGGAGATGGCTAAAGTGGGGAAACTGCTTGCCACACAAACATGAGGACCTGAGTTTGGGTCCCCAAAACCTAAGTGAAAGCTGGGAGTGGTGCCACATACCTGTGATCCCAGTGCTGGGGGGCAGAGACAAGAGGTCCCTGGGCCTTGCTGGCTAGCTTGTCTTCTGGCTGTATCAGTCTGAGTTCAGTGAGTATTGCAGTCAGCTTCACGTTGCTGACAGAAAACACATGACAAAGAGCAGCTTGTGGGAGGAAAGGGTTTATTTTGGCTTATAGACCTGAGGGGAAACTCCATAATGGCAGGGGGAAACAATGGCATGAGCAGAAGGTGGACATCACCTCCTGGCCAACATCAGATGGACAAAAGCAGCAGGAGAGTTTGCCAAACAAACATCTATAAGCCTGCCCCCTCCTTGGCAGCCATCTCATAGTTCTGGCACCTCCATCGGGTCTCCACTGCAACACATAGTTCATCCACTTGGGTCCATCAGCCTCCACACAGGTAATCCAACAAGCCTGCTTCACATTGCCCATGGCCATTTCCAAAAAAACAAAACCATGTTGCAAATTTAATGACCCTCTCTTTCCTGCATTTGTTATACTCCACAGTACCAGGTGGGCTACCAATTTGTTAATCCAGAGTATACATAAATCTGACTTTTTTTAAAATTTTTAAAATTTTTTTTTTTTTTTGAAAGAGATACAGAGAGAGACAAACAGAGAGAGAGGGAGAGGGAGACAGATAGAGAATGGGCGTGCCAGCTGTCTCTCAGCTGCTGTGAAAGAAATGCAGATGTGTGTGCCCCCTTGTGGTCAAGTATGGCATTGCGCCCTTGCGTCACTTTGCATCTGGCTAAACGTGGGACCTGGCGATTACAACCGGGTTCTTAGTCTTAGCAGGCAGGTGCCTTAACTGCTAAGCCATCTCTCCAGCCCTAAATCTGACTTTTAAGAGCCGGACACTCCTTCAGCATTCAGCCCCTTCAAAAGAGTCTGCATTAAGCTGGGCGTGGTGGCACATGCCTTTAATCCCAGCACTTGGGAGGCAGAGGTAGGAGGATCGCCATGAGTTCAAGGCCACCCTGAGACTACATAGTTAATTCCAGGTCAGCCTGGGCCAGAGTGAGACCCTACCTCGAAAAACCAAAAAAAAAAAAAAAAGTCTGCATTCGTCCTATTGTCCCAATGCAGGTCAGCTGGCCCAATCTCAATGGTTGTAATCTCTTGTACAATTGCAGTTGAATGGACAGCAGTTTTGCCCCAAAGATTTTATTTCTTTCTGTGTCCCTCCCTCTGCTCACACCAGGCCATTTCTATGCAATGCAACCCTGCACAAGTTTGCAGGACACAGGTAGGCAGAACGCAGCAAACCTCTCACACAAACTGCTTCTAGCCCAGTCCCAACAAAGCTCTTCCTCACCCTCATAAGCCAAATCTCACAGTCCTTAGTTCTTACTGCATTCAGGTCTTTCAACTCTTACATCAAGCAGTATTTACAGCACTGCAAGGCATCTCTTACACAAAGATTTCAAATCCTTCCACATTCCTCTCACGAGTCAGCTCCAAAAGGCCAAAAGCCACTCAATCAGGTTTCTAGCAGCAATGAAACCATTCCTGGTACCAATTTTACTGTTGTGGTCAGCTTCCTGTTGCTGGCAGAAAACACCCGACCAAGAGCAGCTTGTGGAGAAAAGGGTTTATTCTGGTTGACAGACTTGAGGGGAAGCTCCATGATGGCAGGGGGAAACGATAGCATGAGCAGAGGGTGGACATCACCTCCTGGCCAACATCAGCTGGAAGCAGCAGCAGGAGAGTGTGCCAGCATTGGCAAGGGGAAACTGGCTATAATGCCCATAAGCCCACCCTCAACAATATACTGCCTCCTGGAGGCATTAACTCCCAAATCTGGGAACCTAGCATTCAGAACACTTAAGTTTATGGGGGACACCTGAATCAAACCACCACAGTGAGAGACCCTGTCTTAAAAAAATAGCTGGGTATCCTCATAATGTTCTAAGTAAGTTTACTTTTTTTTTTTTTTTTTTTTGGTTTTTCAAGGTAAGGTTTCACTCTAGTCCAGGCTGACCTGGAATGCACTATGTAGTCTCAAGGTGGCCTCAAACTCACAGCAATCCTCCTATCTCTGCCGCCCGAGTGCTGGGATTAAAGGTGTGCACCGCCATGCCCGGTTATAAATTTACAATTTTGAGTTGACCCACATTCATATAGCTATATTTAGCCACATGCATGTCTGTCGAAGATTGGGCATGTCTGCAAGCATGGTCAGTTTATCATGACTTCTACACTGTGGCAAACGAAGACATGGGAGAGGCTCCTGTCCTCTGTTGAGCAGTCCGCCTGTAAATCAATAGGGATGACAAAGGTGGCCTCTCTAGCTATGGCTCAAACTTCAGGAACCGAAAGGGGAGCAGCATGTTCTGGATCTAGATCATTTGTGACACTAAGATTTATTCCCAGCTTTTAATTGAAGGTATTTAACAATGGTCAAGGCTCTGTGACCAGCAAGAGCTGACTAGTTTGTTGAATTAATGTTGAAGGGAGATAGGGGAAAAGGTGTTTCCATGGCAGGCATGTTAGAGGAGTTGGCTAGAAGTCCCTTTGGCTTCTGGAAAGACTGGTATCTCCCTAGGGAGTGGTTATGTCCTGCTAATGTCACAGGCTGGGATCTTTTTTTTTTTTTTTTTTTTTTTTTTTTTTTTTTTTGTTTTTTCGAGGCAGGGTCTTACACTCTGGTCCAGGCTGACCTGGAATTCACTATGTAGTCTCATGGTGGCCTCGAACTCTCGGCGATCCTCCTACCTCTGCCTCCCAAATGCTGGGATTAAAGGCGTGCGCCACCACGCCTGGCTTACAGGCTGGGATCTTTGAAGGGAGACTTTAAGACAGAAATTGAACTCCCATGCTGCCTGAAAAAAGCTTGCTCCGTCAACCTGGCTAGAATCTGGAGTAACTATTGTCTAAGTGTCACACATCAAGCTGTCTGACCATTCTTTTTTTTTTTTTTTATTTATTTATTTATTTATTTATTTGCAAGCAGAGAGAGAGACAGAGACACAGATAGAGAGAATGGGCAGGCCAGAGCCTCTAGCCACTGCAAAGGAACTCAAGATGCATGTGCCCCTTGTGCATCTGGCTTACATGGGTCCTGGAGATTGGAACCGGGATCCTTTGATTTTGCGGGCAAACACCCTAACCGCTAAGCCATTTCTCCAGCCCCATCTGACCATTCTCAATCACCAGACACAGGCTGTGCTGGGAAAGGCATGACCTTGGGTGGGGTGTTGCAGCAGCCAAAGTGGACTGGAGGGAGGGGACATTGCAGGTTGTCTGCTACCAGCACTGGACATAGATGGGCAGTGAGCCTATTCCTGAAAGTTGGTGCTGGGCTGGGGATGTGGCTCGGTGGGTAGGGTTCCAAACCGCTTAGCATGCCCAAAGCCCGAGTTCCGTTCCCCGCCCTGAATAGACGGAGCATGATGGAACATGTCTGCAATTCCAGTACTTGAGAGGTGAAGGCAAGAGGCTCCTAAATTCAAGGTTATTCTCATATATAGCAAGTTTAATGCCAGCCTGGGCTATATTCAAGACCCTATTGAAGGAAAGAAAGAAACAAAGAATAAAAAAAAAAAGAAAAGAAAAGGAAGAAATGTCTATCTCATGCCACCATATGTGCTGAAGGAGTACTTCCTTCCGGTCTGTTGGCCCTCTTCCTGAGGAAACAGAAGGGGACTGTCAGTGGGGCCAGCTGCAGGGCTCCAATGGGGCTCAGAGGTGCCAGTCCTCCTCGCTCCTCCTCAGCTCAGGCAAGAGTTCTCACCATTTCTATTGGGTCTGTGGCCTCCCGGCTCTCACGTGTCATCATAGCACAGACCCGCAGCTGTCAGAGCCCGAGTACCGAGTCTGCAGGCCCTCGCAGGATAGGGCTGCTTATCCTGTCTGTTCACGATTACACATGCGCACAGGAATGCCAAGAAGCCCCAGGTGGACCATCCACGCTCCATACGTGTTCTTCCTCATGCCTACCATGTACCCCGATTTAAAATCAGAGTCAGGGGCTGGAGAGATGGCTTAGTGGTTAAGGCGCTTGCCTGCAAAGCCAAAGGACCTCGATTAAATTCTCCAGGACCCACAAAAGCCAGATGCACAAGGTGGGGCATGCATATGGAGTTCGTTTGCAGTGGCTGGAGGCCCTGGAGTGCCCATTCTCTCTCTCTCTCTCTCTCTCTCTGCATCTTTCCCTCTCTCACATAAATAAATAAATAAATAAATAAATAAATAAATAAATAAATAAATAAATAAAAGTAAAATCAGAGTCAGGGCTGGAGAAATGTCTTAGTGGTTAAGGCACTTTCCTGAAAAGCCAAAGGACCCAGGTTCAATTCTCCAGGACCCACATAAGCAGGCGCACACATCTGGAGTTCTTTTGTAGTGGCTGGAGGCCCTGGCCCTCTCTCTCTCTCTCTCTCTCCCTCTCTCTCTCTCTCTCTGTCTCTCTCTCTCTCTCAAATAAATAAAGAACAATAAAAAAAAATTTTTAAGGCAATTTAAAATCACAGTTAGCAGGGCATGGTGGCACAGACCTTGAATCCCAGCACTCAGGAGGCAGAGGTAGAAGGATCACTATGAGTTTGAGGCCAGCCTAGGACTACAGAGTAAGTTTCAGGTAAGCCAGGGCTAGAATGAGACCCTACCTTGAAAAACAAAACAAAAGAATAAATAAATGAATAAGCATAAAATAAAATCAGAGTCAAGCACCCCTGGTAAGACAGAGATGCCAAGACCCCTCTTTCTTTTCCTCCCTCCCTTCCTCCCTCCCTCCCTCCCTTACTTTTTCTTTCCCTTTCTTCCTTCCTTCCTTCCTTCCCTCCCTCCCTCCCTCCCTCTCCCCTTTCTTTCTTTCTTTCTTTCTTTCTTTCTTTCTTTCTTTCTTTCTTTCTTTCTTTCTTTCTTTCTTCTTGAGGTAGGGTCACACTCTGTCCCAGGCTAGCCTGGACTCATTCTGTAGTCCCAGACTGGCCTCAAACTCATGGTAATCCTTCTACCTCTGTCTCTTGAGTGCTAGGATTAAAGGTGTGTGCCATTATGCCCCACTAAGACCCTTCTTTCCACTGTTGGCCCCTGGTCAAAGAACCCCGGAGATGGCCTTGCTTATAATTCACTGCACTACTGATTTAGTGTGATTTTTTTTTTTTTGAGATAGGGTCTCAGGTAGCCCAGGTTAGCCTCAAACTTGCTATACTGCTGAGGCTGCCCTTGAGTTCTTGGTTCTTCTGCTTTTATCTCCTGTGTTCTGGGATTATGGGCATGAGCCATCATGCCCAGTGTGGTGGTTTGAATTAGGTGTCTCCAAAAAACTCTGGTGTTCTGAATGCTAGGTCCCTAGCCATTAACAATTTTTGGGAATTGGAGCCTTATTGCAGAGGATGTGTTGTTGGGGACAGGTTTATGGGTGTTTATAGCCAGTTACCCCTTGCCAGTGTTTGGCACACTCTTCTGCTGCTATTGTCTACTGATATTGGCCAGGAACTGATATCAACCCTCTGCTCATGCCACGTTTCCCCCTGCCATCATGGAGCTTCCCCTTGAGTCTGTAAGCCAAAATAAACCCTTTCCTCCCACAAGCTGTTCTTGGTTGTGCCAGCAACAAGAAAGTAACTGTGACACCCAGCTTGGAACTCCTGTGACAAAAGTGTGAGGAGGGCTGGAGAGATTGCTCGGTGGTTAAGGTGCTTGCCTGAAAAGCCTTACGACCCAGGTTCGATTCCCCAGTACCCACGTAAAGCCAGATGCAGTGGCGCATGCCCTGACGTACCCATTCTCTCTCTCTCTCTGCTTGTAAATAATAAATAATATGCATACAGCTGGCTCTCTGATCACTTAGGAAATTCCAGCTGTGGGCACAATAGATGATCCAATCAAAGGGACACATTGTGGCAATGACAACAGGTGCTTCTTGGGCAAGAAACAGACCTGACAAACTGCTTCTGGCTCATGCTGGATGAAGCCTTGTGACGATGTTCAACGTGGGCCTTTCATCCAGGCCCACGTCAGTACTTGCAAACAGAAGCCTGGTTCCAGCCACACAGAGCCAGTGGGCTGGTGGTTTGGCACAGTGGTTACTGGCATGGACGTTGATGCTAAATGAACCTCAGCTTTGCATATTTCTGCATTTGGAACTTTGGGCAATTTACATCTCTCCAAGCATTGTGCAAAACTTTGTTTTCCCAGGGGATACCTGAACACTGTCTATTGACCTCAGATAGGGCACGGACAGAACAAAGCACAATTGTACCAAAATGTAATTTTGGTGAATCAGTGAGTTTATTGGGGATCACCAGTGAGGGGTTACTTCCAGGAGCATAGGTGACTGCACCCTGGAGAAGCCCACCCCAGCATAAGTGACTGGACGCTGCACCTTCTGGTCTCCTCCATAGCAGTTGTTTATGGCTTCTATAACCCTGAAGGTGACCTTGTAAGTTTCAGCTTTCCCAGACTTGTTTACCTTCTGAGCCTCCCTCCTTCCTCCAGGAGACAATGTTTCAGTATGTGGAGGGGACACATGTGCATGTGTGTACATATGTATGTGGTGGCTAGAGATTAACGTTAGCTGTCTTGTTCAATTGTTCGCCATGTTATTTTTTTAATCTTAATTTTGCGCCACCTCATGCCTCTGGTTTATGTGGATCCTGAGGAATTGAATCTGGGTCCTTTGGTTTTGTGCAGGGAGCCATTAGCAGTCGCCATTACAAGATGGCGCTGGCTCCTCCATATTTAAACCGTGTCTTAGGTATGTGCATGCGCTGACGCACCCTGTCCCAAGCCTATCCCGTGGCGCCTGGTATGGCAAGCTGTGTCGCAACCAATCAGTAAACGCCTTGTAGCAGTACACTCTATAAAAGCAGCTGCAGATTTGGGCCCCGCCCTTGTTTTGCTCATCTGTTAACCAAGTGCTCTCAATAAACTGTGATACAAGAAGGATTCTCGTTTGTGGCCGTTCCTTTCCTGCTGGTCAGGAAGTTCGCCGCAGTTTTGCAAGCAAGTGCCTTAACTGCTAAGCCATCTCTCCAGGCCTCCGTGTTTTGTTTTGTTTTGTTTTGTTTTGTTTTGTTTTTATTTTGTTTTGTTTTGTTTTGTTTTATTTTATTTTATTTTATTTTATTTTATTTTATTTTATTTTATTTTATTTTATTTTATTTTTGAGAGAGGAACTCTCGCTGAAACTAGAGCTCAATGGATAGACTAGCTAGCCAGCAAGCCATAGGGATAGTCTGATCTTTGCTTCCCCGGCGATACAGAATAGGAGCATGGTAGCTTTTGTTTTGTTTTGTTTTTGTTTTTCAAGGTAGTGTCTCACTCTAGCTCAGGCTGACCTGGAATTCACTATGTAGTCCCAGGGTGGCCTTGAACTCTCGGCGATCCTCCTACCTCTGCCTCCCAAGTGCTGAGATTAAAGGTGTGTGCCACCACACCCAGCTAAAAATATATTTTTTGAAAAAGAGTGTGAGGATTCTCAGAGGATCAGCACCTCCAACCCTCCAGAGTGCAAAGATTGCTGGAGTCCTGGGAGCCAGTCACTCTTAACTCTCACCCTGGCTTCCTGTATTGTCTTTTGAAGGACACAGTACCTCAGTAAGGTCTCTAACTCAACCAGTGCTTTTGGAACCTCTGCTCCTCTTTGTGCCCAAAGGTCAGACTCTCACATGCAGACTTCTCTTAGTCAGCCAGTGGGCTGTCCTGGAAAGGGAATGAGCTCAGGCTATGTGGCTCTCAGTGGCTGACGTAAACCCTAAAGGTGACAGCTATAGGCAGTCAGCTAGTTTCATACCCGGAAGGGCCAGGAATAGAACTCAGTGCTTCACACATGCTAGGCCACAGTCCTACCACTGAAGTAGACCCCCAGCCTTCAAGGGGGAGATGCGCACAGCCTTAAAGGAGCAAATGAAGCCAGAAGATCAGATAATGAGACAAAAATCATTTCCACACAGAGGAGCCAGAGGCCTAAGGTGGGTGTGGTTGTTGGCACACTCAAAGAGCAGGCCAGAAGGTCAAGTATATATGTGAGACAGGATAGAAAAACAGGGGAAATTACGGGAACATGAGAAGGAAAGGGGCCCTCTCATCCTGCACTCTGGTTGATGTCTCTCACCAGCACAGGAGCAAGAATTCCAGCATATTAACAATTGCAAGCCAGGCATGGTGGCACACTCCCTTAATCTCAGCACTTGGGAGGCTGAGGTAGGAGAATCACTGCGAAGTCACAGATATCCAGGCCATTTTTGTCTGGAGGAGTGCGTTGTAAGCAGTCCTACCCTTCCTTTGGCTCTTACCTTCTTTCCACCACCTCTTCCACAATGGACCCTGAGCCTTGGAGGCTGTGATAGAGATGTCTCACTTAGTGCTGAACACTCCTCCTCTGTCACTTCTCAGAGTTATGGTAAGTTTGAGTCACTCCAGTGGTCACCACCATCTGAGTCTTCCTCTCTGAGTCTACCCCAGAGCTACAGAAGTAGGTTCTCCCAGAAGGAGAGCCTGATGCCTGCCTCATTATCAAGTTTCCTAGGTAAATTTGAAGTAACCAACTGGAATCCATGCTAGGAATGGCATTTGGGAGCTGGTCTAATCCACTCCCCCCCCCACCTTTCATCCTATCAGATGCCAGAAGCTCAAAGCCAGACACAGTGGTACCCATACGTAATTGCAGCATTCAGGAGGCTGAGACAGGAGGATTATCTCAAGTCTGAGTCCAGACTGGCCTACACAGCAAGACCCTGTTTCAAAACTGAAGAGATGGCTTAGCGGTTAAGGCGCTTACCTGCAAAGCCAAAGGACCTCAGTTAGATTCCCCAGGATCCACGTAAGCCAGATGCACAAGGCGCATGCATCTGTAATTCGTTTTCAGTGGCAGGAAGCCCTGGCATGCCCATATTCATTCATTCTCTCTCTCTCTCTCTCTTCCTCTGTATCTCAACTAAATAAATAAATAAATAAAAATAGCCGGGCGTGGTGGCGCACGCCTTTAATCCCAGCACTCGGGAGGCAGAGGTAGGAGGATCGCCGTGAGTTCGAGGCCACCCTGAGACTACATAGTTAATTCCAGGTTAGCCTGGACCAGAGTGAGACCCTACCTCGAAAAACCAAAATAAAATAAAATAAAATAAAATAAATAAAAATAAAAATAAATTTTAAAAAGGGGAGGAAGAAGAGAAGAAGGAAAGAAAGAAGGAATGAAGGAAGGGAGGAAGGAGGGAGGGAGAGAAGGAAGCTGAAACTTATTTCTCCAGACCAAGAGTGAGTTAATGGCAAAGTGAAGAGCAGAGCTGGAACTTTGCTTTTCTGACTCCTTATGGGAACACCTACTCTTCTGGGCCAGCTTCACAGCATACCTGTAGTTGATGAGCAGAGCTAAGAAATGACTGAGGAGGGCTGGAGAGATGGCTTAGCAGTTAAGGCACTTCCCTGCAAAGGCTAAGAACCTCGGTTCAATTTCCCAGGACCCATGTAAGCCAGATGCACAAGGTAGAGCATGTGTCTGGAGTTCATTTGCAGTGGCTGGAGGCCCTGGTGTACTCAGTCTCTTCCTCCCTCTCTCTTTCTCAAATAAATAAATAAAAATTAAAAAGAAAATTTTAAAAAGGCAATCCAAGGGAATGGAGAGCTGGTTCAGAGGTAAAGGCGCTTGCCTGCAAAGCAATCAACCTGGGCTTGATTCCCCAGTATCCACATAAAGTCATTTGTACAAAGTGTTGCATGCATCTAGAGTTCATGTGCAATGACTGGAGGCCCTGGTGCACCCATTCTCAGGAGGATTGCAGGTAAGGATTTCTGTAACACCCTCCCTCCCCCGCAAGCTCCAGGTACAATGAGGAGACTGAGATAGGAGGGCACTGGATATCCTCCTCTGGCTTCCATGGGGCTAGCATCTGCACACACATGTGCATGCACACACACACACAAATCCTATGTGAAGTGAGTATCATTATTTTATATGTTTGCAGTGCTAGTGATCAAAATTAAAGCCCCACACGTGCTAAGCCCTACCACTGAGCTACAGCACTATCAGCACAAAAAAATATATAGTAATTCAGCCGGGCGTGGTGGCGCATGCCTTTAATCCCAGCATTCAGGGGAGGCAGAGATAGGAGGATCACTGTGAGTTCGAGGCTAGCCTGAGACTACATAGTGAATGCCAGGGCAGCCTGGGCTAGAGTGAGACCCTACCTCGGAAAACAAATCCCATGACATGTCTCTGGTTACAGTACTTCCTTCACAGATGGGGTATGTAATTCAATTGTAGCTAATGAGACTTGAGCTGAGTTAAAGATTTTCTTTCTCCCTTGCTTGCACAGGGAGTACAGCCCTGGGGCAGAGGCTGGCCAAGGACACATGCTTCTGGGGATCCATGGTTAAAGGTGCTTGCTTGTAAAGCCTGATGATTGGGGTCCGATTCCCTAGTACTCACATAAGCCAGATACACAAAGTAGCACTTGTGTCTGGAGTTTGTTTGCAGTGGCATGTGCCCCCTTGTGCATCTGGCTTATGTGGATCCTGGGAGATCAAACCTGGGTCCTTTGGCTTTGCAAGCAAGCCACCCCTCCAACCCCAGGACCAACTTTTTTTTTTCAAGGTAGGGTTTCACTCTAGCCCACGCTGACCTGGAATTCACTCTGTAGTCTCAGGGTGGCCTCGAACTCATGGTGATCCTCCTACCTCAGCCTCCCATGTGCTGGGATTAAAAGTGTGTGCCACCACGCCTGGCCAAGACCAATTTTTAAAAATATTTTATTTTTATTTATATATTTGACAGAGAAAAAGGGAGAGAGAATGGGCACACTAGGGCCTCTAGCCACTGCAAATGAACTCCAGATGCATGCGTCCCCTTGTGCATCTGGTTAACGTGGGTCCTGGGGAATTGAACCTGGGTCCTTTGGCTTTGCAGGCAAACACCTTAAATACTAAAGCCATCCCTCCAGCCCAAGACCAATTTTTTAAAATACTTTTATTTATTTATTTGCAAGCAGAGAGATAGATGATAGATTGATAGATGATAGATGACAGATAAGAGAGACAGACAGAGAGAATGGGCATGCCAGGACCTCTAGATGCTGCAAACTGACTCCAGATACATGTACATCACCTTGTGCATCCGACATTTACATGGGTACTGGAGAATAGAACTTGGGTCATTAGGCTTTGCAGGCAAATGCCTTAACCACTAAGCCATCGCCCCCACACAGGACCAACTTTTGTTTTTGTTTTTCGAGTTAGGGTCTCACTCTGGCTCAGGCTGACCTGGAATTCACTATGTAGTCTCAGGGTGGCCTCGAATTCTCGGTGATCCTCCTACCTCTGCTTCCCGAGTGCTGGGATTAAAGGCGTGCGCCACCACGCCCGGCAAAGGACCAACTTCTTATGTGGGCCTTGGGGATCAAACTCAGGTCCTCTCACTTGCAGGGCAAATGTTATTAGTCACTGAGCCATCGCCTCAGCCCCTACATAGCAATTTGTCAATGAGAGAGACAGGAGTTTGAAGCACTTTTGCATACTACCTAGCCCAGGTGACTTTGCTGTTCTAAGTCCATGATTGGCACATCCCGTCCTTTTTATTCACAGTGTGCAGTAGCCTCATAGATGCTCAGCAAACCAGGTCTAATGGTATTTTCCCCTCTACGACTCCCTGCATGTAGTGTGTCACGGGTGATAGTGCTGGGGGCCTGGCTCTCTTCAGAGCCGCACCCCTCGGAGGGGCAGGCGCCAGAGCCCAGGCTATTGTTGTGACTGAGACTTTTTTCCCAAACGGAAAGCCCTGAATTAGAGGGGAGCCGCTGCTGTGTTCTAGGTCCCTTGGGAGGCTGCTGGTCAGTGAGGGGGGCTCCTCCTGGGGCGGGTCCCTGCCTGGCTGTAACCCCCCAGCTCCCTCCTAAAACTCCCTTCTCTCCATTCCATCTTCTCTCTAAGCCTTTTGCCCTCACGGAGACCCCGGCTCCTGTTGTCCTCTTGGCTGAGCTCTCAAGGATCCCCAACCCCCCAACCCAATCAGAAATCCCCTTCAGGCCAGGCTCAGACCCCATGCTCTTTGAAGCCTCCCACCCTACCCGGCAGAACAAATCGCTCCTTGCAGCCCCATGTCATCTGCTTTGTTCATCTCCGCAGCTGCTCTGATGTGTCCTTAGCTGTGACCAGTCCCACATGGCTGCCACTCTCTCAGGCTCAGCTCCCTAAGCCCGAGTGACCCTGTCTGGTGACCCCCACACAGCCCCAGGGCAAGTGCCACAAAAGATCAGCTGCTGGCAGCTGAGGGTGAAGCCAGGGCGTCCAAGATAAGGCTGAGGCCAGAGGGATCAGGTCAGGTCTGAGATTGACAGTGGCTGTCCAAAGGTGCTTTCGGATCCATCCACCATTTCCCAAACACCTCTTCATTTGAACATCTTCATACCACATACAAGCAGGTCTCACCATTCCCATTTGACAAGAAAGGTTGTGCACACCTTTAATCCCAACACTCAGAAGCAGAGTAGGAGGATGGCGGTGAGTTCGAGGCCAGCCTGAGAGTACATAGTGAATTCCAAGTCAGCCTGAGCTAGAGTGAGACCCTACAAGAAAGAAAGAAAGAAAGAAAGAAAGAAAGAAAGAAAGAAAGAAAGAAAGAAAGAAAGAAAGAAAGAGGGAAGGAGGGAGGAAGGAAGGAGGGAAGGAAGGAAGCTCAGAGAGGTTAAGTTCTTGATGGAAGCAACACAGCCAAGGAATGGGAAGCCAGAATTAACACAGCTGAGCTATGTGGTTAGCTGAGGCCTGGTGGCTGTGACTGAATGGTGAGGGAAGGAAGGCACACCAGTCTCCTCTCCTCTATGACAATGTGGGCATGAGGTTTGGGGCCACATTGGAAGAGTCTCCCTGCCCCATCTCATTATTCCCGACACTCACCAGAGTTGCTCCCCACCTCCTCCCACCGACTTTTCCCTACAAAAGCCAATTCTGACTCAGGCTCATTCCCAGCTCAGGTGATCCGGGAATGAGGTCGGATATAGGAAGGAAGCAGCCCTCAGACTCGGCCTCCCTGTCCCCTTGGTCCTGGCTGGAGGGCCGGAAGGAGCCACTTTAAGGATCTCCCTGGGGACACCTGACCAGAAAGGGAGAAGATAAGGCCTTTGGCAAGTGTAGCTGAGAAATGAGGCCAGCTGCACAGATAAATGAAGCCCCCTCATTCTCTCAAGACAGATGGATGTAGCCCCTCCAACCTCCCATCCTCTGTGCCTTCCCCTTGGGGCTCCTTACGCAGTCCACCCTATTTGCTCTCATATCTGGGCTCTGCCCTGTGTGATCCAGGTGCCTGTCTCTCAGGACTGCCCACTGGCATCCTAGGACAGGCCACTGCCACTGCTCATCCTTGGAGCCCTGAAAGCAAGGGTCTCAAGCCTTTGTCTACCCGCCCCCCCACACACAACTGAAGACCCCAGAGCTGAGCCACTGCCCTCTGATTGGGCTCCCCAATTGAGGCTGTCTCCTCTTTGTGACTGAAGACTGGAGGGCACCAGGTCATTTGTGAAGCTAGAAAACAAGTCACCCCATTAGGGCAGCACCTGTGATCCCCCTGGGTCCCCCTTCCTGTACTCTAGCATCTATCCTCAATCCCCAGTACAGAGCTGTGAAGGGGCCCCTAGCAGTCCAATCCTTCCACCCAACCCGGATGCTCCTTTAAGACCAAAGGGGTGGGGGTTGCCTCAGTCAGACAGCAGGCCCCATCCTCCCCCTGCCAGGTTTCCTGCCATTGACAGCGCCCCAGCTGGGCTCTGCCCAACCTCTCCCTGCTTAACCCTTTCATGCCTAGGCCACAGACATGTACCGGCCTGTACCCCATCTGCAATGCTATTTTTTTTAAATTATATTTGCCAGGTGTGGTGGTGCATGCCTTTAATCCCAGCACTCGGGGGCAGAGGTAGGAGGATCGCCATGAGTTCAAGGCCAGTGAGACTACTGAGTGAATTCCAGGTCATCTTGGGCTAGAATGAGACCCTACCTCAAAAAAAAAAAAAAAATTATTTGCAAGCAGTGTGAGACAGAGAGAGAGACAAATGGGTGCACCTAGACCTCCAGATGCTGCAAATGAGCTCCAGGATGCATGAGCCACTTTGTGCATCTGGCTTTATGTAGGTACTGGGGAATCAAACCTAGATCATTAAGCTTTGCAGGCAAGCAACTTAACTGTTGAGCCATCTCTCCAGTCCCAATGATAAAATGACAGAACCATTTCACTGGATTATTTTTAGGATTACATATGTTAATTGCTGTGTGAATTTAACTAAAACAGTCCCTGGCGCATATTAATCTCACAATAAAAGTTAGCTATTAAGCCTTTAATCCCAGTACTCAGGAGGCAGAGGTAGGAGGATCATTGTCAGTTAGAGGCCACCCTGAGACTACATAGTGGATTCCAAGTCATCCTGGGCTAGAGTGAGACCCTCCCTACCTCGGAAAAAAAAAAAAAAAAGTTCTCTATTATTCCTCATTGTGTGACCTTGGAAAAGTCATTTCGTTATTCAGTCTCTTCAGCCACAAATGAGGCAAACAATAAAACCTAGCCCTAATGATTTTCCTTATAATTTCAATGTACTTAAAAGGATTTTCCCTCCCTTTGTAGTAATGTGGCAGGGACCACAGGAGAGCAGGGACTGTGCTGGTAGTGGTGGTGTGCGCCAAAGATGAGTGGCCTTTGAAAAGCTATGCTGGGGCCAGCATGGTGGCACATGCCTTTAATCCCAGCACTTGGGAGGCAGAGGTAGGAGGATCGCTGTGAGTTCGAGGCCACCCTGAGATGACATAGTGAATTCCAGGTCAGCCTGGGCTAGAGTGAGAAAAAAGAAGAAGGAGGAGAAGACGAAAAAAAGAAGAAGAAGAAGAAGAAGGAGAAAGAAAGGTGATGCTGCAGACTTCACTACAGGGGAGCGGGGAGCAGGGTCCCCTGTGGCTAGGACATCTAGAGATAAGAGGCAGTAAAGTTCTAGGAGTCCCCAGGTGGGAAGCCAAAGGATACAGCCTTGGCCCCCACTCCCCTCAACCAGCCCCACTAGGTACAGTAATAGTGATTTCTAGTTAGGTAATGAACGTGTGTGTGTGTGTGTGTGTGTGTGCGCACGCGACACACACACAAGCACATACCAGGATCTCTTGCTGCTGTCCGAATGCCTGTCCAGCTTTATGACGGTCACTGAGAAATTAAATCCAGGCAGGCAGCAGGCGCCTTCAACCAAGATCACCAGCCTGAGGTTTTCAGATTCTTGACTTTGCCCGCACAGGCAGTGGGTACAAAGGAAAGGGGATTTCCAGGTGGTGGCTGCTCACACGTCTCCATCTCCCTCACTCTACTTATGTCCTTCCCCATTGAGCAGGGCTTCTATTCCTGCTGGGCCCCATCTAGGGTCCCTGGGGGGGTCAGATGATATCAGAGAGCACAGATGGAAACGCCCCCCCACCCCAAGCATTAGAGGTGCTATTAGAGGTGCTAGAAGGGAGGGAAGGGACTTATGCTAAATGGTTGGGCTCAATGGGGTTTTGCTGAAGACCAAAGCCAAGTACTGGCCTTTGAACTTTGGGTACAGGAGAGTTTACCCGCTGAGTGGGATTGGAGCTTTCCTGTGGCGAGGCCTTCAGATAAGAGGAAGGTGTCTGAGAAAAGTCTGGCAGGCTCTAGGAATCCCCAAGTAGATTCAGGTTTGGCCCCAAAACCTCCCTTCATCACCTTCTTCCCACCCGGCCCCATTTGCTATCAGGGCTGCTCCAGTGGGACTCCCATGCCAAGTCTTGCTGGGACAGTCTTCCAGGCGCCCCTTTCCCACATCTGCAGCACCACCACACCCACCCTTATGCTACAGATCCCTAGGTTCAACCTCGGGAGAGCAGGCTTATCATGATCCCACACCAGGATCAAGAGAGGCCTAAATTGACATGAGGGAATAAAACAGGTAGACTAGTGCCTTGCTCTTCTTCCATGTGATGTGGGAGTATCAGGACTCTGGAGGGAACCTGGGCATCAGGATGCCTTGTTCGGGGTCCTGGCTATGGTATCTCCATGGCAACTATTTGACCTTTCAGGGCCCGACCAACCATGGGTAGGATAAAGGAGCTGGACATGCATGCGGCTCCTCAGCACTGAGACTGGTCAGGAAGGAGTTAACTGAGCCTGGGCTCTGGGTCAGGAAGGGTTAATCTGGGGGGTGGAGGCTCTTAGCTTTTCCTGTGGAGAGTGAGGTTTGGCTTCCACCAAAGTTACTCGCCGTCCCTGCTGTCCCTCTAGCCTTCAGTCTGGACCTGGCCAGGGACTCCTGCAACTCAGCTTCCCCACAGAGGTGAGTGAGTGCCTCAGAACCCAAGGCTGGGTGGAAGGACACCCTGGGGCTGAGGATCGGATGGCTGGTGCCAAGCCACTAAGCTTAGAAACACCCGGTACCCAGAGCGGAAGCCTCTGAATGGGCAGAGCTGGGACCGCTACCTCCGGGACTGGGAGTCGGTCAGCACCGGGGCAGAGGGGACAAGGCCGGCTCATCTGTGGTTAGCATTAAAGCCAGCCCAGAAGGCAGAAGCCGGTAGACTATTTTAGTCCTTGTGTTTAGGGACTTTTTATAGCCTCCCTACTTGGCTGGTGAAAGAAGGAGGGGACCGAGGGCACCCATGAGGTCAGACAGGGCTCTTCTGGGACCTTGGAATCTGCCACACTGCCTCTTTTCTCCTAGGGAATGTAGTGGACAGCATGCATACCACTACCACCCCTCCTGCACATACTAGATGGGGACTGGAAGGTGGGGTTGCCAGGGTCTCTGTCCCAAGGTCTCCTTGGAATGTTGGTCTCTTCCTTGGCTGGTCTATCCATTCTTGTGTTGCCTCCCTCAGTCACCAGGACCAAGGTGTCCCATCCAGCTGAGTGAGGACTGGGTGGCTGTGCTGAGCCACGTGGGTGGCCCATTCTGTTAACTGACAAGGAAACTGTCAGCTTTTGATTTACAGCCCTTCCTGCTCCCCTCCCCAGCACCAGGGAGCTGGAGGAGGAGAAGGAAGGGTCAGAGGTCTCAAGATGGGAACGGGACAGGGACCCCGAGGGCAGATATCTGGGTGTCTAGCTTATTGGGAAGAATCAGTGGGACACACGTCTTAGTGAGGCCAGAGGCTCACACTTTTATAATAGTAGGAACCGAGTAGATACCAGAGGAAAGTTCTGAAAAGACAAGTGTGTGGGGGGGGAGGGGGAGGTTCTACACTGAACTTGTTCTGGACAGAAGGGCAAGAGACCTGGGTTCCAGAGCAGACCCCTAACTCTCAGAACCCAGGCAAGATCCTCCTGGCCTCAGAAATGGAAATGTGGGGTCGGGACAAGGTGATGTTTACAGTTAGGGTTTCTGGAATCCCCTTGGCAGGGGCACAGAGTAGCTACCAGTAGCTGGTTGGCACGACCCAGGGACCACCTCCTTCCTGGATGGTCCTGCTGGGCCTAGCTGGGCAGGAAAGTTGGCTGCAGTTACTAGAGGCTTCTACCCTGTGGTTATGTTCCTGACCTCGGTGCTTAGGGGCGGGAAGGGTGGGCCCTTCTGGAGCCAGTCTGTGGCTGGGGAACCTCCTTGTCTTTGGGCTTTAAAGCTGCTGGATTGGGAAGAGGTATTTTTTCCGGTCAAGGCCACTTTCGGGAATTGGGCTGGGACCAGCTCCATTTCCCTTTCCAAGTGTCCTACTGGCATGTGTGGACCTGTGGCCAGATTGGGGCTCCCTCAAAGAGCCACCCAGTGCCTCTAAAGGGCATGGACTGGACGGACTTGGATAGGGGAGAAGTAGCCGGCCCATCCTATACCCAGAAGAGGGGCAGTGACAGCTTGCCCTCTGCCTGACCATTCGCCTTTTCAGGCCCCCGGAAAACTCCAGACAATTGTTCTCTGCTCCCTTCTGCGCCTCCGACAGCATATGGGGCACTGACCTCCCCAGCTCTAAGATGCTGGTGGCCTCTCCCTCCACGCCGTCTGGAGGACGGACCCCCAGTGCCGTGGAGAGGCTGGAAGCCGACAAAGCTAAGTACGTCAAGACCCACCAGGTGATAGCACGTCGCCAAGAACCTGCCCTGCGCGGAGGAGGAGGGGGTTCGGGGCCGCTCACCCCACATCCCTGCAACGAGCTGGGATCCCCGGCCTCGCCCAGGACACCGGGGCCGTCGCGTCGAGGCAGCGGCCGACGGCAACCAAGACCAGACTCGCTCATCTTCTACCGCCAGAAGCGGGACTGCAAGGCTTCGGTGGTGAACAAAGAGAACGCCAAGGGCCAGGGGCTGGTGAGGCGCCTCTTCCTGGGCGCCCCCCGGGACGCTGCCCCGAGTCACCCGGCGCCCATCGAGAGACCGGCCGCGGCTCCGCCCGAGGTGCCCCCGGAGGCTGCAGCGGCGGCGGCGGCGGCGGCGGCGGGGAAGCGGCCGCTGTGCCCGTCGTGCTCGCTGCCGCTGTCGGAGAAGGAACGCTTCTTCAACTACTGCGGCCTGGAGCGCGCGCTGGTGGAGGTGCTGGGCGCCGAGCGCTTCTCCCCGCAGAGCTGGGGCGCCGACGCCAGCCCGCTGCCCGGAGCCCCGCCGACGCCGCCGCCACCGCCGCCCGGCTCCGGGGATACAAGCGACTGGACCTCGAGCGACGCGGGCGCCGGAGACGGTGCGGGCGGCGGCGGAGGTGGTGGCGGTGGCGGCTCGGAGGCGGCGGGCTCGGCCCGGGAAGGACGCCCCCCGGTGTCGGTGGTGGAGCGCAACGCGCGCGTCATCCAGTGGCTGTACGGATGTCAGCGCGCACGCTGCCCGCCGCGGGAGTCCGAGGTGTGACGGTCGCAGTGACCCGGAGCGCGGCTGGACCCGCCTCTGCTGCTCACCGTGCGCCCTCGGGCAGACCCTTTGCCTGGATCTCCGGTCCCCCGCAGTCTGCACCCTGTGGAGAGGTGGGACCACCTGGGCCTGGCGCGGGAGGGGGGGCGTGGTGGTCTAAAGTGACCGAATAGTACCCCTGCCCCACCCGGTGGAGGTCGTGTACCTGTGGTGACGGGAGTGGGAGATGCGCAAACCTACTGAATAAAACTAATGCGTTATTTAAACGGGTCAAGAGTTTGGTTGAAGGCCGGAGAGATGGCTTTAGTGATTAAGGCGCTTGTCTGCAAAGCGGAACGAATCAGGTTCCTTTCCCCAGTTTACCCCAGCGGCACGAGGTGGCGCGCGCATCTGGAATTCTTTTGCAGGGGCTAGAGGCCCTGGAGCGCCCCTTCTCTCTTTTTCTCTCAAATAAAAAAAATTTTTAAAAAATATTTTATTATTTATTTGAGAGAGAGATACAGAAATAGGCAGGGAGAGAGAGAAAGAGAGAGAATGGGTGCACCAGGGCCTCCAGCCACTGCAAACGAACTCCAGATGCATGCACTCCCTTGTGCATCTGGTTTACGTGGGTCCTGGAGAAGCAAGCATTGAACCGGGGTCCTTAGGCTTCATAGGCAAGCATTTAACCGCTAAGCCATCTCTCCAGCCCATAAAAAATATTTTTAAAAGTTTGGTTTAGGGAGCTGATGTTGAAGTGGGGGATGAGCTGTTTTGGAGGGTGGGTTCCAGGCTGAGTGTGGCCTCCGGGACCCCACGGTTATTAAAGGTAGGAGAAGTAGCCAATAAAAACATCTTGAGGAGCCAGGTGTGGTAATCCCAGCATTCGAACTGAGAGGCAGAGGTAAAAGGATTACTGTGAGGTCCAGGCCAGCCTGAGACTACACTGTGAGGTTCAGGTCAGCCTGGGCTACCCTGAGACCCTACCTCAAAAGAAAAAAGAGCAGGGCTGGAAAAATGGCTTAGCCTGTGAAGCCGAAAGACCCAGGTTCAATTCCCCAGTACCCACGTAAGCCAGATGCATAAGGTGGTGCATGCATCTAGTTTGTTTGCAGTAGCTAGAGGCCCTGGTGCACCCATTCTGTCTGTCTCTCTCTCACTCATTCAAATAACTAAGTAAATAAAATAATAATAAAGTCAGGCATGGTGGCTCACATCTTTAATCCTAGCACTGGGGAAGCAGAGGTAGGGGGATTGCTGTGAATTTGAGACCACCCTGAGACTACATAGTGAATTCCAGGTGAGCCTGGGCTAGAGAAAGACTCTACCTCGAAAAAACAAAAAAACAAAAACAAACAAACAAAAAAAAAACCAAGCAAACAAAAGAAACAAAACTTGAGGGAGTAGAGAGATGGTTCAGCAGTTAAGGCATTTACTTGCAAAGCCTGACAGCTTTAGTTTGATTCCCCAGTACCCACATAAAGCCAGATGCACAGTGGCGCGTGCATCTGGAATTCATTTGCAGTGGTTGGAGGCCATGGTGCCCATTCTCTCTATCTCCTTGCTATCCATTTCTGTTTGCAATATTTTTTTTTCCCTAATTCACCTACCTCTACCTCAAGTGCTGGGATTAAAGGTGTGCACCACCATGCAGGGCTAATTAAAAAAAAAATTGAAAAACAAATCTTGGGCTGGAGAGATGTCTTACCAGTTAAGGCATTTGCCTGCAAAGCCAAAGGACCTTGGTTCAATTCCCCAGGACCCATGTAAACCAGATGTACAAGGTGGCGTCTGGAGTTCTTTTGCAGTGGCTGGAGGCCCTGGCGTTCCCATGTTCTCTCTCTTTCTCTCTGCCTCTTTCTCGCTCTCTCAAACAAGCAAATAAATAAAATTAAAAAAAAAATCTTGAGGGGTGGGGAGATGGCTCAGTGGATAAAGTGCTTGCTGCACAGTTCTGAGTACCTGAGTTCGGATCCGCAGCGCTGGCATAAAAGCCAGAAGCTGTAATCCCAGCACACAAGGCAATGAGAAGAGTAGAGTGGCAGACAGGAGAATTTCTCGGGAAGGGCTGGAGAACAGGAGACACCACCCCTCTCCCTCCCCCCCCCCCAAAAAAAAAAACAAGATGGGAAGGGGCTGACCAGAAAGCTGTCCTGTGACCTCCACGCATATGGAGTGGCACTCACATGAACACACGCACGCACTGAATTTTAACGTTCTGAGGTAGTACTGAGGGTGAAGTGACAAATAAGTCAAGTTCTCAATAAACCATAGTTGCTTTCATAACTCGATTATGATCATCTCTGCCAGAGACCTGCAGGTCCACCCAGACTGGAGCTGGGAGGAGTGGGTCTGGGGCCCTGAGCAGGGGTCTGCCCCAAAAGTAAGGTCCAGTGACATCTAAGCGACCTTCACTCTCCGGGCGATGCTGGGACTGGAGGATCCGGATCAGCTTGCTAGAAGGGGGATCTTCAAATCAGGATTTTTCCAGCCGGAACCTCACATCCTGCCTTTGCTTCCTTTGCTCTCCGGGGCACTCAAAGTCCCGTGTTTTCCTCACAGGTTCCAACTTCTCAGTCTTGTTCAGGCTCCTCCTCCCTCAGCCTGGGTTTCCTTCCCTTCCATTGCACTCTTCCTTCTAAGGTCACAGATTCATTCCTTCAGGAACCTTCCCCAACCACCCCCCACACCCACCCCCTTCACCCCCTGTTGGCCTCGTCTCCTCTGCTCAGCCCTGTGATGGTGCCTCAATTTGTGCCCTAGTGTGGGACGTGCTTGTTAATGTCTCCATTTCCATAGCACCGCAGGCACCGTGTGTTCTATGAAATAAGTCTGGACATCTGCCCTAGAGCTTCTGGGAAAGTTATAGCTGACACCCGGGGGACGTTTGCCGGGCAGAAGGTACGAATCCCTCCAAACAGAACCTGACACCCCAACAAACTAGCTTTTTCTGCAGTTCGGACAAAGTTACACAGTCACACTGGGTGTGGGTCTAGGAGTTGTATTTTTTTTTTTAATATTTTATTTATTTGAGAGAGAAAGAGAGAGAATGGGAGTATCAGGGCCTCCAGCCACTGCAAACGAACTCCAGACGCATGCACCACCTTGTGCATCTGGCTTACATGGGTACTGGGGAATCGAACCCAGGTCGTTAGGCTTTGCAGGCAAGCACCTTAATCGATAAGCCATCTCTCCAGCCCTGTTCTTTTTAAAATAATTTATGTGTTTTATCTATTTGCAGGGAGAGAGAGAGAGTGCATGTGCACCAGGGCCTTCTGCCACTGAAAACAAACTGCAGATGCATGCACCACTTTGTGCATCTGGCTTTTCATGGGTACTGGGGATTCGAACCCAGGCTGTCAGGCTTTGCAAGCAAGTGCCTATAACACTTGAGCCATCTCTCCAGCCCCAGGCTAAGAGTTTTTAATAGGAGGTAAGGAAGGGAGGCTTCAGTTTGGCCCTCCGGCTAGTCTCCCTTGGGTGCAGCCTTCACCCTCATCTCGGCCAGTTTGTGGGTGAGGAAGCCCCACTTGAAGCCGGCCGCAGGATCCGTCTCCCGGGGTTCCGGACGCTCGGCGGCCTCATCGGCGACTTCGTCCCGGGCCTCCTCCGGGTCCGGCTCAGAGGTGGGCTCAGCGCCGCGCAGCATGGACGCCGCCGCCGCCTGCTGCTGCTGCCACCTGCTGGCGAACGCGTCCCAGAACCCCGGCCCGCGCGGCTCGGCCTCGGCCGTCGCCGCCTGCGGGGGGGGCCTCGCGGCCAGCGGGCTGCGGGAGAAGACAGGGGTCAGTGGACAGGAGGCGAGGACAAGGGACACGCAGAAGGACCCGGGGAGTCAGGGCGAGGTCAGGACCTGCAGGCATGAGGAGCTGGAGGGTCCGAGGCACAGGGAAATAGGGGTCTGGGGTGGGACAGAATCAGGTTGACAGGAAAATCGGGAGTCCAGGGAAGAGACCCAGGTCAAGAGTTTTGAGAATGGACAGACGCTGAGGCCAGGCCAGCTGAAGTCAGCAAGAGACAGCACCAGGTCTGGGAAGCCCGAGGAGGAGGCCTGAGTATGCAAGGGACAGAAACCCCCAGGAACAAGAGGAGGGTTAGAAAAGTGGTCAGGTCCTCGGATTGGGGGAAAAGAAAGGGGGCTAGGAACACACAGGAAAAGTTGGAGAAAATCCTAACACAACAGTTTAGGGAGGCGGGGGTGGGATGGGTGCTTGACACATGCCTCTAATCCCAGCAGAGGTAGGAGGATCACTGTGAGTTCAAGGCCACTCCGAGACTACATAGTGAATTCCAGGTCAGCCTGGGCTATAGTGAGACTCTACCTCGAAAAACAAAAACAAACAAACAAACAAACAAACAAAAAGTTTAGGGAAGCCAGGCATGGTGGCACACATCTTTAATCCCAGCACTCTTGAGGCTGAGGTTGGAGGATTGCCATGAGGTCAGCCTGGCCGAGGCTGACCCCCACCACAAAAAACAAACTAAAGAACACTTTAGGGAAGATGGGGGCTTTGGGAAGGAAGTAGATGTAAAATATCGGAGGGGGAAGGGCACTTACATGAGGGTGAGCCTCAGATCTAGAAAAGTCCTTGGAGGCCTGAGGGAGGAACGTAGGGAGGAGGAAAGAACCTCTTGGAGTAGGAGAGGCGGAAGGCAGGTAGGAAGGACAGAAAGGAATGGGATGGAAGGGTGTAACAGTGCTGGAGAAAGGGCAGAGATGCTATGTGTTTCAGAGGGAGATTTGGGGAAACATTGAGGCCTTGGGTCTGATCCCTTAACCCTCATCATCAAAGACCTTGGGAAACAGTGCTTCTCACACTGGTGTGCTTCAGGGTCCTCTGGGAATCTCAGGCCTCTGCCCAAACCAAGTGAATCAGGAGGGATTCCTGTTGGTCACGGCTGTCTTGGATGATGAGAGTGAAGACCTGAAGGCCCTCTGTGCTGTGCTGGGTTCTAGAATATGGCCCAGCCTGGGTATCAGGAGGAGCCACACCCTTGAGCATCTCCCCACACAGATCTCAATCCCAGCGGATCTAACCATTTCCTAGACACCAAGGGCTGCCCCCTTCTGCAACCCTCTGTGGTTAGAAAGACAGATGAGCAGGGAGTGGTGGCACATGCCTTTAATCTCAGCACTTTGGAGGCACAGGTAGGAGGATAGTTGTGAATTCAAGGCCACCCTGGGTCTGTATAATGAATTCCAGGTCAGCCTGAGCTAGTGAGACTGTACCTCGAAAAACCAAAAAAAAAAAAAAAAGGTCAGGCATGGTGGCACATGCCTTTAATCCCAGCATTCAGGAGGCACAGGTAGGAGGATCATGGTGGTTCAAGGCCACCCTGAGACTACATAGTGAATTCCAGGTCAGCCTGGGCTCGAGCGAGACCCTACCTTGAAAAACTTTAAAAAAAAAAAAAAAAAAAAACAGATGAACAGACCCAGGGAAGCCAACATGGCAAAAGAGGGATCCTAGGCCTTCCAGCACCTCCCACAAAACACGCCACTGCCCCCACACACATACTGATCTGCACAGGGCTCTGGTGTCAACAGCTTGTCCTCATCTTCTTTATTAAACAGAGATGACATTGTCAGCCAGCCTTTCACCCCGACCCCCTGAACCTGGGAAGAAGGAACTGGAAGTCAGGGAAGGACCCAGCCTGGTCTCCCAGGGCTCCACCTCAGCCTATGCTCCCAGGATTGGGTGGAAGACCGGAGGACTCACCCTACGGGCCAGCTGTGACATGGGGTTGAAGGCTTCCTCAGTGGGTTCTGCCGTCTCAGACTCAGACACTAATGGTGCTGGGCTCTCCCTCTGGGACACAAGACCCCCACTCTATATGAGAGAAGCCCCAAAGAATGGGGCTTCCCTCCCCACTGCTAACTGGTACACACAGACACCCCAGACCCCACAGAGCTAAACATACACATCACACTGCCCCAAGGTAAGGCTTACAGGTACACCTACATGCATAATGCCACTGATCATACATATGTAGGTGTATATTAAGTCCTTGAACATATATACCTGTTCACCCACACACACATCCAAGCATACGCAAAAGGTTGGACAAGGGCACGCATACTACTATAGATACACATCTGTACATGAGTGTGCCTCCACATAGTTACAGCTCTTTGTAGACATGTGTGCTGCAAGGTGCCCACACAGGAACACTCACAAAGTTCGACTGTTCATACCTGTGCTCTTATCCAAGTTCAGACAACTACACAGAAGCCCACCCACAGCATATGAAACCTCTCCACCATCCACAGACCCCTGCATGCAGGTAGTAGGCATAGAATCCTGCTCAAAATGCAGATACCTAAAAATTACTAGATTAAGTTTACTCATACACTGGGGATTCCACACAGACACCAATCCTAGCACTTGCCCACACAAACTTCCAAACAAGCCTAGTTTTGGATACCAACCGGTCTAGACATATGCTTATCCACATACACCCACACCCACCTGACTAGTTCCTGTCCCTACCACATCTATTTGTGTGACTGCCACTTAGCACTGCCTCTAGACATAAGGCTACTTGTAGTTTCAAAGCCCTTTTTGACATGTTTTTGTTTTGTTTTTTTGTTTTAAGGACAGAGAAAGCCCATGCTTTATTCTAAGTATGGCTTAGATGTGACACTACCACAGTGACCCACAGAGCACAAGGTCCACTCCCTAGAGCCTCCCGCAAACAGAGCCTCATCACCTCTCCAGGCAAGCCATTCTACTTCTGCTCAGCTCTGCCCAACAGAAAGTTGTGTCAAGCTGAGTGTCCCCATGTGGCTACTGCTCGTTGTCCTAGAACAGTCTTTTCCATATGGCAGCCCTTGAGATCCTTGGAGTCAGTGGTCACTCCTCCCCTGGGCCTAGTTCTTCCCTTCCTTATTTCCTGGAATGCCCAGGCTCTCCGGCACTGCATCGAGCCATTTGCCATTCCTGAATGGGCCTTTCTCAGAGCCCATTTCTTCCTCCAGTTTGTACCTTTCACTCCTGCTGACCCTCCACCTGTGCTCCTTTCAGAGGGCTTGGATGGTACCCACCTCCTCTGCCAGGTCCTCCTCAGCTTCCCCACTCAGGGTCTGTAACACTTTGGATTTGTAGGTTTTCCAGAAGGCTTGGTTCATGGCTGCAGGGACTAAGGGGCCTGGTGTCCAGGCACAGAAGGTGGTAACTCAATGGGCACCAGTAGGTCTGGCTCCAGGAACTTGGTAGGGCCAAAAACCTGTCCCAGGCATCTGGTGACTTCATTAAAGATGCACCATTCTCCCCAGCTGGCACAGTGCCCAGAAGATGAACCTGATCCAAACGAGTCTGAGGTAGGGGCAGGTTTCTGCCACCCCAGCCCCTTGTCTTGACCCATATTGGCCAACCACAATAGTGATATCTCTCTGGAGAGGCTGCCTTCCTGGCCCCAGGAATATCTTGACCTTGTCCATGTATTAGAATAGTTCCAGAAAAAAAAAAATCCTTTTTGCACTCAAAGCCCTTGGGTCCAGAATGCACACTCACATACTGTGTGAATGTAGCCATACAAGCTATACCTTCAGCAGGGCCGGAGTAGGAAGGTCCCCAGGCCCCCAGTAGGCACCCTGGGTTTACATTTCACTGCTTTGTCTGGCCTGGAAATGAGTTCCACTCCCCAGGGATACACGTGCCTGTCTCCCTGTTTCCTGGCAACAGTCTCCAAAGAACTGGAACCCTGAATTATTGCTGAGCCCCTCTGGCTGTACACCATGGAGTTAGCTCTAGCCAGCCTAGGTGGCACCAGGTCTAGATAGGTGACGAAAGGTCCCCCAGGGCCTCTCTCTGCTCTGAGCACACAGCACCTAGTTATTTTCCCCCTTTCCTGCCAGCTCTTCCCTGGAGGGAAACAGAGCAGAGAGGGTCCTTTTATGAACCCTCTACTGACAGAGTGCATACCTAGAATACCCGAGGCTCCAGGTTTGGTCCCCAGCACCACTACTACCACTACAAAAACAAACAAAAACCACTTCCTCTCGGGCTGAAGAGATGGCTCAGGGGTTAAGGTGCTCTTGTCTGCAAATCCTAAGAACCTAGGTTCAATTCCTCAGTACCCATGTGAAGCCAGATGCACAAGGTGGTGCATGTCTGCAGTTCGTTTGCAGTGGCTAGAGATCCTGGCATGCCCATTCTCTCTCTCTCTCTCTCTCTCTCTCTCTCTCTCTCATAAATAAATATTTTTAAAAAGTACCTTCCACTCCCCTTTGGCTGGAGAGATGGCTTAGAGGTTAAGGCCCCTGCCTCCTAAGTCTAAGAATGCTGGTTCCAATCTCCAGGTCCCACGTTTAGCCAGATGCAGTGACACAAGGGCGCAATGCCTCACTTGACCACAAGGGGGCGCACGCATCTGGATTTCGTTCTTGGCAGCTGAGACACTGCTGGTACACCCATGTCTGTCTTCCTCTCTCTCTCTGTCTCTCTCTGTGTCTCTCTCCAAATAAAATAAAAAATAAAAAAAATATTAAAAAATACCTCCCCTCTCAAAAGGAGCTGACCCTATTTCACCAACATCCTGAGTTCTGGGATCTCTGAGAAGGAATAGTCCCTCCCCACCTTTTCATCCACCACCACCCCCCCCCCCCCCCGCCCATGTACACCCCATGCATTTGACTGGGGTTGGAGGAAGGGTGGAGGATGGAGACCCAAGGGAATAACTGGTTGTACGGTGAAAAAGGGTGTAAAGGTATCATTGTCAGGGCCTGGAGGTATCTCAAGGGGGCTCTGTTGGGACTGTGATTGCAAATTTACTCAATCTCATTCATGCACTAATTTATTCGTGTCACAAAGATTGTCAGTGCCTTTTAGGGATGCTAAAAGCATACATACTAAACCAGAGTGACGATGGGCCACCGCGGACCTGGAAGAGCTGCAGGACTCGCCGGCCAGGAAGCCTCCTAGGCCAGCCCCTCCTTAGTTACATGGGAGCAAGCTTCCTCCCTCTCAGCCTCTAGCACGGTCATTGTCTCTGACTGCCGCTTGGGGGCGCGCAAGCGGGCGAGCCCCCACCAGTGACGTCATCAGAGGCGGTCTGGCTAGTCCAGCCCCCCCCGGGCGACTCGTGACGTCATCGAGCGGTCCGGAAGCGTCCGCACGTGTGGTTTCCTTCCTTGCTCCAAGTTTCTCGGTGGGCCTGTCGCTCCGTGGCAATGGGTCGCTCCCGCCGGACTGGCGCGCATCGAGCTCATTCCTTAGCCCGCCAGATGAAGGCCAAGCGGCGGCGGCTGGACCTCGATGAGATTCACCGCGAGCTGCGGCCGCAGGGTCCCACGCGAGCCAGGCCGGAGCTGGACGCCGAGCCCGACCCGGACCTGCCAGGGGGCGGCCTGCATCGCTGTCTGGCCTGCGCGTGAGTCATGCCCAGGGCGGAAGAGGGTCTGCGCTACCAACCCGGAGCGGTGAGGTCCGGGCCGTGCAGGGTCTCCTGTTAGCGACCCTGTGGGTCCGTCCTCCCAATCCCTTCAGGCTCCGAGCCTGGTGTCTAGGGTCAGGGAAATGGGCTGACTCTTCTTCTCTTCATCCCTTCCCGTCCCTTCAGGAGGTATTTCATTGATTCGGCCAACCTGAAAACCCATTTCCGATCCAAAGACCACAAGAAAAGGTATGCAGGAGGAAGGAGAGGGTAAGTGGATGGGTGCCAAGCACCTGCTCGTTCCAAACTCCAATTCTTCCTTCTCACAGGCTGAAGCAGCTGAGCATCGAGCCCTACAGTCAAGAAGAGGCTGAGAGGGCGGCGGGTATGGGCTCGTATGTGCCCCCCCAGCGTCTGGCAGTGCCCACAGAAGTGTCCACTGAAGTCCCTGAGATGGACACATCTACCTGACATGGCCTGAGGAGACAGGGCAGAGGAGATGCCCATGGACAGTGGTACAAGGGCTAGTCTGGGAGAGAATGTGTCTCTGGACTCTGGATTTAGGGAGATGGCCTCTTCTGGATGCCCTGCCCCCAATAAAGGAACTGGACAAAGAGGGCTTACCTCTGACTGTAACTTCTAGCCCAGTGATGCAAACTCCAGCCCTGCAAGGGTTTCTGGGCTAGGGTATCTATTCCCTACTTGGTCCAGCTTGGATCCCTGCCTTACTTCTGCCTCCTCACATCTGAGCTGGAGCCCAGGTAAAGAAAGAAAGGTGGAGAGATGGCTTAGTGGTTAAGGCATTTGCCTGTGAAGCCTAAGGATCTGGGTTCGATTCTCCAGGTCCCACGTAAGCCAGATGCACAAGGGGCGCACACTTCTGGAGTTCATTTGCAGTGGCTACAGGCCCTGGCACTCCCATTCTCACTCTCCCTATCTCTGTCTCAAATAAATAAATAAATAAATAAATAAATAAATAAATAAATAAATTAGACAGGGCAGGAACTGATCACTAGAAGTGTGTTTCTGTGACCTCCTCCCCTGAGTCACCTACCTCCAGAGTCCCGCTTCATCATGGCTCCGGTGGTGGCTGCCGCTGCTCCACCATTTTCCACACGCCATAGCAGGAACTGCCCAGCCCAAGAACAGCGAGCAGGGTAGCCACAATCCCAGCCAGTGGGCTCCGGGGTTCTGCCTTCAGCTCCCCAGCCACCTGCATCTGAGATTGCACAGAAGGCGTACCGGAGGGGACACTTGAGACTCTATGCAGGAAGGGGGTAATAAGATGGTGCAGCTGAGTGAAGGAGATAGGGACGCCATTGCTGCTCCAGGGAGATTCCACCCCAATCCCTTTCGCTCCACTGCCCATCTGGGCCCTGGCTAGTCAGGCGGCAGGGAACGTGACAGCCTGGCTGTTGGGGTTGTCAACCCACCCATAGTAAGGGGAGAAGGGGGTCAGTGGTGGCAAAATTCATTATTTAGGCATACTTACCTGTAACACACGGAAGTAGCCAGGGGTCAGGCGCCGTAATCGCATGGTGAGGCTGTGGGAGCACTGCTCTCCCAGGCAGCCTGTGGGATGGGAGCAGAAACAAAGATTAGCGGTATTCATCGTACCAAGAAGTGGTCATCAGGGTTTGGGGTCCCCGACCTGTATGCCTGAGAGCCACTCTCCGAGGATGCTCACCCGTGCTGGCCTGCCCAGGTCTGGCAAGGGGCGGGGCAGCGGGATCTTTAAATCTGGTCCCTTCCCCCACTGCCTGCTGCCCTGCCAGCCTTAGAAGCAGCTGTCAGGAGAGATCAGCATCGGGCAGAGTAGCAGCACCTCCCCCATCTATCCACCAGAGAGGCCAGGCCCTGTAAGCAGGAGAGGCCTTGGCTGGTTGGCTGGCAGTGCTCAGGAGTCCTAGGCATGCATCAGGTACATGGCAGGCCCCTCTCAGGCCTGACCCGTGCCCTACCCCTTTCTCAGATAATTGGATGCCAACAGTGAGCATTTAGCAGAGGAGGGCTCAGATGCCTTAGCAGTCCTCTCAGCAGCAGTCTTTCTCTCTCTACCTGCCTTTTCCATTTGGTTTCTAAATAAATAAATCAACAACCTATTTTAAAAACTACCTTTTTCTCCATGATGGAATTCCTACAAAGACTTAACCACCCTGAGCTTGGAGATGAATAAAAAAAGAGATCTGCATATACCAATTAAGCAGTCCCTAATATGTTGAGAAGTAGTACTCTGTTGGTCATTACTCTAAGTGATTTCCAAGTATTTCTATTCTTTTATTTTTAGAGAGAATGAGTGTTCCAGGGTCTCCTTCCACAGCAAACAAACTCCTACATCTGGCTTTCTGTGGGCGCATGCATCTGGAGTTTGTTTGCACTGGCTGGAGGCCCTGGTGTGCCCATTCTCTCTCTCTCTCTCTCTCAAGTAAATAAATAAAAATAATTTAAAAAGAAAAAGAGCGAGAGAGACAGAGAGGAGAGAGAGAATGGGCATGCCAGGGCCTCAGCCACTGAAATCGAACTCAGACACCTGTACCACCTAGTGGACGTGTGCAACCTTGCATTTGCCTCACCTTTGTGCTACTGGCTAACGTGGGATCTGGAGGGTAGAACATGGGTCCTTAGGCTTCACAGGCAAACACCTTAACCACTAAGCCATCTCTTCATACATATTTTATTGGGCTGGGGAGATGGCTTAGCGGTTAAAGGCACTTGCTTGCAAAGTCTGAGCACCTGGATTCCATTCTCCAGTACCCACGGAAAACCAGATGCATGAAGTGGTCCATGTATCTGGAGTTCATTGGCAGTGGCAAGAGGCCTGGTGCTCCAAAACTCCAACACTGTCTCTCATTTTTTCAAGTAAGTAAAAAAATATTTTTTTTTGCAATCCCAGCACTCTGGTCCAGGCTGACCTGGAATTAACTATGTGAGTCTCAGGGTGGCCTGAGACTCTCAGTTAATTCCAGGTCAGCCTGGGATTAGAGGGAGACCCTAGCTCAAAAAAAATATTTTTACAAAAAATAAATTAAATAAAATATAGTTTTATTTGTTTGATTTTTTTGTTTGTTTGCTTAGGTTTTTTTTTTTTTTTCCCCCAGGTAGTGTCTTGATAACCCAGTCTGACCTGGAAAAATTTTAAAATGTAGTCTCAGGGTGTTTGAACTTTTGTTTGATCCTGCTATTTCTTTTTTTTTTTTTTTTTTTTTTTTTTTTTGCAAGGTAGTGTCTCACTCTGGTCCAGGCTGACTTGGAATTAACTATGTAGTCTCAGGGTGGCCTCGAACTCTTGGCGATCCTCCTACCTCTGCCTCCCAAGTGCTGGGATTAAAGGCGTGTGCCACCATACCCGGCTAGTTTTATTTATCTATCTATCTATTTATCTATCTATCTATTTATTTATTTGAGAGAGTGAGTATGGATGAACCAAGGCCCTCTTACCACTGTAAACAAACTCCAACACACATGTGCCACTTTGTGCATCTGGTTTATGTATGTACTGGAGAATCAAACCCTGCAGGCAAGCTTTGCAAGCAAGCAAGCACCTTTAACTACTGAGCCATCTCCTAGCCCAATTTCCATGTATTTTAGTTGTTATTATTGCCTAAAATGAAAAAAGCACAATTTGTAGGATTATGTGTAGAATATCTGTAAATAGAAAGACTGAGAGGGCTGAGGGTGTAACTCAGTGGTAGGGTACTTGCCTGTCATCCCCAAAAGTCCTGGGTTCAATCCCCAGTGTCACACAAACAAAAAGCTGGGTGTATAGCGCATGTTTGTAATCCCAGCACTTGGGAGGTAGAGGCAGGAGGATTAGGAGTTCAAGGCTGGCCTTGTCTACACAAAATATTGAAGGCTAGTCTGGGCTATATAAGATCCTGCCTCAGTGAAATCCAGTAGCTCAGTGGTAGAGTGCACAAGGTCCTGGTCCAGCTCATAGCTCCACCATAAGAAACCCCAAGATTTGACTGAGTCAGTTATAGGGACAGGCCAGGTGTTGGAGTATAGGGAGAGATTTCAAGTAGGTGACACAGATGGTCACCCAGGCTCCTCACCTCAAAGTTCACAGACTTGCCACAAGTATAGATTTGAAAGTATTTAAAGCACATGCTTACAGCTTCATAGTGTACCTATCCGCCTCTGTGTGTGTGTGTGTGTGTTGTTTGTGTGTGTAGGCCAGACGACAACCTCAAGTGTTGTTCTTCATGTGCCCCAGGTAGGGTCTAGCTCTAGCCCAAGCTAACCTGGAATTCACTATGTAGTCCCAGGCTGGTCTTGAACTCAGCAATCCTCCTACCTCTGCCTCCCGAGTGCTGGGATTAAAGGTATGTGCCACTATGCCTGGCTTGTTTGTCTTTTTTTTTTTTTTTTTTTAATGTGGAATGCTTCATGAATTTGTGTGTCATCCTTGTACAGGGGCCATGCCAATCTTCTGTGCATCGTTCCAATTTTAGTATATGTGAGGCCCAAGTGAGCACATTGTCTACCTTTCCTTTTTTTTTTTTTTTTTTTGAAATGGGCTCTCATTAGGCTGGAAATTGCCAGTGGACTATACTGAGTGGCCAGAGACTCTGCCTCTCCAGTGCTGGGGATTAAATTCTGGACCTCATGCTTGCAAAGCAAACACTTTACCAACTCTCCAGCGCCCCCCCCTTTAGAGAGAGATGTACAGTTGGGCTCAGTTGCAGTGTTGAACATGGAACTCATTCCGTAGTCCTGGACATCCTCTGACTTGAGGAGTTGATGACATTATTTTTATTTACTTAAGAGAGAGAGAGAGAGAGAATGGGCGCACCAGGGCCTCTAGCCACTGCAAACTGTCTTTACGTGGGTACTGGGGAATCAAACTTGGGTCCTTTGGCTTTGCAGGCAAATGCCTTAACTGCAAAGCGATCTCTCCAGCCCTCAGTTATATATTTATTTGAGAGAGGAAAATGGGCATGCCAGAGCCCCTTGCCATTGCACATGAACTCCAGATGTATGTGCCACTTTTTGCATCTTGCTTCATTTATGTGGGTACTGGGGAATCAAGCTTGTAGTAGCAGGCTTTGCAAGGAAGTGCCTTTAACCACTGAGTTATCTCTCCAGCCTCTGAGGTTCAGAATTTAAGGGCTCCATAAACTTGGATGAGCAAAAATTATTTTCATTAATCTCTACTAAAATTTATCATATCCAGGCTGGAGAGATGGCTTAGTGGTTAAGGCCCTTGCCTGCAAAGCCTAAGGACCCAGGTTTGATTCTCCAGCATCCACATAAGCCAGATGCACAAGGTTGCACGTGTCTAGAGTTTGTTTGCAGTGGTTAGAGGCCCTGGTGCGCTCATTCTCTGTGTCTTTATCAAATAAAATATATGTTTAAAAATTTACCATTTCCTCTACATGGGTTGAAGTAATAGCATTATCATTGGCCTTGTCAGCAATAGAAATCAAATACTCTGATATCCAATTATAGTTATTGAAAGTAATAAAACATATGGCTGGGCATTGTAGTACATGGCAGAAATCCCAGCAATTGAGAAGCTGAGGCAGGAGGATTTCTGTGAGTTCCAGACCAGCTGTACTGACTGCATGGTGAGACTCTTGTCTTCAAAAAGAAAACAAAAGTGAGGGCTAGAGAGATAGCTTAGCAATTAAGGCACTTGCCTGTGAAGCCTAAGGACTCAGGTTCAATTCCCTAGTACCCACATGAGCCAGATGTATGTGTCTGGAGTTTGTTTGCAGTGGCTCGAGGCCCTAGCATGCCCATTCGTTCTCTCTTTCTCTCAAATAAATTAAATATATATATATATATTTTTTTGGTTTTGCAAGGTAGGGACTCACTCTGGTCCAGGCTGACCTGGAGTTCACTATGTAGTCTCAGGTATTTTTTTTAAAAAGAAAAAGAGCCCTGTGTGTGGTGGCACATGCCTTTAATCCCAGCACTTGGCAGGCAGAGATAGGAGGATCACTGAGTTTGAGGCCAGCCTGAGACTACATAGTGAATTCCAGGTCAGCCTGAGCTAGATTGAGACCCTACCTTGAAAAACCAAAAAAGAAAAAGAAAAAAAGAAAAGTGAAACATGCCCTAGCTATTTAAAACTCACGGCAGTTGTTAACCCACTACTAAACCACATCTGCTGGCCCTGTTTCAGACCCTCCCGTGATGTAGCTGCTCAGGCACTTCTGTCCTTCCAAGGCTGTGACCAAATGCAACTCTGGCCTCTTCTCACTTGGCAGATCAGGCTTCTCCATCACTCCCTGCACATCCTACCTTTAGTTGTTTGCTGGTCATTGTGTGAGAGGACTGCAGGCGTAGTGCAGGAGTGTGGAGCACATGCATAGTAAGGTTCAGGGTTGGATCCCAGCAGCGCAAGAACTGATAGGCCATGAGTTCTATCAGCTTCTCCCCAGCTCCCTGCTCAATAATCTTTTGTTGTTGTTTTCAAGGTAAGATCTCACTCTAATCCAGGCTGACCTGGACCTCACTCCACCAAGGCTGGCCTCGAACTCACAGTATCTACCTCTGCTTCCTACTGCTTCGATTAAAGGCGTGTGCCACCACGCCCGTGCCCCTGTGATCCATTTTTGAGGATTAGGTCCCCACTTTGGAATATGAGGCCAGTCATATGTGGTTGGCCGCCCAGTGGCCCAAACCCTAGAATGCCAGAGGGGCGGGGCAGGGGAGAGACCGGCGGTGTGTAATGGCTGTCGCCCGGCCTCACCTGGGAGGCCACGTGGGCTCAGGTATGCGGCGCCCCGCCCCGCCCCAGCTCAGCCCAGCTCCGCCCGCCCGGGCCTGGGCTCTAGGAGCGGAAATTCCTGCGCCGCCGGGAAGCAGCGGGCGGGCGGAGCTCACCATGGAGCCGGTGGAGGCCTGGACCACCGGGAAGGTGGCCGCTTGGCTGAGAGGTGGGTAGGGCCGGGGTAGAGGTGGACTCCTAGCGGGCTGTGTGGTGTCCCTTGGGTAGAAGATCGGATAAGACGAGGAAAAAGCCTGGCGGATGTATTAGTCAACAAGTATTTATAGAGCGTCTATCCTGTGCCAGGTACTGTGCTGGGCAGAGGGTATGGACAGGAGGACCCCCACGAGGGGCTCCCTGAAATCCTTGCAGCCCACTGCCGCCTCCACGGAGGTGATGGGCAGGTTGGGATAATGAACCGAGGGAGGCCCGCGGCCCACGCCCCCTTTATCTCTCTTCATCTTCCCTGTGCCTCGGGGCCCTGTGGGCTGTTATTAAGCCCAGTTTTCGGAAGCAGAATCTTGGAACAGGGTTGGCCCTGGGGTCATTTTCCCCACTCCTTAGCTTCCTAATGGGAGAAGCAGAAGCCCCAGTCAGTCCGAAAGGGGTGACATAGCTCCTTCCTGGGGGTTCCCATCGAAGTAGGGGTTGCTCTCCAGACACAGACCACCTACAGAGATGAAGGCCTTCTGTTGGTGCTCGGAGAAGACCACCCAAGGCACCCTTCTCAGATGGACAGCTGGGGACAAGTTCAGCACTGAGCAGCTCAGTCAGGCCTGAAATTATCCACTCACCAGCTCTGGGACCTCAAGTGTCCCTGTGTCTCATGAGATAGACGAAAATGAGAGCATCATGGCATGGCAGACATGCATAGTTCAGTGTTGGGGTGTGCTGGATGGAAAGCAGGTACCCCAACACATCCAACCTGGAGATGGAAGTTGCTCAAGGGTGGGTGGCTGGTGAGCAACAGGTTCATGAACTTCCAGTCAGGTGCTCTTAATGTCACATGAGGAATGAGGAACAGCTAATGACACCATGACAAAGCCTGGCTCCAGATGGGAGGGATTCCTTCAAAGAGTGACCCAGCTACTAAATCATTCCTATCAGTAGTCTCAGCTTTGTAAAGGGGACAAAGAACAGTCCCCACCCCCTTCAAGAAATATGAAGATCCAATGTGCCAGTATGTGCAAAGCCCTTAAAAACTTGACCTCACACGCAGTAAGTGTTCAATAGTTATTTCTCTTAGCTGGGTGCACACCTTTAATCCCAGCACCCTGGAGGCAGAGGTAGGAGGATCACAGAGGTAGGAGGATCGCTGTGAATTTGAGGGCAGCCTGAGACTACATAGTGAATTCTAGGTCAGCCTGGACTAGAGTAAGATTCTACCTCGGAAAAAAAAAAAAAGTTATTTTTCTTGTTTTGGGTGTCTGCTATGGGCCAGGCATAGGGTTACAAACCAGTGGTATTTAAGAACCTGTGATGAATCAATGCTCCACTGTGGGTATGTGTGGAAGCTCAGCCAGGCAGTGGGAGCAAGAGAGGCTCACAGCCTGGGGAGTGATGGAAGGCTTCCTGGAGGGAATTAGATGAAAGAGAATGTGAGGAAGCTGGCAGAGGGGTAGCATATGTAAGGACAGTGAGGCAGAAGAATATTCGAGGCACTACAAAGAGTTGGTGCTGGGATGCTGATAGACAGCAGCTGGATCATACAGGGGCCTTGCAGATCATCGTAGACCTCCCTGACAATAATAAGGTGATGCCAAACAATAGATCAAGTGCTTGACATACATCGTATCATCTATTGTCACATGGATAGAAGAGGCTGTGCCCATTTTTTAGGTGGAGGCCAGAGGAGAATGTCAGGTGTCCTCCTCTGTCACTCCTAGGTTTATTCCTTAAGATGGAATCTCTCACGGAATCTGCAGTTGCCATGTTTTGGTCAAACTTCTTTTCTTGTCTCCTCCCCACTCAGCACTGGGGTTACAGGGATGCATGGTCACATCTGGCTTGTTACCTGAGTGCTGGGGATTGAACTCAGGTCCTCATGCCTGTGCAACAAGTGCTCTTGCCAAACTAAGCCATCTCCCCAACCCTAAGAATTGCATTTCTTTGTATTTTACTTATTTATTTATTGGTTTATCGAGGTAGGGTCTCACTGTAGCCCAAGCTGACCTGGAATTCACTATGTACTCTCAGGGTGGCCTCAAACTCATAGCAATCTTCCTACCTCTTCCTCCCACATGCTGGGATTAAATGCCATCATGCCTGGCTCAAGAATTACATTTCTGGGCTGGAGAGATGGCTTAGCAGTCTCCAGGTCCCATGTTTAGCCAGATGAAAAAGTGATACAAGCACGCAATGTTGCACATGTGCACAAGGGGGCACATGCGTCCTGAGTTCATTCACAGCAGCTGAAAAGGCCCTGGTGCATCCATTCTCTCTCTGCCTCTTTCTCTTTCTCTCTCTCTGTTTCTCTCTCTCTGTTTTAAATTAAAAAAAAAAATGCATTTCTAAAGAGTTCCACAGTGAGGTTGCTATGTTCCTATATGTTCTTCAACTTAGTTGGGAAATGGGCAGAACCCAGCCTGGGTTGTCATTAGGAATAGGTGGGAGGGAAAGGCCCTGCGGGAATGAAAGAACTGGCTCCAGAGGTCATGGAATCTCAGTTTCCCCCCATGCTCCCTCTGCTCTTTCTCTAGGCATTGATGATTCCTTGCAGGACTATCCCTTCGAGGACTGGCAGCTGCCCGGCAAGTACCTGCTGCAGCTCTGTCCCCGAAGCCTCGAGGCTCTGACTGTGTGGCCTCTGGGCCACCAGGAGCTCATTCTGGATGCGGTGGAACAGCTCCGGGCCCTGGTAAGTGAGCACTGGCCACACTAGCTGCACCATCCGCTAACCTGGGGTTGCCCATTGCCGGCTAGCAATGACCCGCCCTTTTCTGGTGCAGAGCTCCAACCTACAGACAGAGAACCTGCAGAGCCTGGCGAAAAGGCTGCTGGACGGAACCCAGGCCTTCCAGAGCTTAGTGCAAGGCCGCCTGAGGGACTGTGCTGAGACCCCTGCTGATGTCCTTAGCGCTGCTGTGGAGCTAGTGCACAAGGCCCGCGCCCTCCTGTCCTGGCTTAACAGGTACTGGGATGGGTGACTATTAAGGGACTAGAAAGTTTTCAGTCCCCTCCATGGCCTGGAAGAGGAAAACAGAGCTTGGCTCTTGCTCAGCAATGGCAGGGACAGTCAAAGAGTGTCTGCAGGGGCACTGGTCTTCTACATTCTTGCCTGGCCCTGGAACTTGACATCTTTTAAAAATATCTTTTGAGCCGGGCGTGGTGGCGCACGCTTTTAATCCCAGCACTCGGGAGGCAGAGGTAGGAGGATCGCCGAGAGTTCGAGGCCACCCTGAGACTACATAGTGAATTCCAGGTCAGCCTGGACCAGAGCGAGACCCTACCTTGCAAAACCAAAAAATATATATATATATATCTTTTGAGCCGGGTGTGGTGGCGCGCACTTTTAATCCCAGCACTTGGGAGGCAGAGGTAGGAGGATTGCCGAGAGTTCGAGGCCACCCTGAGACTACATAGTTAATTCCAGGTCAGCCTGGACCAGAGTGAGACCCTACCTGGCAAAACCAAAAAAAAAAAAAATATATATTTGAATTTAATTTTTTTGCATGTGCATGTATTATATATGTGGTATGGTGTGAAGTGTGATATATGCACGTGTGTGATGTGTGCACAGGCCCTCATGCTTATGTAGCAAGGACTCTTAACCACTGAGCTAATTCCCCAGCCCCTATTTATTTTATCTTTGTATATGTGTGGTATGCATACATGCATGCGTGTGTGTGTTCATGTGTATGTGGGTGTACATGTGTGCATGTGCACGAGGCCAGAAGTCAACACGTCCTCAGTTATTCTGGGTATCTTCCTCAGTTATCCTCCACCTTATTCTTTCATTTTATTTTACTTTAATTTTAAAATATATATATATATTTTTGAGGTAGGGTCTCACTGTAGCCCAGGCTGACCTGGAATTCACTATGTAGTTTCAGAGCAGCATTGATCTCATGCTGATCCTCCTACCTCTGCCTCCCAAGTGCTGGGATTAAAGGTGTGCACCATCACGCCTGGGCCTTATTTTTATTTATTTATTTGAGATAGCGAGACATAGAGAGAGAATGAGTGCACCAGGGCCTTCAGCTGTTGTAAATGAACTCCAGACACATGTGCCACCTTGGGCATCTGGCTTACATGGGTACTGGGGAATTGAACCTGGGTCCTTTGGATTTGCAGGCAAGCGCCTTAGCTGCTAAGTCACCTCTCCAGCCCCATCTTCTTTCAAACAGGATCTCTCACTGAGTGCAGAGCTCACCAATCCAAGTAGACTAGCTAGCCAGTGAGCCTGAGGGATTCCCTGTCTACTTCTCCAGTGCTAGGATTATAGACACATGCCTCCGTGCCCAGCAGTTAACGTGGTTTGCACAGCAAACTTTTCCCACTGAGCCATCTCCCCAGCCCTGAGCTCATCAGCTTAACAGACTTATCAACAGCTGTTGGAAGGTGTTTCCCCGCCCTTTTCACTGGCTGTTGTTTATCTGTCCCACAGGCCCCACCTCTAATGGCACCTCCTCAGGGAAGCCTTTTCTGTGACCCATTCTTTTTATTTATATTATTTATTTCCTTGCTCGTGTGGCAGGGAGTTATGGCAGGGCTTCATGCCACTATAGACAAACTCTTGACACATGTGCCACTTTTTTTTTTTTTTTAAATCCAGGTAGGGTCTCACTCTAGCCCAGGCTGACTTGTAATTCACTATGTAGTCTCAGGGTGATCTCAAACTCATAGCAATCCTACCTCTGTTTCCTAAGTGCTGTGAATAAAGGCATGCGCCACCACCCCAGCATGTGCCACTTTTCAAAAAAAAATTGTTTATTTATTTATTCATTTATTTGAGAGAGAGCGAGAGAGAGAGAGAGAGGGAAAGACACAGGTAGAGAATGGGCACACCAGGGCCTCCAGCCACTGCAAATGAACTCTAGACACATGTGCCACCTTGTGCATCTGATGTGCCACTTTTTTTGCATCTGGCTTTCCGTGAATACTGAGAAACTGAACCCAAGCTGGCAGGCTTTCCAAGCAAGTGCCTTTAATCACTGGGCCATCTCCCCAACCCCTAATCCACTCTTAGAGCTCATTCACACCACTCATTATGGTTGAAGTTAAATCATTCATGTTCTTACTCTCTGCTTAATGGATATCTCCCCAGTGCCTACAACAGGGCCTGGGCCTGGCATGTAGTTGGTACAAGACAAAATGTCCTGGGCTAAGCTTTTTAGATATATCAGTTAACTTTGCTCCAAAGCAAAATCCACCAAGGTAGGAATTGTCCCCAAGTCTCAGGTAAGAAATCCATGCCAGTACAGTCTCTGAACTATTCCTCTTCTGCCAGGTACCTCTTCTCCCATTTAAACGACTTCTCTGCCTGCCAGGAGATCGGGGTATTGTGCGGGGAGCTGGGCCAGGTCTTGCAGGAGGTAAGAGGACAGGGGCCAGGCTGGCCCAGGCTCTAGGGCTTTTTATAACCTGTGAATCAGACCAGGATCGGGTGTGAGGACTGGGCGAGGGGGTGAACAAGCACAAGAGGAGAGGAGGCTCTGCCTGTGGGTATGGGATGATGCAAGAAACCGGGGTATGGGTCTCTGGCAGGGAAGTTTGCCATTCAGGAGAGAGTGATGGGGGGAGAGGAAAGGTATAATGACTTTTGGGGCCTGTTGTCCAAGGGATGAGACCTTAAGGTTAAAACTTTAAGGCCCTGTAGTTGTGGGCAGGAGATTATCTTAGGAGGAGCTGGGAGAGTGGTAGGAGTCCCCCATGAAACCCAGCACCCTTACTCAAGACAGGCCCCTGTGTTCCTCACTCTGCTTCCAGGACTGCCCAGAAGCTGAGAAGGAGAGCAGAGTTCTGAGAATCGTAAGTGTTGGGGAGTAAGGAAAGGGACGGGGGGGGACGGGGTAAGATTAGACTCGGCTAGATAGCCCACCCTCCCCCCCTAGTGCAACCACGTGGCTGGGATCTGCCACAACATCCTGAGCTGCAGTCCAGAGGAGCTGCTGGAGCAGAGGGCTGTGTTGGAGCAGGTGCAGCTGGAGGATCCTTCGGTGAGCTCCGACCTCTTGCCTCTCACTGCAGTGAGACCCCCTGGAAACCTTATCTGGACCTTGAAACATGGGGGCCCCCGCATCCTGTAGTATTAGCTGGACGCCTGCTATACAGGTGTTTACATGGAGGCCCAGATGACCTACCTGGGCTCTCACCATCAGCACCTTCCCTCATCTTGAGGGGCTGTACTAGGGTGGCCCCAGGTGGCATGTTACAGCCTGGCAGGAACTTGAGGGTAAGCTATGAGACAGAGGAGAGGACATGAACTTTGTCTTTCTTTCTTTCTTTCTTTCTTTCTTTCTTTCTTTCTTTCTTTCCTTTTTTTTTTTTTTTTTTTCTTTCTTTTTTTTTTTTTTTTTTTTTTTGGTTTTTGTGAGGTAGGGTCTCACTCTGGTCCAGGCTGACCTGGAATTAACTATGTAGTCTCAGGGTGGCCTTGAACTCTCAGCGATCCTCCTACCTCTGCCTCCCGAGTGCTGGGATTAAAGGTGTGCGCCACCATGCCCGGCTTTTTTTTTTTTAATTTTTTTTTTTAAAGGGTCTTACTCTAGCCCTATCTCAGGCTGACCTGGAATTCACCATGTAGTCTCAGGGTGGCCTCGAACTCATGGCAATCTTCCTACCTCTGCCTCCCAAGTGCTAGGATTAAAGGCGTGCACCACCACGCCCAGCTCAACTTTTCTCTTTCAACCTTTTATTTACTTATTTTTATTTGAGAGAGAGAAGGAGAGACACATACTATGGGCACACCAGGTCATCTTGTTGGTGCAAACAAACTCCAGACACATGCACCAATTTGTGCATCTGGCTTTACATGGGTACTGGGGAATTGAACCTGGTCATCAGGCTTTGCAAACACGTACCTTTAACCACAGAGCAATCTCCTCATCCCTTTTTATTTTATTTGCATGTGTGTATGTATGAGTGTCTGGGCATGTGCATGTCATAGCGTGCATGTGGAGATCAGTGGACAGCCTTGAGGTATCTTTACTTCCTGTGAGACAAGGTTTCTTACTGCTGCAAATGAGACTGGCCTGTCAGCTTCTTATTCTTATGGCTTTGCCTCCCAGTGTGCCGTAGGCAGGCACACTGGCATCATAATGCATGTACCACTTTGCTGCTGGGGGATTGAATCCCAGATGGCAGGCTTTGCAAGCAAACACCTTTAACTGCAAAGCCATCCCCAGCCTCCTGTTTTGTTTTTTTTGTTGTTGTTGTTGTTTTCCAGGTAGGGTCTCACTCTAGTCCAGGCTGATCTGGAATTCACTACGTAGCCTCACAGTAGACTCAAACTCACAGAGATCCTCCTAACTCTGCCTCCTGAGTGCTGGCATTAAAGGTGTGCACCACCATACCCAGCTGTTTCGTTTTATTTAAGTATTTATGATTTATTTGAGAGCGAGAGGGAGAGAGAGAAAGAAAGAGGCAAATAGAGAGAATGGGCATACCAGGTCCTCCAGCCACTGCAAACACACTCCAAATGCATGTGCCACCTTGTGCATCTGGCTTACATAGGTACTGGGGAATCAAACCTGGGTCCTTAGGCTTCGCAGGCAAATGCCTTAACCACTAAGCCATCTTTCCAGCTCCCCAGCCTCCTGTTTTTTTTTTTGGTTTTTTGAGGTAGGGTTTCACTCTAGTCCAGGCTGACCTGGAATTCACTCTGTCTTCTCAGGGTGGCCTTGAACTCACGGCAATCCTCCTACCTCTGCCTCCTGAGTGCTGGGATTAAAGGTGTGTGCCACCATGCCCGGCTCTAGCCTCCTGTTTTAATGTGACCAGTTGGGAAAACCAGAACCCTAGGCCTATCCTTGTCTTGCCCTGTCCTTCTCCTTTCAGGGAAATTCCTAAGAATCTGGTGCCTCAGAAATCAGTGACCCTGGGTTGGGGAGATGGCTCAGCAGTTAAGGCGCTTGCTTGCAAAGCCTGACAGCCTTGGTTCAATACCTCAGTACCCATGTAAAGCCAGATGCACAAAGTAGCACATGTGTCCGGAGTTTGTTTGCAGTGGCAAGAGGTCCTATTGCACCCATTTTCTCTCTCTCTCTCTTTTCCTCTTTTCCCTCCCCTCTCCTCTCTATCCTTGCAAATAAATAAAATAAAAAAATAGAGCTGGGCCTGGTAGCACACGCCGTTAATCCCAGCACTCAGGAGGCAGAGGTAGAAGGATCGCTGTGAGTTTGAGGTCACCCTGAGACTACATAGTAAATTCCAGGTTAGCCTGGACTAGAGTGAGTGAGACCTAAGCTTGAAAAACCAAAATAATAATAATAATAATAAAAATAGGAAATCAGTGCCCCTGTTTGCCTGTGGCCTTTATCAGAGGCTATTAACAGGCACCAAGGAAAAACCCAACCCAAAGTCACAGTGCAGTTGGGACAATGACAACATGAGGCCTGCTCTTTCCCAGTTCTACTCACCTTGGTGTCCTGGTGCCCGAGGGTCCTGCCCCAGGCCTTGCTGCCCCTGAGCCCTCTGTGACTGTAGCCTCTGCCTCTCAGGGTCTGGAAATCCACACCACCAGCAACTGCCTGCACTTTGTGTCCCGTGTGAGCACCCAGGTAAGTGTCCTCAAGTCTTTCTCAGCCATCCCCCTGCCAGTCAAGGCAGTTTGAGATCCCAGAAGAGCTAACTCCCTGGGCCCCACTCAATCCCTATACCAGGTCCCCACTGACTCCCAACTGCAGATCCTGCCCGGAGATGAGATTGTCCAGGTCAACGAGCAAGTGGTGGTGAGTGGCGGGGCGAGAATAAGGTGGAGGTGAGGCAGAACTGAGTAGGTTGGGCAGGGGGAGCAGCCAAGGGTCCTGGCCTTGGAGGAGGAGACCAGGGTCACGGGAGCTTCTTTGCATAAAATGAGCCAACTCGGCACTTGCTACACAAGTTTGAGTACCCAAGTTTCGAACCTCAACACTCACGGAACAAGACGTTGTTTGTAATCCCAGTGAGAAGGGAGGCAGAGGTAGAACCTGCTGGAAGCTCAAGGACCTTCTAGCCTGGCAGAAGCAGCGGTGAACAATATGAGACCCTGCCTCAAAGGAGTTAGAAGGCGAGAACCCATGCCTGAAAGTTGTCCTTTGACCTCCACCTGTGCACCTGTGCTCCCATACTCGCACACATGAACACACATACACACAATACAAATGCACCAAAAAAAAAAAAAAAAAAAAAAAAAAAAGCTATCTTAGGAAGGTCAGACTGGCACCCACACTTTCTCAGCAGTTCACCCTGAGACCTTCTCCACCTGCTCCTGCAAAGCCCAGGTTAAGGGGCTCCTGGAGGTTCCCGGGAGGTGTCATGAAGTAAAACAGAGCTGGAAACTCACAGAGGCTACAAGTGCCAGGGAAGAATCACCAGGCTGCTTCAGAGCCTTCCACCTGGCTTGAAGCCAATCCTGTGCCCTGTCCGCCAGGTGGGCTGGTCCCATCAGAACGTGGTGAGAGAGCTGCTGCGGGAGTTGTCAGGAATCAGCTTAGTGCTGAAGAAAATCCCAGTGCCAGAGACCCCCCCACAGGTACCTGTCCCCACATCCTTCACACCTGCTTTGCTCCCTCTGTTGTCAGTCCCATCACTCTGTTTCTGATGTTCCCCAGACGCCCCTGGACTCCCCACACCTGGAAAGCCAGTCACTGCCTGTGGCCCCGCTGTCTCCTAGGTAACGGGCCCCTCCCTGGGTTTGTCTTGGAGGAGGGAGGACCATGGCTCATCTCGTGTTCCCTTGCTCCTTCAGGGTCCCATCTGAAGGTCTCTTTGCCTTTGACCTGCCTGCGGACCCAAGTTGTGGGCCCAGCCCTGTCTGGACAGCAGGTGACAACATGCCCTAGGCAAGGCATCTGAGTGCCTGGCTGACCCTTGATGCTGACCCTCTCACCCTCCGGGCCTGAGCCTGGAGTCATGGACTTTCTCTTCCTTTCCTGACAGAGTCTACCTCCACCACCAACCCTGAGCCCTTGTCCATCTCCTCGGAACCCCCAGCCACATTCCCAGAAGAAATAGCAGAGCCTCTGGGGCCCTCAGAACATTGTGACAAGGTAAGCCCCGGGGCTCAGCAAGGAGGAGTGTGGACCCCAGGCCTTGACCCTTCTCTAAGTCTTACATGGTCCTTTTAGAGTCCTGTCCTTGGTCGGAAGAAATCAAAAGGTATGAGTGCCCCAGGTTGAGTAGAGGGCCCCCCTGTAAGGAACTCTTAAAACTCTTTATAGTGCTGAGCAAGGTCCCCCCATCCACACTTCCAGCACCCCTAAAGTGGAACAAGTCTCTCTGTCTTAGAGAACACACATGTAACTTTCTGACCTCAAGTATGGGTTGAGATATCTCTATTGGGTCTGCTCATAAGGGGGCAAGGGAGTAGTGTTGGGAGGCCAGGAGGCCTTGCCATCCCTTTTCCAATATGTGCGTGTTCCTGCAGGCGTGGCCACAAAGCTGAGTCGCCGGCGGGTATCCTGCCGGGAGCTGGGCCAGCCAGACTGCGATGGCTGGCTTCTGCTGCGCAAGGTACCCGGTGGCTTCATGGGCCCACGCTGGCGCCGCTGCTGGTTTGTGCTCAAGGGACACATGTTGTATTGGTACCATCAGCCCCAGGTAAGATTCCACTACCTGCATAGGTAGCAGTTGAATAACCTCAGGGCCATGGCTCTTGTCTCTGGCCATCATCTGTGGTCACAGTAGGACCCCACACCTTCCTAGACTCTGATGTCTCCATCTTTAAAATAGGAGTTATTTTTAGGAGGGAAATGAGTGTGTAGGTATATAAAAGAAGGTTGAAGTGTCTGAGTTTAGAGGTCAGTGGCAGAATAGGTCCTTAGCATGCACAAGGGCCTAGGATAGATCTCCAGCAATAAATAAAAGGAAAAGGGGCTGGAGAGATGGCTTAGTGGTTAAGCGCTTGCCTATGAAGCCTAAGGACCCTGGTTTGAGGCTCAATTCCCCAGTACCCATGTAAGCCAGATGCACAAGGTGGCTCATGCATCTGGAGTTTGTTTGCAGAGGTTGGAGACCCTGGTGTGCCCATTCTCTCTCTCTGCCTTTTTCTCTCTTTGTCTGTTGCTCTTAAATAAGTATAAATAAACAAAAAACATTTTTTAAAAAGAGGAAAAGAAGGCAGACATAGTGATGCAACCTTCAATCCCAGCACTTGGGAGGCAGAGGTAGGGGGATCGCTGTGAGTTTGAGGCAAGCCTGAGTCTAATTCCAGGGCAGCCTGAGCTAGAGTGAGACCCTACCTCGAAAAACCAAAAAAGAAAAGGAAAAGAAGGCCGGGGAGATGACTCAGAGGTTTAAGGTACTTGCCTACAAAGCCTGCTGGCCCAGGTTCGATCCCCTAGTATCCATGTAAGGCCCAATGCACATGTATCTGGAGTTCATTTGCAATGGTAAGAAGCCCTGGCATACCAATGTGTTCTCTGCTTGCAAATAAATAAATATTAAAAAAAAACTTTCTGGCTTCATTTGGGTACTGGGGGAATTGAACCTGGGTCATTAGGCTTTGCAGGACAAATAATATATTTAAAAAGAAAAAAAGCCAGGCATGGTGGTGCTTGTCCTTAATCTCAGCACTTGGGAGGGTAAGGTAGGAGTTCCAAGTCAGCTTGGGCTAGAGTGAGACCCTGCCTCAAAAAACAAAAATCAAGGGCTGGAGAGATGGCTTAGCGGTTAAGGCATGTGCCTGTGAAGCCTAAGGACCTCGGTTCAATTCTCCAAGTCCCACGTAAGCCAGATGCACAAGGGGGTGCACGCGTCTGGAGTTCGTTTGCAATGGCTAGAGGCCCTGGTGCACCCATGCTCATTCTTCCTTTCTCTCTTTCCCTCTCTCTGTCTCTAATAAATAAATAAAATGAAATCTTAAAACAAACAAACAAAAAAAAAACAACAAAAATCAAGCCGGGTATGGTGGTGCACACCTTTAATCCCAGCACTCGGGAGGCAGAGGTAGGAGGATTGCTGTGAGTTCAAGGCCACCCTGAGACTACATAGTGAATTCCAGGTCAGCCTGGGCCAGAGTGAGACCCTACCTTAAAAAGACCAAAAAAAAAAAAAAAAAAAAAAAAAAGTAAAAAACCCAGCCAGGCATGGTGGCACACACCTTTAATCCTAGCACTCAGGAGGCAGAGGTAGGAGAATCATCATGAGTTGGAGGCCATCCTGAGACTACATAGTGAAGTCCAGGTCAACCTGGGCTAGAGTGAGACCCTACCTACGGGGGAAAAAAAAAATCTCAAGATGGTTCAGTAGTTAAAGGTGCTTTCTTGCAAAGCCTGCAGGCCCAGAATCAATTCTCCAGCATGTGTGGCATGTGTATGGAGTTTGTTTTTTGGTAGCAAGAGAGCCTGTGTCCCCATGTGCTCTCTCTCTCGCAAATAAATAAAAGTTGTTTTTTTTTTTTTTTTAATCAGGAGCTGGGGACATGGCTAAATGGTTAAAGCCTGCTGGCCTGGGTCCAATTCCCTAGTACCCACATAAAGTCAGATGTGAAAAGTGGTGTAAGCATCTGGCATTTGTTTGCAGTGGCAAGAGGGCTCACCATGCCCATACACACACGCACACACGCACGCACGCGCACACACACACGCAATCAATGTGTGCACATGTGCAAATCCATAAAAATATTTTTTAAAAAACAACAAAAGAAAAGCATTTGTGAAGTTGGTGGCATGACGTATCTTCACTGAGTCTCCTGGAGGGCATGCATGAACAGGCTCCTCCTTCCTGGCTGTTTCTCTGGGTACCTTTACTCTGCTTTCCTGGTTCAGAGGCATCACCCGGCCACACCTCCTGCCCTGAGTCCCAGCAAACAAGAGACTTGTGATTAGAGGCCAGGAAACATTTTCTCCCTTCCCCTCCCCTCAGGAGCCCAGGAGGGTAACAAAGGAGCTGACCAAGCCTGAAGGGCATGGGGGCTCCAAGCTGACTCCCGTTTTGTGGTCCCCCAGGATGACAAGGCGGAGGGCCTCATCAATGTCTCCAACTATAGTCTGGAAAGTGGACATGACCAGAAGAAAAAATAGTTAAGTCCTGAAGTGAGATGGGCTGGGGGATGGGAGAAAAAGGTAGAGGAAGGGGCAGGGTAGGGGGTGAACAGTGGCAGATGGCAGGCATTCCTGGTCTGGCCTGTCTGGGTTCTGGATGGGTATAACCAGGAAGAGGATTAGTGATGCCCTCCTGCTTCTGGACAGTGTGTTCCAGCTCACCCATGATGTGTACAAGCCCTTTGTCTTCGCTGCTGATACCCTGTCTGATCTGAGCATGTGAGTACCATCTTCCCGGCCCTACTCTCGCATAGCTCCTGGCCTTTGAATGCTTGGGGTTGGGCCTCAGGAGCCTAGACCCCCCAAGTCCAGGTCTCCAGAGGTGTTTGGTCAAAGTACTCACTTCTCAAAAAAAAAATTGGGCTGGGGGGATGACTTAGCAGTTAAGGTGTTTGCTTGCAAAGCCAAAGGATCCTGGTTCAATTCCCCAATAGACCCACATTAGCCAGATGTACAAGGGGGTCCATGCATCTTGAGTTCGTTTGCAGTGGCTAGAGACCCTGGCACGCCCTCTCTCCCTCCCTCTGTCTCCCCCACCCTTTCTGTCAAATAAATAAATAAAAATAAGAATTATAAGGGAAATGGCTAGAGAAATGGCTAAGCAATTAAGGCATTTGCCCAAGAAGCCAAAGGATCCCGGTTCAATTCTCCAGGACCCATGTAAGCCAGACGCACAAGGGGCACTTGCATCTGGAGTTCGTTTGCAGTGGCTAGAGGCCCTAGTGTGTCCATTCTCTCTCTGTCTGCCTCTCTTCTATCTTTCTCGCTCTGCTTGCAAATAAATAAATAAAAATTTAAAAAAAATTATAAGCTGGGCATGGTGGCACACACCTTTAATCCCAGCACTCGAGAGGCAGAGGTAGGAGGATCACCATGAATTCAAGGTCACCCTGAGACTACATAGTGAATTCCAGGTCAGTCTGGGCTAAAGTGAGACCCTACCTCAAGTAAAAAAAAGAAAGAAAACATTATTTATTTACTCGTGTATGTGTGTATACCAGAGTCTCTAGTTGCTGCAAACGAACTCCATATACATGGGCCACTTTGCATCCAGCTTTATGTGGGTGCTGAGGAATTGGACCCAGGCTAGCCAGCTTTGCAAGCAAGTGCTTTGACTGCTGAATCATCTCCCCAGGCCCCTAAGTGCTTACTTCTCAAAGCCTCTGTTTCATCATCTGTAAAATATGCAAGGATGCCTTCCTACCAGAGTTGTTCTGAGGGTTCAATGAGTGGAGCTGAGCGTGGTGGCTCACGCCTGTAATCCCACCACTTGGGAAGCTGAGGTGGGATGATTGATGGCATGAGGCCAGCCTGGGCTACGTAGTGAGTTTCAGGCCAGTCAGAGCAGTATAGTGAGATCTTGTCAAAAAACAAAAGCATGATTAGAAGCTGTGGGTGAAAAGCCTCAGAGTAAGTAGGCCTCAGCGAACGCAAGCCCCCGAGACCCATGTGCTCCTCCACAGGTGGGTACGCCATCTCATTACTTGCATTTCCAAGTACCAGTCTCCAGGCCGGGCTCCCTCAGCCCCAGAGGAAGGTGAGTATCTCACAGGAATAGGCCGAGTCCACGGTTCACTGCCTTTCCCCGGCTGGGTGTTGGAACTGAAATCCCCTAGCCCACTCTCTGCCCTCCCCCCCAAACCAACTCTGGGGATTCCTTGACTGGCCTTCTTATCCTAGACTGCTACAGTGAGACAGAAGTAGAAGACCCTGACGATGAGGCTGGCTCCCGCTCCTCTTCAGTGAGTAGTGGGGGGCCACGTCAGCGTAGGAGTGGTGGAGGTAACAGGAGTAACGGGATGTGGGGCTCAGGCTAAGTCCCTCCTCTCATGCCATCCTGACTCAGCCCAGCCCGGCTCAAACTTGGAGTCCACTTCATGGCGGCGCATCACCTGTGACCACCCCCATGCAGCGGAGCCCAAGGACTTCCTTCGGCTCGCCAGCAGGTGCTTGCTCTGGGAACTGGGCACTGGGCTGGGGACTGGAGTGGGCACATCTTCATCCTCTTCCTCCTCCCTGCTCCCTGCTCCCACAGACACCAGTGAAGTGGAACTGGAAGGAATGGTCAGGGGGCTGAGGCAGGGAGGAGTGTCCCTTCTGGGTCAGCCACAGCCCCTGACCCATGAGCAGTGGCGGAGCTCTTTCATGAGACGCAATCGAGACCCCCACCTCAATGAGCGAGTGCACCGGGTGCGGGCACTGCAGAGCACACTCAAGGTCAGCCGGGAGCACTAAGCAGGGCGAGGAACTAGGCTCTGGCCTTCAGGCTCTGGTTTCCAGGTCCCAGCCCTGCGTGGGGCTTCAGACTCTGCTTCTTTGACTGTAGAGCCCATTTCTGGTCTCCATACTCCATTCTTGGGCTTATTTGGGACCTGGGTCAAGTTCTCGTTTCTGTGTTGGGGTTTGAATACTGGCCCAGGCTCCTGGGCCAGGGTGGTCCAGTGTTGGGATCTAGCAGGACTCTGGTGTTGGCTCTACCCCTCCTCTGGTGATCATGGCTCCTTTGTTCCCTGTTCCCATCTCAGGCAAAGCTGCAGGAGCTTCAGGCCTTGGAGGAAGTGCTGGGTGATCCTGAGCTCACCGGAGAGAAGTTCCGCCGGTGGAAAGAACAGAACCAGGAGCTGTACACCTGGGGAGGGGTGCAGGCTGAGGGCAGCTCACCAGCCCTCTCCTCTGACTCCAGGGGACAGTCTCCCCAGCCCCTGCCCTCTGATCCCGAGGAGTCCTCCCAACTCCTCCCTTTGACCCCAGAGAACAGCCTCCAACCTCCTGACCTCTGACCATGGTTAGTACTCTTGTCCCTGAGCATTCCCAGCCTCGTCACATCGTAGACAGCATGCCATGTCTATGGGCTCATTGGAGGCTGAAAGTAATGCTGGTCCTCCCAAATGGACATCCTGCCTGGGCTTATGCCAGTTTGGTTTTTATCTCCCTTGGAGCAGAGCAAAAGGAGCTTCATGCCCCCACCCTCCTCTCTGAGAGCAAGAAATGGTCCCACCCACTCTCAGATCTGGCGCGTACCTGTCCACCTCGGTCCCTCCTCAGGGTTCCCCAAAACAGGCTTGGGCAGATGTGTGTTTTACACAAGAGATGTTTTTCCACCGAATAAAGTTGACTACTCCAAAATGAATCTATGTGTCTTTACTTTAGAATTGGAAATCTTACCACCACCACCACCACGATGAAAACTCTCCAGAACAGGGATGAACCCTGTCAGGCTAGGGTGAATATCCTCTGACACACAGTGGGTGGCAAAGCTCCTTTTGTAGTCCATTGGCCTGAGGTCTACATACAAAGCAGCTCTGCCAGGGTGTTGGGCTCTGGTCATGTTTGCTCATGCCCAGCTTTCCCCAGTCCTTGGAGGTCAGACCTGTTTCCCTATCTAGCCCCTAGGGAGGAACTCAGTATTAGATAAGAAAATATACCTAACCTTGGGGCTGGAGAGATGGCTTAGTGGTTAAGGCACTTGCCTGCAAAGCCAAAGGACCCAGGTTCGATTCCCTAGGATCCACATAAGCCAGATGCAAAAGGTGTATGTGTCTGGATTTTGTTTGCAGTGGCTGGAAGCCATGGTGCACCCATTCTCTCTCTCTATCTCTGCCTATTTCTTAAATAAATAAAATATTATATATATATTAGGGTAGCCAGCCCTTGGCAGTGGGGCAGGTGGCTGGAGGTTTAGACGGATGTCCTGGGGAATTCCCTGGCATAAAACATCTCTGATGTTCCCCTTCACCTGACCTCACTTCCAACACCTGGATACAAAGAAGACATCTAGACGAGTATGGTGGTGCACACCTTTAATCCCAGCACTCAGGAGGCAGAGTAGGAGGATTGCCATGAGTTTGAGGCCACCCTGAGACTACATAGTTAATTCTAGGTAAGCCTGGGCCTGAATGAGATCCTATCTTGAAAAACTAAAAAAAAAAAAAAAGACATCTAGTCACTCCATCCAAGCATCATGGAGATCTGACCTACTCGTATCAGCCTCTGACCTCTGACCCCAGCCCCACAGGGTCCTTGGGCTTGTCTCAGGTTATAATATCTTGATGGAACACGGAAGGCTGGGGGTCACAGCAGCCTCTGTGACCTCACCACAAAAGAAGCGAGAGTGCCTGTAGCTGTGTCTTTGAAGAGTTGGAAGGGACAGAGCAATGTCTGCAAAAGACAACACCAAAAATTTGATCACCTTGGTAGGGGACTTGTGTCTGGTGCTGCCAACGAGCTGGCATCCTGGGGTGGACAGGGGCAGTAACTGTACTGAGGCTCCATTTACTCTCTCCCACAGAAAAATGTCTACGAGCCCTTTGGCCATCATGAGGAGCAAGTGCTTGTTAACCGCAAGGACATCACCAGCAAGAAGGTATGGACAGAAGCTAGGGATGGGCAAGGCTAGGACCTGCACCCCACAAGCCCCTTCTGTAGCTGAACCCTCCTCAGCAGTGACTCCCTAAAGTGAGCCATCATGTAGGTAACTACCTGGCAGTGCCCACCCCCCCAACAAAACCCTTTTAGTATTATAGTCACCAGCAGAGATCCCAAAGAGACTCAGCAGTGATCCTGTTTTGATGACCATTTAGGCTGTGACCTCTACACTGATGCTTGTATCACATTTGATCTCAGGCAACATTTGCCTCTAGGCCCAGACCCCCAGAAGACACCCATTCACAGGCAGCAAATGGTCCAGGTAGAGGCCACTTGTAATGACACCTGCCTGAAGGAACCTATCTGCCCTCTCCCAGGATGTCTGGGACATGCAGGAGTTCATCACGCACATGTGCATCAAGCAGCTCCTGAGACATCCGGTCTTCCAAGTGCTGCTGGCCTTGCTACTGGTGGCCAACGCCATCACCATCGCTCTCCGAACCAGCTCTTACCTTGGCCAGGTGGGCTGCGGGTCTCACCTCTACCCCCATTAATAATGGGGTCCTGGGTCAAGGTGGTTCCTTCTCAGGAAGTATTCCCTTTAGACAGCTATGATGGTTGGATTGAATGCTCTTCAGGTTGGGCCTTCCAAGAGATCTTAGAGGTCGAGGAAGATGTCATCGATAGATGTAGGGTGGAGCCTGGTGCCAAGTTTTGAGGAATGTGCTGGATTTGCAGAAGGGTAGGAGAAGATGGTATGCACAGAGGCAGGTACATGGGCACCAAGTGAGGAATGGTGTGTAATCTTTTTTTTTTAATTTTTTAAAATTTTATTTATTTTTGGAGAGAGACACAGAGAGAGATAGACAGAGAGGGAGAGGGAGACAGAGATGGGTGCGCCAGCAGTGTCTCAGCTGCTGCGAACGAAATCCAGATGTGCGCGCCCCCTTGTGGCCAAGTGCGGCATTGCTCCCTGCGTCACTTTGCATCTGGCTAAACGTGGGACCTGGAGATTGGAACCGCTGGAGATTGGAACCAGCGTTCTTAGGCTTAGGAGGCAGGTGCCTTAACCACTAAACCATCTCTCCAGCCCTGGTGTGTAATCTTTTTTTTTTTTTTTTTTGGTTTTTGCAAGGTAGGGTCTCACTCTGGTCCAGGCTGACCTGGAATTAACTATGTAGTCTCAGGGTGGCCTTGAACTCTCGGCGATCCTCCTACCTCTGCCTCCCGAGTGCTGGGATTAAAGGCGTGCGCCACCACGCCCGGCCCTGGTGTGTAATCTTAATCCAGTCACTAAGGGAGAGTCCCCTCTGGGCCAGGTGCTAAGTGTGCTCAGTGTCACGGTTCCAGGTAGGAAGAGTCCTAGTTCCTGTCTCAGACAGACAAACTTGCTGATATCAATGCCTGAGTGCCACAGAGTATGTGGGAGCTCAAAGAAGGCAAGTAAAGGGACTTGTACCCATGGCTACTCTGACGTTAGAGAAGTTACACAGCTAACAGGCCTAGAGTTAGTGGAAACATCCACGTGGTAGATCCGGAGTGTAAGCGAAATACACAAGTAGTAGATTTAGAGACCAGAAAAAAAAAAAATCCTGTATGTAGTCAAAATGAGAAGTTACCCCAGGCTGGTCTGAAGTAGTGAGTTATCTCAACTGATTGTTCACAGTCAGTTAAAAGAGAAGTTACCCCAAACTATAAAGCAGATGCAAGCCAAAAAGTTCCCTCAGACCAAGAAACAGTGTTATCCTCTCCCCTCCACCCAATCAGGCTGGGGGTGGGGGGAGAGGCCCGGCTCATGTGTATCCCTGTGGCCAGAGTGGGGAGAGGCAGGCAGAGAGAGTGACAAGATGAAGGCCACAGCCTTTATAGTACAGAAAATGTATTCTTTTTTCTTTTCTTTTTTTTTTTTTTTTTTGGTTTATTGAGGTAGGGTCTCACTCTAGCTCAGGCTGACCTGGAATTCACTATGTAGTCTCAGGGTGGCCTCGAACTCACGGCCATCCTCCTACCTCTGCCTCCCGAGTGCTGGGATTAAAGGCGTGCGCCACCACACCCAGCCAGAAACTGTATTCTTTTGTCTGATTCAGGTAGGTAAAGGGAAGACTAGATTGGTTTGTAGATTTGGAGGGCAGACCTCAGAACCAGCCCACCTAGGTAGTAATGTCTGGGCATCAGGGGACACTGTAGCCAGTTGTAGATGAGTCTTGCTTACACACAAGTTCCATTCCTGCAAAGAGTTTCATTCATGGCATGTGGGGTGGCGTCTTCTGGGTCTTTGTGGGCCTCAATGTCTTAACTGAAACTAGCTTTCTCCTATCCTCCTCCATCCCCCCATCCTGAGATGAAACTCTACTGCTATTAGAGGGAACAGGACGCAGACCACTCTAACTTCTTCAGGCTGAATGGGGTTGTAGGGTGTAGCAGCCAGGGTCTCTCTCAGAGGGGGACACTATTCTAGAAGCCCAAGGGAGAAACCCATAAACCAGTCTCATGTTTTATTGCCATCTCTATGTAGGTCTTTTTGTTACATCCCTGAGAAAAACATTTAGGAACATCGAAAACATTATAACGGGCTGGAGAGATGGCTTAGTGGTTAAGGCATTTGTCTGTGAAGCCAAAGGATACTGGTTTGATTCTCCAGGACCCACGTAAGCCAGATGCACAAGGGGCACATACATCTGGAGTTTGTTTGCAGTGGCTAGAGGCCCTGGTGTGCCCATTCTATCTCTGTTTGCCTCTCTTCTACCTCTCTCTCTCTCTGCTTGCAAATAAATAAATAAAAATTAATAAAATTAAAATAAAACAAGAATAGTTTAAGGCAGAAGGAAAGGGTTTTGTCCCACTGGAACAAGGCAGAAGTTTAAGTGGAAGCTAGGTAAAGAAAATCAGGATTAATGTTCTATTGGGAGACTTATCTACTTTTTTAAGGGAATTTAAAGGTTTTTTTTTATGGATTCTGTCACATAAGAAGCCTCTTGATGAGCCGGGCATGGTGGCACATGTCTTTAATTCCAGCACTCGGGAAGCAGAGGTAGGAGGATCGCCATGAGTTCAAGGCCACCCTGAGACAACATAGTGAATTCCAGGTCAGCCTAGGCTACAGTGAGATCCTACCTCGAAAAACCAAAAAAAAAAAAAAAAAAAAAAAAAAAGAAGAAGAAGAAAAAGAAGAAGAAGAAGAAGCCTCTTGATGGAAGCCTAGGTCTTTAGGATGAACCTGTACAGGTTTGGCTGTCTTAGCTGGACTGATTTTTTTTTTTTTCTGAGTGTCCCAGACCTTGGAATTAATATTTACTTCCATTGGAGGTAAGCATAATGTTGGCCCATGGGGGACAGGAGAATGGAAGTCTCTGATTTAGCTAGGTGGTCTCACCCTAATGCCACGGAGATTTTGGCATAATTAAAAAGGCATGGGAGCCGGGCGTGGTGGCGCACGCCTTTAATCCCAGCACTCGGGAGGCAGAGGTAGGAGGATCGCCGTGAGTTCGAGGCCACCCTGAGACGACATAGTTAATTCCAGGTCAGCCTGGGCCAGAGTGAGACCCTACCTCGAAAAACCAAAAAAAAAAAAAAAAAAAAAAAAAAAAAAAAAAAAAAAAAGGCATGGGAGGGGCTGGAGAGATGGCTTAGTGGTTAAGCGCTTGTCTGTGAAGCCTAAGGACACTGGTTCAAGGCTCAATTCCCCAGTATCCACGTAAGCCAGCTGCACAAGGGAGAGCATGCATCTGGAGTTCGTTTGCAGTGGCTGGAGGCCCTGGTGTGTCCACTCTCTCTCTCTGCCTCTTTGTCTCTCTGTTGCTCTCAAACAAATAACAATAAAGTAAACAAAGAAAATTACGAAGGGACATGACTCTAAAAGAAGAAAAGAAAGAGAGAAAACCAAAAAAGAAATAATAAAAAAAAAAAAAAAGGCATGGGAGAAAATAACCCTCCCTAGTCACAACGGAGAGGCACAGAGAAGTGACTGGTCACGGGCTGGCCAGAAATGCCTGCCACACTCACTGTTTGGAAGAGAGCTGGCCAGCTTTAGAGATTAGGGCGGATATTGAGGCTCTAGTGGCTAGAAGGAGATTATCGAGATCTCCCTCCGTAGCTAGCATTATCCTGGGCTCCTGGGAGGTGGTGAAGGCTTGAGTTGTAGGAGCTGGAGGAGAAGCGTTGGGCCCTTTAGTGCATTTAGACCATTTGTGGGGTGACCTCTGACCTTGGAGGTCTCTGCCTTTAGGAACAGTTGGCCCTCCAGTGGTCTCCTTGGCATGAAGGACAGGGCCCAGATGGAGGTCTCCTCCAGGGACAGTAGTTTCTCTTAAAATGTCCTAGCTGTCCACACTAGTAGCAGGCCCTAGGAGCCCTCCTTCCAGGTTGAAGTTCTTGTAAAGCAGTTATTAGAACCAGAGTCCTTCTCCTTCTCCAATCAGTCTCTAGATCCCTATTTTATTTTATTTTATTTTTTATTTTTATTTTTTTTTTGGTTTTTCAAGGTAGAGTCTCACTCTGGCCCAGGCTGACCTGGAATTAACTAGGTAGTCTCAGGGTGGCCTTGAACTCACTGCAATCCTCCTACCTCTGCCTCCCGAGTGCTGGGATTAAAGGCGTGCGCCACCACGCCCGGCAGATCCCTATTTTATTTTATTTTATTTATTTATTTATTTTTTTTGTTTTGCGAGGTAGGGTCTCACTCTGGTCCAGGCTGACCTGGAATTAACTATGTAGTCTCAGGGTGGCCTCGAACTCTCGGCGATCCTCCTACCTCTGCCTCCCGAGTGCTGGGATTAAAGGCGTGCGCCACCACGCCTTTAGATCCCTATTTTAAAAGACTGTGATGGCTGCCTGCCTCAATCAGACTATCTAGAGAGCTTTCCAGCTTTACTGACATTGATCTCAGTTTTAAAAAAAATGTGGGAGCCTGGTGTGGTGGCGCATGCCTTCAATCCCAGCACTTGGGAGGAAGAGGTAGGAGAATCGTCATGAGTTTGAGGCCACCCTGAGACTACATAGCAAATTCCAGGTCATCCTAAGCTAGAGTGAGACCCTACCTCGAAAAAACAAAACAAAAAATCTGGGGCCAACTGAGTTAAAAATTGGCTATTAATTACTAGTTCTTCAGTTGGAGAATCAGGAGAAAGGTTGGTATGGACAGGGTCTATTAGAACAGTTTGTAACTGCTTAACAAATTCAGTGGGAGATTCATTTGGCTCTTGTATGACTAATGACCGTTTAGAGTATTTGAGGGGCTTGGAGTAGGTTTTGTGTAGTCCTCATGGCTGTAAACAGGGCAGGGTCTACTCTGCAGGTCTGACCGAGTTTTGATTTTTTTTTTTTTTGTTTTTTTGTTTTTTTGAGGTAGGGTCTCACTCTAGCTCAGGCTGACCTGGAATTCGCTATGTAGTCTCAGGGTGGCCTCAAACTCACAGGGATCCTCCTACCTCTGCCTCCTGAGTGCTGGGATTAAAGGCGTGCATTACCACGCCCGTCTGATTTTTTTTTTTTTTTTTTTTTTTGAGGCAAGCCCAACAGACCGCACTCCCCCTCTCTTTTTTCTTCCAAGGTAGGGTCTCACTCTAGCTCAGGCTGACCTGGAATTCACTATGTAATCTCAGGGTGGCCTCGAACTCATGGTGATCCTCCTATCTCTGCCTCCTGACAGCTGGGATTAAAGGCTGCCCCCTTTTTTTTTATTAGAGAGAGGAAGAGAGAGAATTGATGCGCCAGGGCCTGTAGCTACTGGAATCGAACTCCAGACACATGTGCCACCTTGTACATGTATGACCTTGCAGGCTTGTATCACCTTATGTGTCTGGCTTACATGGGATCTGGAGAATAAAACATGGGTTCTCAGGCTTCACAGGCCAGTGCCTTAACTGCTAAGCCATCTCTTCAGCCCTGAATTTGTTTGTTTATTTTTGTTTTTTTAAAAATATTTATTTTTATTTATTCATTTGAGAGAAACAGAGAGAGAGAGAGAGAGAGATAAAGAGAGAATGGGTACACCAGGGCCTCTAGCCACTGCAAACTCCAGATGTTCACTCCCTTGTGCAGGTGGCTAATGTGGGCCCTGGGGAATCGAACCTGGGTCCTTTGGCTTTGCAGCCCTGTGTTTTTTTTTTTGTTGTTTGTTTTGTTTTTTGGTTTTTCGGTTTTTTGAGGTAGGGTCTCACTCTGGTCCAAGCTGACTTGGAATTCACTATGTAGTCCCAGGGGAGCCTCGAACTCATGGCAATCCTCCTACCTCTGCTTCCCGAGTGTTGAGGTAGGGGTCTCACTCTATCCCAGACTGACTTGAAATTCACTATGTAGTTTCATAGTGGCCTTGACCTCACAGTGATCTTCCTACCTCTGCCTCCCAAGTGCTGAGATTAAAAGTGTGTGCCACCATGCCTGGCTTTGAATTTATTTATTTTTAATTGTTTTTGTTCTTTTAAAACATACCTCACTATGTAATCCTGGCTAGCTTGGAACTCACTATAGACCAGGCTGTACATTGAACTTGTGGTGATCCTCCTCCTTTTGCCTCCCAAGTGCTGGGATTATAGGCATGAGTTACCATGTTTAGCTTTTTAGTTATTTTGTTTACTTATTTATTTTTTTAAAAAATATTTTATTATTTATTTATTTGAGAGAGAGAGAGAGATACAGAAATAGACAGGTAGAGAGAGAGAGAGAGAGAATGGGCACGCCAGGGCCTCCAGCCACTGCAAACAAACTCCAGATACATGTGCCCCCTTGTGCTTCTGGCTAACGTGGGTCCTGGAGAATCGAGCCTCGAACCGGGGTCCTTAGGCTTCACAGGCAAGCGCTTAACCGCTAAGCCATCTCTCCAGCCCTAGTTATTTATTTTGCTTTGATTTTTTTTGGCTTTTTTAAAAAACATTTTATTTTTATTAGAGGCAGAGAGAGAGAGAGAGAGAGATTGGGTATGCTAGGGCCTCCAGCCACTATAAATGAACTCCAGGACGCATATGCCACCTGTGCATCTGGCTTTCATGGGTACTGGGGGATTGAACCTGGGGCCTTTGGCTTTGTAGGCAAGTGCCTTAATCAGTAAGCCATCTCTCCAGCCTAAATTTATTTTAGTATAAGAAATCAGACCATCTTTCATTTTTATGACAGTATTGGTCTAATAGTAAAATAGTATAATTAGTACTTCCCTCAGGAAACCATTTTCCCTTTTAAAAATCTTTTTATTTATTTGGAGAGAGAGAGCAGGTGTGTATAGGGCCTCTTGCTGCTGCAAATAAACTCCATTCAGGGCATCTGGTTTTACATGAGTACTGGGGAACTGAATCCAGGTTTACTGTCTTTGCAAGCAAGCACCTTTAACTGCTGAGACATCTCCCCAACCCTCTTTTGGGTTCTGTTTGTTTGTTTTTTTAATATTTTTTGTTGATTTTAAAAAATATTTTTATTTATTTATTTATTTATTTGAGACAGAGAGAGGGAGAGAGAGATAGACAGTGAGTGAGAATGGGCATGCCAGGGCCTCTAGCCACTGCAAATGAACTCCAGAAGCATGTGCTACCATGTGCCTTCTGGCTTACATGGAACCTGGAGAATTGAACCTGGGTCCTTAGGCTTTGCAGGCATGTACCTTAACCATTAAGCTGTCTCTCCAGGCACAGATCTTTTTTTTTTTTTTTTTTTTTTTTTTTTTTTTTTTAGAGAGAGGAGAGAGAGAGAGGAATTGGTGCACCAGAGCCTCAGCCACTGCAATCAAATTCCAGACTTTTGCATCACCTAGTGGGCATGTGCAACGTTGTACTTGCCTCATGTATTATTTATTTTTATTTATTTATTTGAGAGAGAGAGAAAGAAGAGACAAAGAGAATGGGCACACCAGGGCCTCTTGCTGCTGCAAACCAACTCCAGATGCATATGTCATTTTGTGCATCTGGCTTTACATGGGTACTAAGGAATCAAACCCAGGCTCGAGGCTTTGCAAATAAGTGTTTTTAGCTGCTGTTCCAGGGCTGGGAGATGGCTCAATGGTTAAAGGCACTTATTTGCAAAGCCTGCCAAAGTTCAATTTCAAGCTACTCTTGTAAGCTGAGTTCAAGTGTCTGTGTTCTTGTAGTGGCAAGAGATCCCTGTGTGCTTCGCTCAACACACGTGCAAATAAATAAAAATTTTAAAAATTGAACATTTAAAAATGGCCTCTCTGGTTTTACATGAGTACTGGGGAACTGAATCCAGGTTTACTGTCTTTGCAAGCAGCACCTTTAACTGCTGAGACATCTCCCAACCCTCTTTTGGGTTCTGTTTGTTTGTTTTTAATATTTTGTTGATTTTAAAAAAATATTTTTATTTATTTATTTATTTATTTGAGACAGAGAGGGGAGAGAGAGATAGACAGTGAAGAATGGGCATGCCAGGGCCTCCAAATGAACTCCAGAAGCAACCATGTGCCTTCTGGCTTACATGGAACCTGGAGAATTGAACCTGGCTTAGGCTTTGCAGGCATGTACTTAACCATTAAGCTGTCTCTCCAGGCACAGATCTTTTTTTTTTTTTTTTTTTTTTTTTTTTTAGAGAGAGGAGAGAGAGAGAGAGGAATTGGTGCACCAGAGCCTCAGCCACTGCAATCAAATTCCAGACTTTGCATCACCTAGTGGGCATGCTTGCCTCATGTATTATTTATTTTTATTTATTTATTTGAGAGAGAGAGAAAGAAGAGACAAAGAGAATGGGCACATCTTGTGCTTTTCTGTCATTTTGTGCATCTGGCTTTACATGGGTACTAAGGAATCAAACCCAGGCTCGAGGCTTTGCAAATAAGTGTTTTTAGCTGCTGTTCCAGGGCTGGGAGATGGCTCAATGGTTAAAGGCACTTATTTGCAAAGCCTGCCAGCCCAAGTTCAATTTCCAAGCTACTCTTGTAAGCTGAGTTCAAGTGTCTGGTGTTCTTGTAGTGGCAAGAGATCCCTGTGTGCTTCTGCTCCAACACACGTGCAAATAAATAAAAATTTTAAAAATTGAACATTTAAAAAAATGCCGAGGAGCCAGGTGTGGTGGCGCACGCCTTTAATCCCAGCACTCGGGAGGCAGAGGTAGGAGGATTGCCGTGAGTTCAAGGCCACCCTGAGACTACATAGTTAATTCCAGGTCAGCCTGGGCCAGAGTGAGACCCTACCTCGAAAAACAAAACAAAACAAAAAAAAAAAAAAATGCTGAGGGATGGCTGGATGGCTCAGCAGTTAAGACACTTGCCAGCAAAGCCAAAGCACCAGGGTTCAGCCATGTACAGCCGGATGCACAAAGTGGCACATGTGTCTGGAGTTTGTTTGCAGTGGCTGGAAGCCCTTAGTGTACCCATTCTGTCTGTCTCTCTTTTCTCTATCTCTCTCTGGTTGCAAATAAATAAAAACTAGGCTGGAGAGATGGCTTAGTAGTTAAGGTGTTTGCCTACAAAGTCAAAGGATCCCGGTTTGATTCTCCAGGACCCATGTAAGCCAGATGCACAAGGGGGCACATGTGTCTAGAATTCATTTGCAGTGGCTGGAGGCCCTGGCATTCCCATTCTCCCTCCCTCTCTCTGCCTCTTTCTCAAGTAAATAAATAAATTATATATATATATACAATTTTTTTTTTTTTTTTTTTGTTTTTCGAGGTAGGGTCTCACTCTGGCCCAGGCTGACCTGGAATTCACTATGTAATCTCAGGGTGGCCTCGAACCTATGGCGATCCTCCTACCTCTGCTTCCCGAGTGCTGGGATTAAAGGTGTGCACCACCATGCCCAGCTTAAAATATCTTTTAAAATAAATAAATAAATAAATAAATAAATAAATAAATAAATAAATAAATAAATTTGAAGAACTGTGAAATAAAAATTTTAATGCTGAAACTTGCATTAAATTTGTATCCATTAAGCTTAAATCCTAGCGGCCTGTGAGTGGGATGATAGTAGGTGTGGGAGCAGAAGGTCACATGGGTTGGCCTTTTAGGTAAAGAACGGGAGGAGGCAAAGTGGCTGGTTTGCCTGGGTGGAGTCTGGGGACTGGGGACTGTTGGAGAGGAGGTCACAGCTACAAGGAAGCTGAAAGAGCAGAACTGAGGTTGGACAGCAGTTAGGTTAGATTTTGGACAGACCCTAACCACTCATCCACACAGTCATCTACCTAGGATGCATGTCTTGGACCCACAAGAGAGAAGGGTACCCCTGGCCTGAACTAGAGGACTTGGGGGCTGGCCCAGCAGGGGTGATTTAGACAAGCAGAGACAGGCACTGAAGTTCGGTGTCCTGCAGCCTCAGGGGCCAGGGCTTTTCCTTCCAATCCTAGAACCTGTCCAGCCCCTCCTCTACCTCTCTACTCTAGAGGTTAGGGGAAAGGCCTGAGGAGACGGTCTATCAACCAACTGTGTACATGGGTGTCCCTCTTTAATTCTCCATCTGTGAGATGGGAAAGAAGCTACTTTTCATGCCATCGTTGATGGCCACATGAAACAGCTCAGTGTCTGCCATTACACTGGAAGTGTCCCTTAAAGAAAGCACAGAAGGCCGGGCATGGTGGTGCACACCTTTAATCCCAGCACTCGGGAGGCAGAGGAAGGAGGATCTCAGAGAGTTCGAGGCCACCTTGAGACTACATAGTGAATTCCAGGTCAGCCTGAGCTAGAGTGAAACTTACCCCAAAAAAATGAAGAAGAAAGAAAGGAAGGAAGGAAGGAAGGAGGGAGGAAGAGGGGAGGGAAAGGAAGGAAGGGGGGGAGGGGGGAAGGGAAGGGAAGGAGGGAGGGAGGGAGGGAGGGAGGGAGCCACTGAGGAAGAGCAGCCAGCGGGAATATGAGCATCCCCTTGCCATTGGATGTACCTTCTCTACAGCCTTACCTGGGCACTTCTCACGGATGCCTCTCCCTCTTTCTCTGTCTTCCATGTAGAGACACTTTGAGCTGTTCTCTACCCTAGATGTCATTGTGGTCACCATCCTTTTCTGTGAGGTTCTGCTTGGCTGGATCAACGGCTTCTGGATTTTCTGGAAGGTGAAATCTTGGGGTCTCATACCATTTACCTTTCCCCTCTCTGGGATCTACAGCCCATCTTGTCTCTTCCCTACAAACTTGAGGGGTGTTTGTGGGGAGAGGCATGCGGGGGGGGGAGAGATTTCTGAGATGCATGTGACAGAACAGGTAACTATATAAATTGTTCTGAAAATGCTGCCTCCCTGGGTTCCAGTTCCAATCCCTGCTGAAGTCTCCCCCTCCCCCATTCCTGTACTCAAGCAAAGCCTGACTTCTGCAGTCATATGCTCTATCCCTGAGCCATACCCCCTGAACCTTGACTTCTGTATCTGAAAAGTGGAATCAAGAACATCTACCCTTTAGTCAGGCGTGGAGGTGCACACCTTTAATCCCAGTTCTTTGGAGGCAGAGGTAAAAGGATTGCTGTGAGTTTGAGGCCAGCCTGGGACTACAGAGTGAGTTCCAGGTCAGCATGGGCTAGAGAAAAAAACAGCAAAAAAACAAACAAACAAACAAAACCCTACCTCGAAAAAAACAACAAAAAGAATATCTACCTTTAATTTTACAGGATTCTGCATCAGTGGTTCACAAGCTTTTTTCTTTTTCTTTTTATTCAATTTTTATTTATTTGCAGGCAGAGAGAGAGGGAGAGAAGAGAGGCAGACAGAGAGCGATTGGGCATGCCAGGATCTCTAGCCACTGCAAATGAACTCCAGATGCATGTGCCCCTCATGCATCTGGCTTACGTGGGTTCTGGAGAATTGAACCGGGATCCTTTGGCCTCACAGGCAAATGCCTTAACCACTAAGCCATCTCTCCAGCCCTTTTCTTTCTTCTTCTTCTTTTTTTAAAATTTATTTGAGAGAGAGAGAGAGAATGGGTGCTCCAGGGCCTTCAGCCACTGCAATCGAGCTCCAGATGCATGGGCCACCTTGTGTGCATTGGCAACGTTGTGCACTTGTGTCAGTGTGCATCTGGCTTATTTGGAACTTGGAGATTTGAACATGAGTTCTTAGGCTTTGCAGGCAAGTACCTTCACTGCTAAGCCATCCCTCTAGTCCCATAATAATAAATAAAATAAAATGTCTATTGTGGGGCCCCACAATCTTCTTTCTGCAATGCACCAGATAATAGACATTTTATTTTATTTATTATTATGGGACTAGAGGGATGGCTTAGCAGTGAAGGTACTTGCCTGCAAAGCCTAAGAACCCAGGTTCTATTCCCTACTATCCATGTAAAGCCAGATGCACAAGGTGGTGTATGTGTCTGGAGTTTGTTTGGACTCTGAAAAAAACCAAATATATATGTAGGCACTGAAATTTGAGTTTCATGTAATTTTCACATGTTAAAAAGTATTCTTGGGCCAGAGAGACGGCTCAGGGGTTAAGGCACTCTCTTGCAAAGCCTGATGGTCTAAGTTCGATTCCCCAGTACCCATGTAAAACCACCTGCACAAAGTAGCGTATGGTTCTGGAGTTTTTTTTGCAGCAGCAAGAGGTCCTGGCTCACACATTCTCTCTTTCTCTCCCCTTGTAAATCATTAAAAAAATACTAGAAAAAATATTATTGTGATTTCCCCTTGCATTCCACTTGGACTTGTTGGGATGTGATCTCTTTGGCAGGTTTCTCCTGGGCTATCAGTGTTGTCCTGGGTCTCCACAATATTAATTGCTTCTCTTTTTCATGTAACGTTAAAATGCACTGTCTATGCACCTCCCTCAGAATAGCCTGTGAGCCCAGCAGGAAGAAAAACTTCAGTGTATGGCATCCATTCTGAATCGTACAGGGCTAAACTTGTAGACAGGCACACTTGGTTGGGGTTTCATTTTGTTTTGTGTTTTGTGTTGTTTTCTGGGGGTGGGAGTTAAATCTAGTATCCCACACATGCTAGGCATGCACTTTAACACTGAGTTATATCCTGGACCTGTTTCATTTTTTAATTTTTTTTTCCTTCAAGGCAGGCTTTCACTGTAACTCAGACTGGCTTGGAACTCACTCTGTAGCCCTTCCAAATGTTGGGATTAAAAGTGTGTGTCACCACACACTGTTTTTATCTATTGATTTATTTATTTTACATTTCAATTTTTTTTTTCTTTAAAAGGAGTGAATTGTGTACAGGGGTTAGTATATGTGCTGCCTAGTGAGCACTGTTTTTATTTTTATTTTTATTTATTTATTTATTTTATTTTATTATTATTATTTTTTTTTTTTGGAGGTAGGGTCTTGCTCTAGTCCAGGCTGACCTGGAATTCACTATGTAGTGTCAGGCTGGCCTCAAACTCATGGTGATCCTCCTACCTCTGCCCCCTGAATGCTGGGATTAAAGGTGTGCACCACCAGGCCAGGCTGTTTTTATTTTATATTTTGAGACAGTACCTCACTAAGTTTCCTAGACCTGACTTGAACAGATTTATTTGTGTAGGGAAAGGAAGACATGTTTGTTGGCCTGTCCCCAAAATCTAACAACAGTTTCCCACTAAAATATCATTTTCGCTGGGCGTGGTGGCACACGCCTTTAATCCCAGCACTCAGGAGGTAGAGGTAGGAGGATCGCTGTAGGTTTCAGGCCACCTTGAGACTACATAGTGAACTCCAGATCAGCCTGGACTAGAGTGAAACACTACCTTGAAAAACCAAAATAAATTAAAAAAATATATATATATATATAATTTTATTTTTGAATATTTAGTGCATATATATATATAAACTATACTGAAAGCTACACACAGAACCCTTGAGTCTGCTCCACCCTGAACCCTCTATATTTATATTCTCTTGTTAATCCAGTAGCTATTTTTATAACTCTAAGCAAATAGGTATGTATTTTTAGTCCACCATTTTCTCATAGTAGCAGACTGTGAATACTTTGTATTTACTGGACCTGGCAGTCTTTCTGTATTAGTACATGAAGAACTTTCTCTTTTTTTGGAGGTAGGGTCTCACTCTAGCCCAGGCTGACCTGGAAGTCACTAGGTAGACTCAGGCTGGCCTCGAGCTCACAGCAATCCTCATAACTCAGCCTCCTGAGGACTGGGATTAAAAGCATGTCCCACCACGCCTGGCTTTTATTTATTTGTATACGTGTGTGAGAGAGAGGCAAGGTCTCACTGTGTTTCCTAGACTGGCCCTGGAACTCACTATGTGTCCCAGTCTGGCTTCAAATTTTCCATCCTTTTGCCTTTGGCCTCCCAAGTGCTGGGATTTCTGGCATTTACCACGATACTTTGCCTTATGGGCCAGATTTCTTTTTCTTTCTTCCTTCCTTCCTTCCTTCCTTCCTTCCTTCCTTCCTTTCTTTCTTTTTTCTTTCTCTCTCCTTTCTTTCTTTCTTTCTCTCTCTCTCCCTTTCTTTCTTTCTCTCTCTCTCCCTTTCTTTCTTTCTTTCTTTCTTTCTTTCTTTCTTTCTTTCTTTCTTTCTTTCTCTCTCTCTCCCTTTCTTTCTTTCTCTCTCTCTCCCTTTCTTTCTTTCTCTCTCTCTCCCTTTCTTTCTTTCTTTCTTTCTTTCTTTCTTTTTTTCTTTCTTTCTTCTCTTTCTTTCTTTCTTTCTCTCTCTCTCCCTCTCTTTCTTTCTTTCTTTCTTTCTTTCTTTCTTTCTTTCTTTCCTTCCTTCCTTCCTTCCTTCCTTCCTTCCTTCCTTCCTTCCTTCCTTTCTAAAAAAATTTTGTTTTGTTTATTTTTACTTATTTATTAGCAAGAGAGAGAGAGAGAGAGAGAGGGAATGGGTGCACCAGGTCCTCAGCTACTGCAAACGAACTCCAGATGCGTGTGCCACCTTGTGCATCTGGCTTACATGGGTCCTGGGGAACTGAGCCTCAAACCGGGGTCCTTAGCCTTCACAAGCAAGTGCTTAACCGCTAACCTATCACTCCAGCCCCTCTTTTTTTTTTGAGTTAGGGTCTCACTCTTAGCCCATGCTGTCTTTCTTTCTTTTCTTTTCATGTCTTGCGTTTCTTTTCCCTTCCTCTCTCCCTCTCTTCCTTTTTCTCCTTCGACTTCTACTTTTCCTTTTCCTCTTCCTCCTCTTCTTCTCCCTGTTTCCCCTCCTCCTTTTCTCTTTCTCCCTCCCTCTATCTGAGTCAGGGTCTCACTCTGGCCCAGGGTAACCTGGAACTGGAAATCACTCTGTAGTCCAAGCTGGCCGCAAACTCATGGTGAACCTCCTACCCTAGCCTCCCCAGTGCTGGGGTTATAGGCGTGTGCCATTTTTCACCCAAATGAGCTTCCCCACTTCTTCCCATTCCCGTATGAATAAGTTCCTTAATCAACAAAGAGCTTGTGATTTTTTCTGTCTCCTTTCTTAGTCCTCTGAGCACATTTCACCTCTGACCTGGCTCCTTGATGTGCTTATTAGGCTAAGATTTACTGGGGTTTTGTGTTCGGGGTTTTTTTTGTTTGTTTGTTTGTTTGTTTTCAGTACTGGGGAATCCAGGACCTTGCCCATACTAAACAAGGTACCCTACCACTAGCCTACATCCCCAGCTCATATTTTTAATTTAATTTAATTTTAAAAACATTTTATTATTTATTTATTTATTAGACAGAGAGAGAGAAAGAGAGAGGGAAAGAGGCAGGTAGAGAGAAAGAGAGAATAGGCATGTCAGGGCAGCCAACCACTGCAAATGAACTCCAGAAACATGGGCCACCTCGTGCATCTGGCTTACATGGGTCCTGGGGAATCAAACCTGGGTCCATTGGCTTTTCAGGCAAGTGCCTTAATTGCTAAGCCATCTCTCCAGCTCTTAATTTTTATTTTATCAATTAAAACTTATGTCACACAAAAGTGCCTAGACGTTTTCAAGTCACTTAACTGTAGGTCAAGTCATCGGCCAGCAGCTGGTCTTGTATGTGTGAAGGGGCCGTTTTCACTGCTATTCTCTGAGATTGGCTATGAACACAGCTATGAAACACTGATTTTGTGTGGTGCATTTGGAGGGCAGCCAGTGAGTGGCAGCTGACTGGCTCTGTTCTGAGAGAACCAGCAAACTCCCCCACTCTGTCCTTGGTGTGTGGGGAGAGCAAGTTCAAGGTGCCCCCTTCCCCTAAGCTGAGCTTGATAGACCCCACTGGGGCTTGCCCACACTGCAGGATGGCTGGAACATCCTCAACTTCATTATCGTCTTCATCTTGCTCATGGTGTACTTCATTCAAGAACTTGATGTCATCGCAATCATCTACACGGTCAGGTGAGCTGGGACCTTTGGAGAAAGGAGAGGGGACCTATCTGGATCCCAGGAGAGAGAAGGGAAGTTGCTACCAGCTGAGGCTCAATTAGGCCTCTATGGGAAGTTGGAGGCGGGGAAGACAGTGAGGACTGGGAAGGGCCAAGGGGCATCACTGAGAGGTTCTGCCACAGGGCGCTTCGGCTGGTGCATGTGTGCATGGCGGTGGAGCCCCTGGCCAAGATCATTCGTGTCATCCTGCAGTCGGTGCCTGACTTGGCCAACATTATGGCCCTCATCCTCTTCTTCATGCTGGTCAGTGCCTCCCCACCCTGGCCTGTCTTTTCTCCTCCACAGGAGAGGGATGGGTGCTGGAGAAATGAGGCCCCCCCCCCCAGATCTGAATTCAATTCCCTTGGCAGCATTGATTTGCATTTATCTGCATGTCTTGTCTTCAAGGCCCTTTTGAGGTAAAATTGGGGTGGATTTTGATCTCTCTGGCAGGTATTCTCTATGTTTGGGGTTACACTATTTGGTGCATTCGTGCCCGAGCATTTCCAGAACATGGGGGTTGCCCTGTATACCCTCTTCATCTGCATCACCCAGGATGGCTGGCTGGACATCTACAAAGACTTCCAGTGAGTACAGGTGGGGCTCTCAGGCCTCATCCCTGGCTGGCCAGATTAGGGCTGCAATTCCTTGCAAAGCATGGAAATAATGAGACTGGGGCGCCAGGGGCTGGGATGGGACTCTTGTCACAGGATGGAGGTGCCTAAAAATCATGGGAGTGGGGCTTCTGGGTTTGTGATGCTTGAACATTGTCCTAGAAACTCCACTTTTTTTTTTTTTTTTTTTTTTTTGGTTTTTCAAAGTAGGGTCTCCCTCTAATCCAGGCTGGCCTGGAAATTCACCATGTAGTCTCAGGGTGGCCTCGAATTTACATTGATCCTCCTACCTCTGCCTACTGAGTGCTAGGATTAAAGGCATGTGCCACCATGCCCAGCAGAAACTCCACATTAATATATATATATATATATATATATATATATAATTTTATTTTTTAAAATATCTTTTTATTTATTTGTGAGAGAGAAAGAGGTGGGGAGGATGGGCACACCAGGACCTCCAGCCACTGCAAACGAACTCCAGATGTATGTGTCCCATGTGCATCTTGTTTACGTGGGTCCTGGAGAATCAAACTGAGATCCTTTGGCTTTGCAGGGAAATGCCTTAACCACTAAACCATCTCTCCAGCCCCTATTTTATTTTTTTATTAGAGAGTGAGAGAGAGGGGGAGAAAGGCAGAGTAAAACAGAGAGAGAGAGGGGGGGAGAGAGAGAGAGGAAGGGAGAGAATGGGCATACTAGGGCCTCTAGCCACTGGTAACAAACTCCAGATGCATGTGCCACCTTGTGCGTATGGCTTATGTGGGTCCTGGGGAATCGAATCTGGGTTCTTAGGCTTTGCAGGCAAATGTCTTAACCACTAACCAGCCCAAAACTCCACATTTAAAAAAATATTTATTTATTTGAGAGAGGGTGAGGCAGATAGAGAGAATGGGCATGCCAGGGCCTCTGCCACTGCAAATGAACTCCGGATGCATGTGCCACTTTGTGCATTTGGCCTTACATGGGTACTGGGTAATCAAATCTGGGTCCTTTGGCTTTGCCTGCAAGCACCTTAACTGCTGAGTCATCTCCCCACCCCAAAACTTCACATATTCACTGAGCCACCTGACCCTGTTCATGAAGACTTCTCCTACCATGAAACCCAGCTAGATGGCTCAGCCTTGGGCCTGGGAGCAGGCCCATGATGGTGCCTGAGGTTACTGGGCAGCCTCCAGCCTCATAGGAAACTGCTTGGACTCCTGGAACCTTCAGGGCTCTTAATGAATGAATATTCATGCTTACACTTTCTCCCCAAAGACTTTTTTTATTTTATTTTTATTTTTTGGTTTTTCTAGGTAGGGTCTTGCTCTAGCTCGGGCCAACCTGGAATTCACTATGTAGTTTCAGGCTGGCCTTGAACTCACGGCAATCCTCCTACCTCTGCCTCCAGAGTGCTGGGATTAAAGATGTGCGCCACCATGCCTGGCTTTTTTGTTGTTGTTTTTTGTTTTTTAAGGTAGAGACTTGCTGTAGACCAGGCTGACCTGGAATTCACTATGTAGTCTGAGGCTTGCCTCGAACTTACAGTGATCCTCCTACATTGGCCTCTGGAGTGCTAGGATTAAAGGCATGTGCCACCACACCTGGCTAAAAGCCTTTTTAAAAAAATAAATATTATATTTATTTATTTGCAAGCTCAGAGAGAGAGAGAGAATGGGTGTGCTAGGGCCTCCAGCCACTGCAAACAAACTCCAAATGCATGCTCCATTTTGTGTATTTGGCTTTATACGGGTACTGGGGAATCAAACCCAGGTCATTAGACTTTTCAGGTAAGTGCCTTAACCATTGAGCCATCTCTCCAGCTTTTAAAAGCCTTTTTTTTTTTTTTTAATTAGGGTTGGAGAGGTGCCTTAGCAATTAAGGTGCTTGCCTGAAAGCCAAAGAACCCAGGTTCAATTCCCTGGGACCCATGTAAACCAGATGCACAAGGTGGCACGTGAGTCTGGAGTTCATTTGCAGTGGCTGAAGGACTTGGCACACACATTCTGTCTCTCTCTCTCTCTCTTAAATAAATAAATAAAAAATAAAAATAAATTAAAGACCAGGCATGCACACCTTTAATCCTAGCACTCTGAAAGCAGAGGTAGAAGGATCACTGTGTGTGCAAAGCCAACCTGGGACTACAGAATGGGTTCCAGGTCAGCCTAGGCAGAATGGGTTCCAGGTCAGCAGAGGTAGGGATCTACAGTGAGTCCCCAGGTAGCCTGAAAAAACAAAAAAAAAAAAAAAAAAAAAAAAAGAAAAAAGAAAAAACAAACAACAACAAAATAAATTTATTTTATGTAAAAATAAATTTATACATGTTATACATAAAATATATATCTTGGTCATATTCACCCTCATTATCGTCTCTTATCCCCCTCCCTCTCCACTAAAGCCTTTCTTCTTCCCAACTAGCTCCCTTACTATTTTCATGTGGGGCATGTGTGTGTGTGTGTTTCACTGTAATTCCAGATACATTTGCTACTTTGTGCATCAGGCTTACCTGGGAACTGGGAAATTGAACTCTGCCATCAGGCTTTGAAAGAAAGTGCCTTTAATCACTGAGCTATCTCCCCAACCAGGATTTTTATTTTATGAATTTATTTGATGGAGAATGGGGGAGAGAGGGAGAGAACATGGGCTTTTTTGCCACTGTAAATGAACTCCAAACATATGTGCCACTTTGCACATCTGGCTTTCCATGGATAGTGGGGAAATGAACCCCAAGCAAGCAAATGCTGTTAATCGCTGATCCATCTCCCTAGCCTAAGTCCTGGGATTTTTATTGTTTGTCTGAGCCTTAATTCACTCACCTATAAATTGGGGTTGACAATACAAAATTAACCACTTCATGGATGGCAGTAAGGATAGGAGAGAAAATGTATAGGACTCTCCTAATATACAGCCTGGTGTCTAAAGCTTCTATTTATAGGACATATTTTGAAAGTATGGGCTGGAGAAATGGCTCAGTGGTTAAGGCATTTGCCTGCAAAGCCAAAAGACCCAGGTTTGATTCCTCAGGACCCAGTTAAGCCAGATGCACAAGGTGGCACATGCATCTGGAGTTCATTTGCAGTGGCTGGAGGCCCTGGTGTACCTATTCTCTCTCTTTCTCTCAGTCTCTCTCTATTTGCCTTTCTCTCTCACTTTCAAATAAATAAATAAAAATGAAATAATTTTTTTAAAAAGTGTAACTATAGATTATGCTTGAGAATCCCAATGCAGCTCTCTATCTGGCAATACAGCAGGTGCTCAGTGAAGAGTAGGGAAAATAATTTCCCACCTCATAGTTGAGAAAACTGAAGCTGAAAGGGCTAGGAAGATGACGAGGCCTCTGCTTGCATCTCCAGGACAGATGGCGCCAGGGGCCGTGCGATGGAGATAGGGGCTGCCATCTATTTTGCCATCTTCATCACCATTGGCGCCTTCATTGGCATCAACCTGTTTGTAGTCGTCGTGACCACCAACCTGGAACAAACAGTGAAAGCAGGAAAACAGGAACAGCACGGTCAAACAACTTTTAGTGAGGTGCATGGGATGGGGGGGCAGGAGGGAGGAGGATCGTGTGTATGAATGAGGACTTGAGCAGGTGTGTGTGTGTGTGTGTGTGTGTGTGCGCGTGACGTGTGCGCACCAAATGCCAGCAGAAGGCAGAGTTCAAAACCTGCCATCTCCACATCTGGAGTGCCCACTTCCCAGTTGGGGCTTCTCAGAGGTGTGGATTCTTAGATGTTATTCGAAATCTCAGAACCACCCTTGAGTGCCGTGGAGCCTTGAAACAACCGAATCCCCAAGTTCTGTGAAATAAAAATGATAATAATATCTACCAGGACTCGCATGGGGATTACATGGGACCTGGTGAGCACTCAGTCAATGTCAGCTATCTATTCATTCAGTAGAGTTTACATAAGATGGAGAGGGTGGAGGCCTGGGTCTATCACTTCAGGATAGGTAAGACTTCAGGTGTTTGCTGAGTAAGATTTACCAGTGGATGAAATGGTGTGTGTGTGTGTGTGTGTGTGAGAGAGAGAGAGAGAGAGAGAGGGAGAGAGAGAGAGAGGAGAGAGAGAATTTCCAAAGAAGTGGCTGATGGACTTGTACCTTTGAAATTGAACCAGACTCAGTGTTAGAGTGCTTACCTGGCATGCCGGAGGACTTGGGATCCATCCCCAGCATGGAAGCACATCATAAATAAAAATAAAAGGGGCCATCCTAAGAAACATCCTCCCCGAAGCGCCATGGGCCTGTGCTAACGGGTCCCCTCTATCCACCCTCCTCAGGAACATGAAGACGATGAGGACTGGGCTGATGAATTGCCCCTTGTGCACGTTACAGTCGCTCGCTTGGAGAAACCCGGGCTGCCCCAGGAACCGCTGGTGGGGGGCCCCCTGTCAAACCTCTCAGAAAGAACCTGCGACAATTTTTGCTTGGTGCTTGAGGCCATACAGGAGAACATGATGAAGTACAAGGAGATCAGAGAGGAGCTCGACAGGTAGGGAGGGTACTGGTGGGAGGGGGCAGTCCCGTGACTCAGGGTTTAGTGGAGCCTCGTGTCAGAACAGTTTTTTTTTTTTTTAATTTTTTATTTTATTTTTTGGTCTTTCATGGTAGGGTCCCACTCTAGCCCAAGCTGACCTGAAATTCACTCTGTAGTCTCAGGGTGGCCTTGAACTCACGGTGATCCTCTTACCTCTGCCTCCGGAGTGCTGGGATTAAAGGCGAGCGCCACCACGCCCGGCTGCCCTTAATATTTTCTAATGCACACCTTTGGGGCTCAGAGAGGCCAAGCCACTGGCCCAGGGTTCCCCGGCTTGTTGACTAGCAACTAGAATCAATCTTAGGGTTCCTCCCATTTCATTTCGTGCACTGCTTGGCCTGAGTCACCTTGTGGGTGGACTGTTGCGCGGAGGGGTTGGTGATGGGAGAGGAAGAAAAAGGGTGCATACCTAGGAGGATATGGGAAGGTTGCCTCCCCTCCCCGACCACACTGTCCTGCTCCGCCCCAGAATCGTGGAAGAGGTGCGCTCCATCCGCTACAACCAGGAGCAGGAGCAGGAGTTGCTGCAAAAAACTAAGTCCGGGAGCCTGAATTCAGGAAGCGAGTCCACCATAGACGTGCGCGATGTGGCTACCCAGCAAGACTTGATCTCTGCGCTTATTAGCAGGGAAAAGGTAAGACTTGCCTCTCCTACCCGCGGTGCCCAGCTGCTGGCCCATTTGCCAAGAATTCTGTCTGCTCCAACACCTGTTCTCCATCTAAATTTATTCCCATCCCCTTAGCTGTCACAGCCCAATCCAATCAAGTGCCCTACTTCTCAGCCCCGCCCCTCCCAGCACGCTCCTCCCTAGAAACCAGATTTTCCTCTAGCGCCTACAAACCTACCCTTTCTTAAAAGTGTAGCTTCGGCCAGCTCAGCTTCTTGCTTATCCCACTGTGGATAAAGGATCTTCAGATCCCATTTAGGATGCATCCTTGCAGCCTCCTCCTGAAAGAGTGAAGCTTTCCGGAAAGGAAAAAGTAGTTTCTTTTTCTGACTCCCACCTCCTGGGACTGGAATGGACTGAGCTCCCCAGCCCAGAGTGGGTCCTAAACAGGCTGCTAGAGTTAGACCCATCAAGGACTTCCCCCAGAAGGCTTGCATGGGATGGCTGTTGAGGCTGTAGGGAGAGAGGAGGGGCCCGAGGATGGCAGAACGACAAAGACCTCTTGGTTTGCAGATTTATGATTCTGCCACAAGCATGAAGCCTAGCAAACACAAGTTCAGCTTCTGAGAAAGCAGCATGGGAGGCCAGGGGCCTGCACACACAAATCCGGCTGTTGTGTCTTCCTGCATCCTGGCCAGAGCCCTTACACCTGGGCAGAGGCCAGGGGCTGGGATGGTGGCCACATCTGCAGGGCCTATGCCTGTGAGCTCCAGGTCCAGAGGAATCAGGATGTAGAAGGATGCTGGGTGAAAGCCAGAGAGCTCCAGCAGCAAGGATGAGACTGGGGGTAGCCGCTTTGGCCTGAAGATGGACATCCCTGACCTCCTGTCTCCAGCCCAGAGCTGGATGAGGCTTGAGTGGGCCCAAGTATTGAGAAGACAAAGCCAGGCCAGCAAAGCTGGTGATACCAGACATGTGTGTACTGAAAATAAAGTTTTGTGTTGGGATCAGTGTGTCTGACTGGTGTTTTTCAACCCATTGGGTGGGGTTACCTGCCTCGGGCCTGATGGAGAAGATCTTGCTTTAAAGCCTGTTTATGCTGGTGTGATGATGCAAGGATGTAATCCAGCACTCAGGAGGCTGAGGCACGAATGTCAAGGAGAGTTGCAGGTCAACCTGGGCTTCATAGTAGTGAGATCTTGTCTCAAAAAAAAAAAAAAAAAAAAAAAAAAACACGGAGGGAGCCGGGCATGGTGGCACATGCCTTTAATCCCAGCACTCGGGAGGCAGAGGTAGGAGAGTTCTAGGCCACCCTGAGACTACATAATGAATTCCAGGTCAGCCTGAGCTAGAGTGAGACCCTACCTTGAAAAACCACACACACACACAAAAAAAAAAACAACAACAACAACAACAAAAAAAAAAAACGGAGGGGTGCTCGCCTTGGCAGCATATATACTAAAATTGGAATGATTTTGCCCTGTTGCTATATCTTTCAAAATTGCTTAGGTCTGCTTTGCTGAGGAGGCTCCTCCTGTCCCTGGTCAAAGTCATGGACCCAGGGAACTGATGACACACAGTTTCCTGCTGCTATCTTCCTCTGTACTGACTTAGGAGCTCAGAGCCTACGACCACACTCAGGCACTGTGAGGCTTCAGGGTCGTGGCTGCCCCTTGTTACGGAAGAGCAGGGGAAGGCAGCAGAGGTCCAAACCCCTGGACCCTTAGCAAAAGTCGTGGCAAAGGATCTGGATTCTCAGAGTTGGCTTTTTCAGGATGTGGGAGGTTGATGAGATCAGTCATAACACTGAGACTCAGGTGCCCTGATGGTATGGAGGGAGGGCGGGAAGGCTGGATGGGCCAGTTCTTCTCTGCTGTTCAGCAATTAGGGGCCTTGGGGATATTCACCTCCGGCAGTCTCCAGAGGTCCACTGATTGCAGCTGATGGGAAACTGCTTCACTTACCTCCCATCAGCATTGGTTCCAACCCTGCAAAGCCCCCCCCTGAGGCCTGCAGAGACTCTGGACAACAGAATGGGTGGTGCGCTCAGCAGGCAGAGGAGATGCGACACTGGGGCCAGCAGTTCCTCACTGTCTTGAAGCTGCTGTTTCTCTGTTCAAGCCAGAGCTCCTGCCTAGCACCTTCCAGTACCTTCCATAGCACAGACATGGGCAGCTGCTGGCTTATGCTGCTACTGCTCCTTATTGGGGATGGAGCCCTCCACCTGCCTGGTGAGTATCCACATACACCCCTCTGTCAGCCCTCCTCCATTTACAGCAATCTTTCCGGCTGGGCAGAAAGGGGAGAAGGTGGTGGAAAGCCAGGAGTATCTCTAGGGAGGTCTCATAAATTAAGCTCAGCTACACCACACCCAACTTCCCAAATTGTCTAAAAGGCTTAGAGCATGGGTATTATTGAAATTGGAGGCAAGATGATCTTCAGGGCTGGAGAGATGGCTTAGCAGTTAAAGTTAGAAGGACCCAGGTTCAATTCCCTAGAACCCACATAAGCCAGTTGCACAAGGTAGCGCAGGTGTCCGGAATTCATTTGCAGTGGTTAGAGGGCCTGGCACATCCATTCTCTCTCTCTCTCTACTCCCCCCCATAAATAAATAAATAAAATATATTAAAGATGACCTCCAGATGGCCCTGGCCTCTCCCATTCATTTCTTCCAGGATGCTTTGTCTATTCTTTTTTTTTTTTTTTTGGTTTTTCGAGGTAGGGTCTCACTCTGGTCCAGGCTGACCTGGAATTAACTATGTAGTCTCAGGGTGGCCTCAAACTCACGGCAATCCTCCTACCTCTGCCTCCCGAGTGCTGGGATTAAAGGCGTGCGCCACCACGCCCGGCATCTATTCTGTCTTTAATGGTTAAGTCTTTCTGTCTGTCCTTCCCATCCTGGCCATGCTAACTGAAGTTTCAGCAGACTGACGGTCCAGGGGTTTGGACCTCTGTTGCCTTCCCCTGCTTTTCCATAACAAGGGGCAGCCACCATCCTGAAACCTTATAGGGCTGAGTGTAGCCCTAGGCTCTGAGCTCCTAGGTCAGTATAGAGGAAGATATTGGCAGGACATTGTGGGGGTCATCACTTTCCTGGGTCCATGACTTTGACCAGGGACAGGAGCCTCGTTGACAAAGCAGACCTTAGCAAATCTGAAAGAACAGCAACAGGGGGATCGTCAATCTAGTGCAGTTTCTGCCACGAGTACCTGTGGCAACCACTGTGTGAAGTTTCTCAAGGGTTCGTTCCACTGTGGGCAATCCTTGGGATCACAGTGAAGTGAGTGCTCTCTACATCTCTGTTTTGTAGTACAGGGAAAACCAAGCTCAGAGTCAATGTGCTGATTTCCATGTTTCCAGTCACACAGTAGGGATTCCATTCCAGGTCTGACTTCAGAGCATAGGTGACACTCCAGTGAGAGCAGAAAATGACAATATCATGAAGGTGTGACTTCTCACCAAATCTGTAATTGCCACCTACTGCCAGTCAAAATCCAGACTGGGCTTTATAGACTGGGGTAAGCTGATTCTCATATGTAAGAAAGGACAAAAGGGAGCCAGAGGAGATGGACCACATCTGTAATCTCAGCACTTGGGTGGTAGAGGCAGGATAACAATTCAAGTTCAGCCTGGGCTACATAAGCCCCTGTCTCAAACAAAAGAACAAAAAAGGACAACAGGACTGGAGAGATGGCTTAGTGGTTAAGGCTCTTGCCTGCGAAGCCTAAGGGCCCATGTTCAACTCTCCAGATCCCACATAAGCCAGATGCACAAAGGTGAGGCAAGTGCAAGGTCACACATTCCCCCTAGGTGGCACAAGTATCTGGAATTCGATTTCAGTGTCTGAGGCCCTGGTGTGCCAATTCTCTGTCTCCTTCTCTCTCACTCTCTCTAAAATAAATTTAAAAGGACAACAATATCCAAGATAATTTTGAAAAGCAAGATGGGAGCCTAGGGGTAGGGAAGACATGCACCTTACCAAATACTGGCATTTACTATGAAGTGACATTTACTATAAAGGTGGTCTCAGTGCAGAGATAGACAAGTAAAGCAGTGGAACAAAAGACAACATGGAATTCAGTCTGGATGCAGAATGACAGGCAGCAGGACAAATCAGTAGGAGAAAGAGGCATATGGGCCAGAGACAATTGGTTAACCACTTTGTAGAAACCAAGGCCAGATGTGCTGTTGTACACCTCTAACTCCAGCACCAGAGAAGTGAAGGGTTAGGATCTCAATGTCAACCTGGATTATATGAGACCCTCTCTCAAAATACCAATGCCTGCAATGCCTAAGGACCTTGGTTTGATTCCCCAATATCCACATAAAGCCAGATGCAGAAGGTGGCGCATGCATCTGGAGTTCATTTGCAGTGTCTAGAGGCCCTGGCAAGTGCTCTCTCTCTCTCTCTCTCTCTCTCTCTTTTAAATAAATAAATAAAAATAATAAAAAACAGGGCTGGAGAGATGGCTTAGCAGTTAAGGTGCTTGCCCGTGAAGCCTAATTACCTATGTTCAACACTTCAAATCGCACATAAGCCAGATGCACAAGGTGACACAAGTGTGCAAGGTTGCACATGCGCACAAAGTGGCACACATATCTGCAGTTCAATTGCAGTGGCTGGAGGCCCTGGCATGCCAATTCTCTCTCTCTCTCTCTTGTTCCCACTCTCACATTAAAAAAAACCAAACAAACAAGGGCTGGAGAGATGGCTTAGCGGCTAAGGCGCCTGCCTGCGAAGCCTAAGAATGCTTGTTCAAATCTCCAGGTCCCATGTTTAGCCAGACACAAAAGTGACGCAAGCACACAATGTTGCACATGCGCACAAGGGGGCACACGTGTCGAATTGGTTTGCAGTGGCTGAGAAGCCCAGGCGTGCCCATTCTATGCCTCTTCCTCTCTCTCTGTCTCTCTCTCTCTCTCTCAAATAAAAAACAAACAAAAATAACAAAGGAGGGCTGGAGAGATGGCTTAGCAGTTAAGGCACCTGCCTGCTAAGCCTAAGAAGGTCCATTGGATTCTCCAGGTTCCATGTTTAGCCAGATGCTAAGTGACACACGGGCACAATACCACACTTGCCCACAAGGGGGCGCACGCATCCGGACTTTGTTCATGGGCTGAGCAGCCCCTGGAGTGCCCATTCTCTATCTCTCTCTCTGTCTCTGACTCTCTTCAAAAAACAAAAACAAAAACAAAAACAAAACAAAACAAAAAAAAACAAAGGACAGGGCGGGAGAGATTGCTTAGTGGTTAAAGGTGCTTGTTTGTAAAGTGTAACAGCTTGGGTTTGATTCCCCAGTATCCATGTAAAGCCAGACACACAAGGTGGCACATGCATCTGGAGTCCATTTACAGTGACAGAAGACCCTGTATTGCCCATTTCCTCTCTCTCCCCTCCCTCTCTGGTCCGGTTGCAAATTATATATATATGTATATATGTATACATATGTATACATAATTTAAAAACAAAACTTCTTTGCAAGAAATAAACTCTGACACATCAAATACCTCTTTCTTAACCAAACAGGAAGCAGGCATATATGTGAGAGACACAAGATATATTCTGTAGTTTTGTTTGGCTAAGGAAATGATTGGTTCACTATAAAACAAAAAGAGGGGCTGGAGAGATGGCTCAGTAGATAAAGCACTTGCTGTTCAGGCTGAGATCAATCCCTAGACACTATATAAAAAGCCTGAAGCTATGGTGGGCATCTGTGATTCTAGCATGCTGACACTGATGGCAAGATGGGAGGGAGAGGCAGGAGAATTTCCTGGAAGCTCATGTTAAGCCCAACTAAGAACAGCAGAAAGAATCCGGAGCAAAAAAAACCCTGCCTCAAATGAGGAAGGCAAGTGAGGATGTCCTCTGAAATCCATATGTGCCCTGTGGCACATGAATACATGCATGTACACAAATAAAAGAGATGAAAACAAATGGAGAAGCTGGGCATAGTTGCACTCATCTTAATCCCAGCACTTGGGAGGCAGAGGTAGGAGGATTGCCATGAGTTTGAGGCCACCCTGAGACTACATAGTGAATTCTAGGTCAGCCTGGGCTAGAGTGAAACCATACCTCAAAAACAAAAATTAAATAAATAAATAATAGAGATTTTAGTTTATTTTTTTAAAAATGGGCTGGAGAGATGACTCAGTGGTTAAGGTACTTACCTGCAAAGCCTAAGGACCCCAGTTCAATTCCCCAGTATATAAAGCCAGATGCACAAAGTGGTGCACGCATTTGGAGTTCCTTTCCAGTGATTGGAGGCCCTGGTGTGCCCATTCTCTCTCTCTCAACTCTCAATCTGCTTGCAAATAAACAAATAATATTAAGAGAAAAAAAAAAAAAACTATAGCCAGGCATGGTAGCATCCACCTTTAACCCAAGCACTCAGGAGGCAGAGGTAGGAGGATCACTGTGAGTTCAAGGCCAGTTGGAGACTACATAGTGAATGTCAGATTAGTGTGGGCTAGAGCAAGACCCTACCTCAGAAAAAACCCCACAAAAATTATAAAATCAGGGGCTGGAAGAGATGGTTTAATGGTTAAGGCACTTGCCTGCAAAGCCAAAGGACCCAGGTTTGACTCCCCAGGACCCAAGTAAGCCAGATGTACAAGGGGAAACACACATCTGGAGTTTGTTTGCAGTGGCTGGAAGCCTTGGCAAACCCATTTTCTCTCTCTTTCTCTCTCTACCTGCTTATTTCTGTATCTCTCTCTCAAATAAATAAAAATAAAATATTAAAAAATTATAAAATCAAGTCCTGTGGAAATATCGCTCCTTGAAAATCAAAAGCTAAAAGATTGAAATCCATATAGTAAGATCTCTGCTCTGCCGGACTGGGTTTTTGTTGTAAACAGACTCAGAGACTGTTCAAATTTAGAGGACTCCTGCAACACTGAGCCCAAGTCCCTCACTATGCTGAGTAGGTCATGGAAGCCAGAGCAAGGGACTACCTTCCCCAAAGTCACACAAGAAGTCAGTGACTTCACACAAGAAGTCAGATGGGTGCATCCTGGCCAGCTCTGCTGCCCTGCCCAGGAAGGGAGACAGTAAGGTGTGGCTGGAGCAGGTGCAAGCAGGGGATGGTGAGCACATGGGGTTAGCATCTCTTCAGATCCAGCTGATTAGACAAAGGAGTTTGTCATCTGGGTTAGATCACTTTTGGTCTTCTGAATCAGCCCTCTGGTGATGACTAAGGATGCAATGACAAGGCATCAGGTGATGGGCCTGTCTCTGCCCTTTGCCCAAGGGAAGAACGTTTCCTAGGGATCCAGTTCAGCCCGTACTCCCAAGAGAGTATGGCTGGCTCAGCCATGGAAATGAAGCTATGCCGTGTGTGTGTGTGTGTGTGTGTGTGTGTGTGTGTGTGTGTGTTGTATATGTGCGTATGTGCAAATGTGCGCACCGTGTGCACGCATGCAGAGGTCAGAGCTCTGATATTCATCCACATGTTTCCTTGAGATGGAATCTCTCATTGAACTGGGAGCTTCCATTTTCTTCTTCTTCTTTTTTCAAAAATATATTGTTTTAGGGCTGGAGAGATGGCTTAGAGGTTAAGGCGCCTGCCTGCTAAGCCTAAGAACCCTGTTCCAATCTCCAGGTCCCACGTTTAGCCAGATGCAAAGTGACACAAGGGTGCAATGCTACACTTGCCCACAAGGGGGCACATGCATGTGGATTTCGTTCACAGCAGCTGAGAGACTGCTGGCGCACCCATCTCTATCTGTCTCCCTCTCCCTCTCCCTCTCTGTCTGTCTCTTTCTGTGTCTCTCTCCAAAAATAAATAAAATAATAAAAAAATTTAAAATATATTGTTTTACTTTTTTTTTTTTTTTTTTGTTTTTTCAGGTAGGGTCTCACTCTAGCCCAGGCTGACCTGGAATTCCCTATGTAGTGTCAGGGTGGCCTCAAACTCCTGGCAATCCTCCTACCTCTGCCTCATGAGTGCTGGGATTAAAGTGTTTTAAATTTTATTTATTTGCAATGTGTGTGTGTGTGTGTGTGTGAGAGAGAGAGAGAGAGAGAGAGAAAGAGAGAGAGAGAGAATGGGCATGGCAGGACCTTCAGTCACTGCAAACAAACTCCATATGCATGTGCCACCTTGTGCATCTGGCTTATATGGGTACCGGGGAATTGAACCCAGGTTGTTAGGCTTTGCAGTCAAGTACCTTAACTGCTGAACCATCTCTCTAGTCCCTTGTTTCTATCATTTAAAAAATTTACATTTAGGGCTACAAAGTCTAACAAACCAGGTTTAATTCCCCAGTACCCACATAAAGCCAGATACACAAAATGGCACATGGGTCTGGAGTTCATTTACATCAGCTAGAGGCCAGAGCCCATTCTCCTTATCTCTCTCTCTCTTTGTCTCTTTCTATTAATGAAAAAAATTGTGTTTATTTTTGTTTGTTTGTTTGTTCATTTGTTTTTTAAGGCAGAGACTCACTCTAGCTCAGGCGGACCTCGAATTCACTCTGTAATCTCAGGGTGGCCTCGAACTCACAGGGATCCTCCTACCTCTCCCTTCCAAGTGCTGGGATTAAAGGCATGTGCCACCACATCCGACTCATAAATACATTTTAAAATTTATTAGAGAGAGCGAGAGCCAGAGTGAAAGAGAGAAAATCGGCAAATCAGGGCCTCAGCCATCACAATCAAACTCCAGACACTTGGGCCACCTAGTAGGCATGTGCAACCTTGCACTTGCATCACCTTTGTACATCTGGCTTACATGGGACCTGGAGAGAGATTGAACATGGGTCCTTAGGCTTTGTAAGCAAGTGCCTTAACTGCTAAGCCATCTCTCCAGCCCAAGAAAAATATATTTTAAAAATAAAAAATTTAAAAATAAAAATTAAAAGATTAAAAAAATTGCCAGGCAATGTGGATGTGGCACACGCTTTTAATCCCAGCACTCAGGAGGCAGGGGTAGGAGGACTGCCATGAATTTGAGGCCACCATGAGACTACATATTGAATTCCAGGTCAACCTGAGCTACAGTGAGACTCTATCATGAAAAACCAAAAATAAATAAATACATAAAATAAATTATATTTAAATACTCAGTGCAAGTAATATCAAATAAAGCATCAAGAAACCAAGTACTGAAATCTAGGTGTGGTGATGCAACATCTGTAATCCCAGCACTTAGGACCCATGTTTGACTCCCCAGATCCATGTAAACCAGATTTACAAGGTGACACACATGTCTGGTGTTCGATTGCAGTGACTGGAGGCCCTGGCGCACCAATTCTCTCTTTCTCTTTTTGGCTCTTGCTCTGGCTCCCTCATTAAAAAAAAAAAAATGCCAGTCTGTTGGGCTTTCCTCAAAAAAGAAAGAAAGAAAGAAAGAAAGAAAGAAAGAAAGAAAGAAAGAAAGAAAGAAAGAAAGAAAGAAAGAAAGAAAGAAAGAAAGAAAAGGAAAGAAAGAAAGGAGAGAAAGAAAGAACATAGCTGGTTGTGACCTATAATCCCAGTATGTGGGAGGTGGAGGCAGGAGGATCAGGAGTTCAGGGTTGTCCTTGGCTGCATAGGGAGTGTTTGAGACGAGTCTGAGTTAAAATGGAAAGAAAAAGCTAAGTATGGTAGTGCATACTTGTAACCCCAGCAATTGAGAGACAGAGTCAGGAGGATTGCTGTATGTTTAAAGCCAGCCTGGTCTACCTAGCAAGTTCCAGGCCAGGTAGGAGTTCACAGTTAGACCCTCCCTTTAATCCCAGCACTCCAGTGGCTGAGGTAGGAGGATTGCCATGAGTTCAAGGCCACCCTGAGATTACACAATGAATTCCAGGACAGCCTTGACTAGAGTGAGACACTACCTCGAAAAACTGAAAAAAAAAAAAAAAAAAAAAGACACAAGAAAGAAAAGAGGAAAAAAAAAAAAAAAGAAATCAAATACAAAGGGGCTAGGGATGTATGTAGCTCAGTGGTAGGGCAGTGGACTAAAGTACAGAAGACTAGAGTTCAATCCCAAGCAATGCAAAACCTAAACAAGAGATTTTCATCCCTTGCTGACTGTCACCCTCTCTAGAGTACACATCAACCAAGACACAGTTGCTCACACTTAGTCAAACCCTCTCTGGTACGCAGCTGTTGAAATCTATCAGGACAGAGCTGGCACATAAATGAAAGTGAGCTGGCACTAATGTTCTCAGCGTGGCTATTATTTTTATTGGTTCTCCCAGTAAGGATACTGGGGGAGAACCAGAGCATCTGAGAAGGGGAAAGAATAGTAAATTGGTGTCCTTTCATTTGTCTTTCTAGGCAATTTTGCAGTCTGTGGGGACACATCACCTGCACATGCCACACACAGTTCTGTGTCTACCAGAGCTATGCCATGTCCATCTGTAAGCATAGCTCTGTCCCATGACCTCACCTCCACAGACAAACCCAACGGCTTATCAACAACATCTAAGTCCCAGGAGAGAACATCGGCTTCTCTTCCAACATCACCACCAACAAGTAGCTCAACAGGGTCCACTGAGCAGACAGCCCCCAAACCTGAGACTTTAGAAACGACACCCAGAATCACAACATCACACACACCTCATACTGCACCCAGCAGTGACACAGCACCGTCGAGTCCCATGAGTACTTCTACACGAGTGACGTCTAGAACCACAACCTCATCCAGCACAGCCATCCCGTCAGCAGCAAAGCCCACATCCGAGCAGCGGGGAGCTACTGTTGGCACAGCCATGACTGAGACACGAGGGGAAACTACAATTGTACCCCAGCTTCAGCAACAACCCTCGTGACAAGCAAGCCATCTGCTGCACAGCACAGCACAACCCAGCAAACATCTGCCCCTCCAGCACAACCAGCTTCCGCTGTTGGCACAAGTCCAGTTCCAGCGCCATTAGCATCAAAGGCCGCAAGCAGCACATTGGCATCCCTGGGGTCCCCTGGCTCTGAGAAGGCAGTCACGATCACAGCTCCAACTGCGTTGAGAGCATCAGACAATGACATGAAACCATCCGAGTCTGTGATCACCACGGTGTCTGAGAGGTCAGCTCTACCTGTAGACAAGGTCCTGGATTTGAAAGAATCTTTATCCACAACAACCAGGGCAATTACCCATGCCTCTTCACCAAACATAGCCACCCTGGGGACAAGAGTTCTTGGGATAACTCTTCTTGAAACAGCCATATCTAAGACGCAAGAAGGGGAAAGCACAGCTGTCCCTCCAACCCAAGCGACAGTCCCTTCGATGAGCAAACCATCTGATGCACAGCCCAGCACAACCCAACAGACCCTGTCCCCACCAATGCAATCAGCCTCAAAGGCTGGCACTGACATATCCCAGGCACCTGAACCAACATCGCATCATCCCACAGCCCTTGTCCCTAGTTCCTCAATGACAACCAAGTCCTCTGCTACGGCTGAGACCGGTCCAGTACCCCCTAAATCTAGCTGGAATAGTAGTCCTCAAGCTGGGGACTGTGCTTTGGATGAGTACACAGACAGCATGGGAGGTTGTAGGTGCAACCAGAGCTATTACGCCCACTCAGGTAAGTGTGAGTAACCCGTATGAACAAACCCAAGAAAACATAGGGGCCAGAATAGACATCAAACCCTGAGAGGGCTCAGAGGACCCAGTCCAAAGGGCTTGGGAGGGTGGGTGAGGACACCTAAGACCTTAGCATTCATTGGGCTAAAGTGATTTATGGTAGGAGGATAGGCAGCTGGGCAGATAAGGTAGAGAGACCTCCTATCCTGCCCCAGCCCCCAGGATCCAGCTACTAGCTGGCATTATAGACAAGCATGGCATGGCCAACTTTGTATTTCTTCTTGTGTACCTTTCCAGAAGCCCCTTAGAATGTCACCTTGCTTTATCCACAGTTAGACACCATCCCAAATGAACACATTGAACACACAATTCTCTCTCTCTCATTAAAAAAAAAAATTAGCCTGGTGTGGCAGCATATGCCTTTAATCCCAGCACTCGGGAGGCAGAGGTAGGAGGATGACGGTGAGTTCAAGGTCACCCTGAGACTACATAGTGAATGCCAGGTCAGCCTGGGCTAGAGTGAAACCCTATCTTGAAAAACAAAAAAACAAAAAATTGCAAAAGAAAAATTTTTTTAAAAAAAGAAAAAAATCCTCCTGTGAGGACTCCCTCTTCCCTTAGAAATATGTCCTTTTTTTTAAAAACATAAACAATAAACACCTTTATTATAAGGGCTAAGGATGGATTATTTGCCCTTCCAGGCTTTGATCTTCCTTAGCTAGAACTCCAGCTCCTTGCCTCTAGCACACAACCATCTGCTCTGCTGCACTGGCCTGTCTCCATGCAATGCAGGCTAGAAGCTTGCCCTGCTGAAACTGTTCCTCCAGAAGAGGGCTGATTTTGACATTCTTTTTCCTTTCATCGTATTTCTTTTGAATTTTCTTTGATTGTTGTTGGTTAAAAATCTCTTCCTCCTCAGGAGTCAGCTTGGCCCCCTTCTTGTGGCCCAGGGGCAGCGTATAGTGGGACTCATACACTGTTGGTTCCGTGTTCTGTCAATGAGCACAATGCAGTTCTTCACCAAGGTCTTGGTGCAGACCAGCTCATTATTGGATGCATTGTAGACAACATCAATGACCCTTGTTTTGCGAGTACAACACTCAGAGCCCCAGCAGAAGTTCCCCATATCCAGTCTCAGGGCTCGGTACTTCTTATTGCCTCCTCCAACACGGACTGTGTGTATGCGGCCTGGGCCAATCTTAGTGTTGGCAGCAGGACGTCCCAGCTCAGACTCCCGCTTCTTGTGGTAGGGCTTTCTCTTGCCCCCGGTCTTGTGGCACTTGTGCCAGTTGTCCCGAGAGATGCCCATTGCTCAGCGTTGGCTGGAAAGAGCAGAAATATGTCTTTTGCCAGGCGTGGTGGCGCACGCCTTTAATCCCAGTCCTCGGGAGGCAGAGGGAGGAGGATCACCATGAGTTCGAGGCCACCCTGGGACTACATAGTGAATTCCAGGTCAGCTGAGCTAGAGTGAGACCCTACCTTGAAAAATCAAAAAAAAAATTATATTTATATGTGTGTGTGTGTGTGTGTGTGTGTTTTGTGAGTTTAGGCTCTACAGACAGAAAGAATCAGACTTTAAGGGCTGGGGAAATGGCTCAAAGACTGCTGGCCCAGGTTGGGTCCCCAGTATTCACATGAAGCCAGATGCACAAAGTGGCACATGCATTTGGGTTTATTTGCAGCGGCAAAGACCCTGGTGTGCCCATTCTCTCTCTCTCCCTTTGCAAATAAATAAATAAATAAATAAATAAATAAATAAAGCATTTTTAAAAAGAATAATTGATGTCAAGCAGTTTAACTCCCTCCCCCATTCCTAGTGGGACTTGACTTCTAGCTTGGAATGAGAGAGACATTGAGAATAAATCAAATAAGCCAATCAAGTAACAGAAACCAACTGCCTTCACTACAAGAAAACATTTTCTCAGCAAGGCTAGGGGCAGGTTCCAGTCGGGTTCTCCAAAGACCAGAACATGGAACGAGGGAGGAACTCCCTTTCAGACTCCACCCTACACCTGTACCTGCTCTGCCCCTTATCCCACACACCAGCCTTTTCTGCCTCTCTGCCTTCTGCCTACCTGGCACAAGATGAGCCCCTCACCTCTCAAGCTTTATATCAGCTCCTTTGAGGCCCAGTTGCTAATTCTGGGGAAGAGATTCTAAGTGAGCCTGTGAAGGCCAGGGATCAGGGACCCACAGTGCAAATAATGACCATGGGGACTCACCTGTGAGAGAGTCTGTGTTTAAGGGAATCTTTGTGGGTGGGAACATTATCTCATGTCTCCTCTACCCACACGAGAACTAGTTCCCCCTCCATGGCATCATCAGGATGCCTCAGAGGCCCTTCCACTGGCTCTTGTCCCCTATAGAACTCTCCAGGGAGTTGATGACCCTGCACTGCTGGCCACAGGACATTGAGGTGGCTCTGCGTAGCTGCTTCCTGGAGACTCACCACTGGGTCCTAAAGCAAGGTGCCTTCAAGGGATGTTTCAGCATCAAGAAGATAGAGCAGGGACGCCGGGTCCACAGCTTCCGGTTGGAGAAGAAGAAGGGCACTTGTGGACTCCACCTTTCTGTAAGCTGAAGGGCACTTGATAGCGGGGGAAGCTATGGGCAGGGCTGGGAAAGGAGGGATTGGGCAAGTCACATCTTGGGTGGACTCAAATCTTAGCCATCAGACTAGTCTTGCTGAGGGAAAAGATCATGTTGCTCCCTTTGGAAGGGCGCCGTGTTTGACAGATCAGGCAGGACATTGGTTTCCAAACTGTTAGCTGTGAACACTTTGAAATAACCACAAGTGGTATTTATATATGTATAACTATGTGCCATGTACATCAAATCGTTATTTTTCCCCTTCCCTCTTTCCTTCCTTCCTTCCTCCCTTCCTTCCTTCCTTCCTTCCTTCCTTCCTTCCTTCCTTCCTTCCTTCCTTCCTTCCTTCTTTCTTGTTTTGTTTTGTTTTTCAAGGTAGGGTCTCACTCTTAGCCCAGGCTGACCTGGAAGTCACTATGTAGTCTCAGGGTGGCCTAGAACTCACAGCAATCCTCCTACCTCTGCCTCCCGAGTACTGGGATTAAAGACTTGAGCCACCACACCCGACTTTGTTTCTTTCTAGTTTCTTAAACTAGAGGGACTGGCGAGATGGCTTAGTGGTTAAGGCCTTTGCCTGCAAAGCCAAAGGATTCCGGTTCAACTCTCCAGGACCCACCTAAGCCAGATGTACAAGGTGGCGCATGCATCTGGAGTTTGTTTGCAGTGGCTGGAGGCCCTGGTGCACCCATTCTCTGTCTTTCTCAAATAAATAAATAAAATAAATTAAAATAATAATAATAATTCAGAGCCTGGAGGGATGGCTTAGCAGTTAAGGCGCTTGCCAGGGAAGCCTAAGGACCCAGGTTTGATCTCCAGATCCCACTTAAGCCAGATGCACAAGGTGATGCAAGCACACAAAGTCGCATATGTGCACAAGGTGGCACATGCATATGGAGTTCAATTGCAGTGGCAGGAGGACCTAACATGACAATTCTCCTCTCTCTCTCATTAAAAAAACAATTACAAAAAATAATTCAGGGCTGGAGAGATGGCTTAGCAGCTAGGGTGCTTGCCTGCAAAGCCCAAAGGCCTAGGTTTGACTTCCCAGAACCCACAAAAGCCAGATGCACATGGTAGCATATGTGTCTGGAGTTCATTTGCAGTGGCTAGAGGCCCTGGTGTGCCTCTCTTTAATAATAATATATATATTTTATTTATTTATTTGCAGACAGAGAATGAGCACACCAGGGCCTCTCGCACTGCAAACAAATGCCAGATGCTTGAGTCACTTGTGCATCTTGCCCTACATGAGTACTGAAGGATCAAACTCAGGTCATTAGGTTTTGCCTGCAAACACCTTAGTTACTGAGCTATCTCTCCAGTCCACAAGTTGGCATTTTAAAAAATATATATTTTAAAATATTTTTAAAATTATTTTTATTTTATTTTTAGAGAGAGACACAGAGAGAGACAGACAGACAGAGAGGGTAGAGGGAGACAGATAGAGAATGGGTGCGCCAGCAGTCTCTCAGCTGCTGTGAAAGAAATCCAGATGTAGCCGGGCGTGGTGGCGCACGCCTTTAATCCCAGCACTCGGGAGGCAGAGGTAGGAGGATCGCCGCGAGTTCGAGGCCACCCTGAGACTACATAGTGAATTCCAGGTCAGCCTGGACCAGAGTGAAACCCTACCTCGAAAAACCAAAAAAAAAAAAAAAAAAAAAAAAAAAAGAAATCCAGATGCGTGCGCCCCGTTGTGGTCAAGTGCAGTATTGCACCCTTGCATCACTTTGCATCTGGCTAAACGTGAGAAGATCTGGAGATTGGAACCGCTGGAGATTGGAACCAGCGTTCTTAGGCTTAGGAGGCAGGTGCCTTAACCGCTAAGCCATCTCTCCAGCCCCCAAAACATATTTTTTAATTAATTAATTTGCATGTGTATGTATGTGTGAGTGTGCCAGGGATTCTTGCCAATGCAAATGAAAACCTGATGCTTGTATCTTTTTGTGTCTGGCTTATATGGGTAGCTTGGGAGTTGAAGCCAGGTTGACAAGCTTTGTAAGCAATTGCTTTAACTGCTGATCTCATTCTAGCCAGCATGACCTGGAGTTCACCATGTAGTCCCAGGCTGGCCTCAAACTCACAACAATCTTTTTTCAAAAAAATAAATTTATTTATTTATTTTGAGAGAGAGGGGGGGAGAGAGAAAGAGACAAATAGATAGAGAACAGGTGCACCAGGGCCTCTAGCCACTGCAAATGAATGCAGTGCATCTGGCTTTACATGGATACTAAGGAATTGAACCTGGTTCATTTGGCTTTGCAGCCAAGCGCCTTGACCACTAAGCATCTCTCCAGCCCTCTCAACAATCCTTTTTACTTCTGCCTTCCAAGTGGTGGGATCAGAGGTATGAGCCACCATGCCTGGCATTTTTGTTTTGTTTTGTTTTTCGAGGTAGGGTCCCACTCTAGCCCAGGCTGACCTGGAATTCGCTCTGTATTCTCAGGATGCCCTCCAACTCACCGCAATTCTCCTTTCTCTGCCTTCCAAGTGCTGGGATTAAAGGCGTGCGCCACCATGCTCGGCCTGGCAATATTTTTATTTATTTGAAAGACAGAGAGAGAGAGAGAGAGTGACAGACAGAGTAAGTATGGACATGTCTGGGCCTCCTGCAAAGGAACTCCAGCAAGCTGTTCTCTCAAAACAGGCTGGACGTGGTGGCGCACTCCTTTAATCCCAGCACTTGGGAAGCAGAGGTAGGTGGAGTGCGATGAGTTTGAGACCACATTCGAGACCACCCTGAGAATATACATAGTGAATTCCAAGTCAACCTGGGCTAGAGCAAAGCCCTACCTAAAAAAAATTTTTTTTAATTAAAAAAACAAACAAACCAATAACAAAACGAAACATGCTAGGTGTAATTCCACCACTTGGGAGGTGGAGGCAGGAGGATCAGGAGTTCAAGGCTATCAGGAGTTTGGCTATATAGCAAGTTTGAGTCCAGCCTGGGATATATCAGACACTGTTTCAAAAAAAAGAAGAAAGAGCCGGGCGTGGTGGCGCACGCCTTTAATCCCAGCACTTGAGAGGCAGAGGTAGGAGGATCGCCTTGAGTTCAAGGCCACCCTGAGACTACACAGTGAATTCCAGGTCAGCTTGGACCAGAGTGAGAACCTACCTCACAAAACCAAAAAAAAAAAAAAAAAAAAGAAAGAAAGAAAGAAAGAAAGAAAAAAAAAAAAGAAGAAGAAAGAAAAGGCAGAAAGGAAAAAAGAAGGAAAGAAAAGAACGGAAAAGACAAAGAGAAAGAAAAAAGAAATTAAGAACCAAGTTAGAAGCCGGGCATCATGGTGGTGTATGCCTTTAATCTCAGTACTCTGGAACCAGAGATAGAAGGATTACTAGAGTGAGACCCTATATTGGAAAACCAAAAGAAAGAAAGAAAGAGAGAAAGAAAGAGAGGGAGGGAGGGAAGGAAGGAAGGAAGGAAGGAAGGAAAGAAGGAAGGAAGGAAGGAAGGAAGGGGAGAAAAGGGGAAGGAAGGAAGGAAGGAAGGAAGGAAGGAAGGAAGGAAGGAAGGAAGGAAGGAAGGAAGGAAGGAAGAAAAAAGAAAGAAAATGATTTAGAGATTAAAATTATAGACCCTGGAGCAGAGATGTTGAGTTTGGGCTGTTACTTGCTTTGGGCAAGTCTTTGACCCTTTCTAAGCTGTAGTTTGCTGTTTTTTTGTTTGTTTATTTGATATTTTTGAGGTAGGGTCTTACTCTAGGCCAGGCTGACCAGTAATTCACTCTGTAGTCTCTGGCTGGACTCAAACTCATGGAGATCCTCCTACCTCTGCCTCCCGAATGCTAGGATTAAAGGCGTGTGCCACTATGACCGCTTGCTCTTCCTTTTAATTTTTTAAAATATATTTTTACTTATTATTTGAGAGAGAGAGAAAGAGGCAGAGAGAGAGAAAGAGAGAGAGAGAGAGAGAGGGAGAATGGGCACGTCAGGGCCTCTAGCCACTGCAAAGGAACTCCAGATGCATGCATCCCCTTGTGCATCTGACTTACGTGGGTCCTAGAGTTGAACCAGGATCCTTTGGCTTTGTAGGCAAATGCCTTAACTACTAAGCCATCTCTCCAGCCTTCTTTTTAATTTTTATTTATTTGCAAGCAGAGAGAGAGCAAGAGCTTGGAATTTAAAAAAATATGTTTTTAATTAATTTATTTGCACATATGTGTATATGGGTGTGCCAGGGCCTCTGCATGAACTCCAGAGGCATGGGCCACTATGTGCATCTAGCTTTACGTGGGTACTGGGAAATTGAACCTGGGCCAAGCAGGCTTTGCAAACAAGCACCTTTAACTGCTGAGCCATCTTCTCAGCCCTTTAATTTGCTCTTCTGTAAAATTGAGCTAATAATGGAGCTCTTCTTAGAGAACTGTGATCAAGCCACAGTACCTGGCACACAGTTCCAGGCTCCATGAACTTTAGCTATTACTTTTATTTAAATAAACACCTTGCATCCAGTGAGGAGGTCAGAAATCATTTCCCTGGAGAACTGAGGGCAGTGGCCTCCTCCCTGTCTTTTTTTTTTGTTGTTTGTTTGTTTTTTTGTTTTTTGCGAGGTAGGGTCTCACACTGGTCCAGGCTGACCTGGAATTCACTATGTAGTCTCAGGGTGGCCTCGCTCCCTGTCTTTTTTAGACCAACATCAGCCATGCCCTGTACTCTGTGGAGGTGCAACTTGAACAGGTGCTCCCTGACTCCAACATCAATGAATCCAGAATGCTCAACTTCAGCTGTGTCTATCCTCTGGCGGTCAATGTCAGCCAGACCCTCTCCAACCAGGTGGACTCCAGTCCGTGAGTTGTATCCTGTCAGCTACCTCTCCCTGGGAGGCTCCATTCCCACTGCTACCTGTAATCCAGGCTAAAGATTCAACACCCCCAGGAAGTTGAGTCCCCTGTACCCACCCACCATATACAAACACTTCTTGGGGGGAGAAACAAGATGTTTCTGGTTTTTGTGTGTGTGGGGGGTAGGGGTTGTGGTTTGAGGTAGGGTATCACTCTAGCCCAGGCTGACCAGGAACTCACTCTGTACTCCCAGGCTGGCCTTGAACTCACAGTGATTCTCCTACCTTGGCCTCCTGAGTGCTGGGATGTTTCTGTGAAGCAATGCATTATGGGTCACTTATATAAATTATCCCTTATATCACTTATATAAATAACCATGGGATAGGACAGCTTCCAGGGTCTGGGGATTCTGTGAGGTGGCACCTCATTTTTTGCCCTTGTTTTATTTGGCTACCAGTGCTCAGTGACATTGGGGTGGGGCAGAAGGTCAGTGTCCTTCTCTCTGAGATCTCACTTTTGTCACTCTGGATATAGCGCCATCCACATTCCAAGTACTGGGGAAACCATCGTCACCCTGAGCGTCTTCACAGATGCTCAGCTCTCCTCTTCACTCAAGAACAGAACAGCTCTCATTGGCACACCCCTCTACGTGGTCCTCAAGTCCACAAACAGTGATCCCGACAGGTTTGCCTTGGTGGCCAATGAGGTCTTCGCCAGCACCAACCTCTCCAAGACAGGGGTTAAGGCCACCTACCATTTTGTAAATGACAGGTAAGAGTCTTTCAGGCCCCAGCAACCTCTTGCCCATGTCAGACCAGCTCATGGACTGTGGCTTATTTATACAGGTGCTGTTTTTGAGGAGGGGGTTGTTTTTGAGGTAGGGTCTCACTCTAGCCCAGGCTGACCTGGAATTAGTCTCAGGGTGGCCTTGAACTCATGGCAATCCTCCTACCTCTGCCTCCTAAGTGCTGAGATTAAAGGCATGTGCCACCATGCCTGGCTACAGGTGCTTTTTGTTCTTGTTCTGAGGCAGGATCTCACTGTGGCCCACGCTAACCTGGAGCTCACTCTGGAGCCCCAGGCTGGCCTTAAAGTCACACAATCCTTCTACTTCAGCCTCCCAAGTGCTGATACTAAAGATGTGAGCCACCACGCCCAACTTCATTTAAAAAAATTCTTTTCTCAAACAATTAAAAACCTACAATAGCCAGATGTGGTAGTGCACACCTTTAATGTCGGCACTAAGGAGTCTGACGTAGGAAGATCACCATGAGCTCAAGGCTAGCCTGGGCTACAGAGTGAGTTCCATGTCAGCCTGGGCTAGAGTGAGATTCTGCTTCAAAAACAAACAGGGGCTGGAGAGATGGCTTAGTGGTTAAGGCACATGCCTTTGAAGCCTAAGGACCCTGGTTCAATTCTCCAGGTTCCACGTAAGCCAGATTCACAAGGGGGCGCATGCATCTGGAGTTTGTTTGCAGTGGCCAGAGGCCCTGGTGTGCCCATTCTCACTCTCCCTCTCTTTCCCTCTCTCTGTCTCTAATAAATAAATAAATGAAAATAAAATATTTTAAAAATTTCTAAAGCAAAAAAAAAAAAAAAAAACCAGGATGTGAGGGTGATCTGGCTGAGACATCTGTCACTCTTTTGATCACCAGCGTTGATTTGGCTGATCTGGCTGGTTAGTCAGGTGTCCCCTTCCTCCCATTTGTGTTCCTCCCGACGCTGTACACTTGGTCAAAGAGGACGACATTCTCCCAATAGAGCAGGACCAGGTCTTTGGCCAAGGGTATAGCACTAACCCTGCTAGAACCTCCAAACAAGTCTCAAAAACAAACAAAAACCTACTTGTTGACAAAAAAACCAACACTAACATTTCAGAGTGTTATACACTGTTATAGGTTGAACATATAGTACATGTAATAGCTAATGACAGCTAATAGTGACATAGTATTTATCCATGTCAGGCAGTTTGAATCATTTCATGTCTATCAACTTGTTTAAGCTTCACAGCACACTCTATGACACAGTTATGTTTTCATTAGCATTTTACAAATGGAGAACTAAGGCTTGGTTCATATGCTTGGTAAGGAAGTGGCAGGCTGTGCTAAGTGTTGAGGACCCTGAGATCAAGGGACTGCAAACAACCTAAGGAAGAGTTGGGTCTCAGCCAGGCATGGTGGCACATGTGCTTTTAGTCCCAGCACTCTGATTACATGAGGTGTTACTTCTTTGCTTCACAGATGAAGCTCTGAGTTCACCAAGGACTGCCTATGCTCAGTCTAACCTCTGAAACATACCACTGCTGAATTTGGTCTAGCTTGGAATTCCTCCTTTATTTCCATGGTGCTGGAGTTCCAATGCAGGGTGTAGAGCTTGCCAGAAAAGCCCTCTAACTCCTCTACCACACAGCTACACCCCCAGCCAGGAATTCCTCTTTTAGTCAGGGGAAAAAGAACCTGTTGATTAATGGTATGGGCCAGCATTGGCGCCAGGGCAGAGCATTGGTTGAATAATCCTACCTAACTTTTCTGTGCCTCCATTTACTGAGCAAAAGTGTTGCCTCCCTCAGAATATTGGTGTTAGGATGATGCACGGGCATGGTGACTCTGGCTCCTGCCTATAATCACAGCACTCCAGAGGGTGAGGTAGGAGGATCGCAGTGAGTTTGAGCCAGCCTGGGTTGCAGAGTGAGGCTCCAGGTAAGTATGGGCTTGAGGGAGACCCTACCTCAAAAAATAAAACATAAAAGAAACTTTTTATTTATTTATTTATTTATTTATTTATTATTATTATTATTGGTTTTTCAAGGCAGGGTCTCACTCTGGCTCAGGCTGACCTGGAATTCACTATGTAGTCTCAGGGTGGCCTCGAACTCTCGGCGATCCTCCTACCTCTGCCTCCTGAGTGCTGGGATTAAAGGCGTGCGCCACCACGCAAGGCTTTATTATTTATTTATCTATCTATCTATTTATTTATTTATTTGATGGCAACACACACAGAGAGAGAATGGGCGCACCAGGGCCTCCAGCCACTGCAAAAGAATTCCAGATGCATGCACCACCTTGTGCATCTGGCTTATGTGGGTAATGGGGAATTGAGCCTTAAACCGGGGTCCTTAGGCTTCACAGGCAAGCACTTTACCACTAAGCCATCTCTCCAGCCCCAAAACTTTTTTTTTTTTTAAATCTGGGCATGGTGGCTCACGCCTTTAATCTTAGCATTTGGGAGGCAGATGTAGGAGAATTGCTGTGAGTTCGAGGCCAGCCTGAGACTACATAGTGAATTCCAGGTCAGCCTGGTTACCCAACCAGCTTAGAGAAAGACCCTACCTCGAAAAACCAAAAAATAAAAATTAAAACACAGACACACAAACTGGCATTAGGATGAAATAAACTGATTCATGTAGCCAGGCGTGATGGCGCATGCCTTTGATCCCAGCACTCACTGTGAGTTTGAGGCCAGCCTGGGACTACATCGTGAATTCCAGGTCGGCCTAGGGTCCGTACCTCGAAAAGCAAAGCAAAACAAAAAAATCAAAACTAACTCATGTAAAGCAGCTCAGCAGCGGATCCAGCACCTACAATTCTACAATTCCATAGCACAGGTAATCAAAGTTTGTGCGTGGGCAGGGGGAGATGGCTCAACGGTTAAAGCACTCGCTTGCAAAGCCTGCAGGCCCCACGCCGGGCAGCTAACCAGTGGCGATGGATGCCTTCTCCCTACAGCTGCCCAGTCGGCGGCCGGCTGCTCCAGGACTTGGCGGGCAACGGGGTCTCTCTACAGGTGACCCTGGCCTTCACCCTGCAACGCTTCTTGAATAGCGACACGCTCTACCTGCATGCCCGAGTGAGCCTGTGCGACAAGCAGCAGGGACGTTCCTGCCAACCGGTGAGCAGGCAGGCAGCCGGGCTTCCGGATAGGCGGGACCGCGAGCAACGGCGTCTTGGGGGCGGGGCCTGGAGGATTGCGCTGCTGGGGATTGGTCGACCTTTATGGGGGCGGGGCTTGTGGGCAGATTTTTTTTTTTTTTTTAAAGGGCGGGAGTTTGAAGGTCTAGCTTTTGCAGATTGGTGAATTTACTTGGCCAGAGGGCTGGACTCAATGGCTGAGGGTCTTTGGACTTGGGTCGCCCACAGACTTGTAATGAGAAGAATCCGCTCCGGAGGAGTTCGCCCTGGAAGATTCGAACACCGGACGGTGTACAGCACGGAGGCCGAGGCGAGTGGATAGTGTTCGGGCCTCTTCGCATAAGCGGTAACTGGATCGATCGTTTATGAGGCCTCCCTGGCACCTCTTCCAGAGCCTCCCACTCGCTGTTCTGAGACCCTGCAGCACTCTCACACTCTCAGCCACCTCCCCACCCCACCCCAAGCCCACTGTCCTCCTGGAGCCCACGTTCTTCTCCTCTGTCCCTCTGCTCCAGAGAGGTCCTCCTGCTCACCAGAGCCCATCCTCATTCAAATCTGAGCCTCTGTCCACGCATGATCTCCTATGCTGTTACACCAAATGACTCTTCTCTCAAGACATCTCTCACATCAGCATTTTTTTTTTTTTTTTTGGTGGGAGGGGGGTGGTCAACCTTCCTGGCCTGGAACTCTTTCTTTTCTATCCCGTAGCAGTCCTCCAAAGCTTTAACCCTCATGGGAAAGCCCATCTTCCCTTGAGAAGCATCTTCTCACCTTCTGAGTCCTAGCTTCAAGAAAGAACCTGATGAAATGACTGGAGAGTGCTAGCCATATCCTGTGGGGATGACACCTTAATTCAATCTTTGTTTCTATGTGGTTTCAGAGTCCAGAGCCGGCAGCGGCAGGAGCTCAGCAGGTTGGTACAAGGGAATTGTTGAGGTGAAGCGAATTCTGATGGTTGCATCGAGATCTAGGGGCTCGTGCTAGGGCCTGGCAGGTGCTGATCTTAGATACACTTATCTATGACCCAGGAGTCAATTAACTCTTTGAATTTTAGCTCCCTCAGCTGTACATGGCAGAGCTGTCATTGTGGGGCTGTTGGTTTATCCCTCTTCAGTATCCAAGGCTATCCAAAAATGATTTAGAATAGGTGTTTAGTAGTGACCTTTTTGTTGCAGGGACAAAACACCAACCAGAAGCAGCTTATGGAAGGAAAGGGTTTATCTCAGCTTATAGTTTTTTTTTCTTCTTCTTTTTTCCCAAAGTAGGGTCTTGCTCTAGTGCTCTAGCTCAAGCTGACCTGGAATTCACTATGTAGTCTCAGGCCTGGCCTCAAATTCACAGCGATCCTCCTACCTCTGCCTTCCAAGTGCTGAGATTAAAGGCGAGGACCACCATGCCTAGCTAGCTTACAGTGTTTTTGTTTGTTTGTTTGTTTGTTTTTATTTATTTATTTATCTATTTATTTGAGAGAAAGAGGCAGATGGGAAGAGAGAGAGAGAATGGGCACACCAGGTCCTCTAGCCACTGCAAAGGAACTCCAGACACATGGGCCACCTTGTGCATCTGGCTTACATGGGTACTGGGGAATCAAACTTGGGTATTTAGGCCGGGCATGGTGGCGCACGCCTTTAATCCCAGCACTCGGGAGGCAGAGGTAGGAGGATCGCCGAGGGTTCGAGGCCACCCTGAGACTACATAGTTAATTCCAGGTCAGCCTGGACCAGAGTGAGACCCTACCTTGCAAAAAAAAAAAAAAAAAAAAAAAAAAAACTTGGGTATTTAGGCTTTGCAGGCAAGTGCCTTACCCACTAAGCCATCTCTCTAGCCCCCTGTTTTTGGTTTGTTTGTTTTTTGTTGTTGTTGTTGTTTTTGATTTTTTGAGTTAGGGTCTTGCTCTAGCCCAGGCTGACCTGGCATTCACTATGTAGTCTCAGCCTGGCCTCAAATTCACAGCCATCCTCCTACCTCTGCCTGCCTAGTGCTAGGATTAACGGCATGTGCCACCACACCCAGCAGCTTACAGTTTTGAGGGGATGCTTCATCATAACAAAGCAGACATCCGGGCATCACATCTTGTCATATTAGCTGGGAAGAAGCAGCAAGAGTGAGCTAGCTAGGGCTGAAGAGATGGCTTAGTGGTTAATGTGTTGGCCTGCAAAACCAAAGGGTCCAGGTTTGATTCTCCACAACCCATGTAAGTCAGATGCACAAGGCGGCACATGCATTTGGAGTTCCTTTGCAGTGGCTGGAGGCCCTAGCATGGCCATTCTCTCTCTTTCTCTTTGCCTCTTTCTCTCTCTCTCAAATAAATAAATTATATATATTAAAAAGAGTGAGCTAGCTAGCACTGGCAAATGGGACTGGATTATAAAATTTCATGGTCTACCCTCAGTGACACCTCCTCCAGCAAGGTTCCACCTCCCAAAAGTTCCACCAGCTGGGGATTAAATATGAGGCTTAATCACAAACATATGAGGCTATGGGGACATTTTACATTCAAACCACCAAAGGGGTTAAACATTTTAGAGGCACCAAACACAGTGGCAGGAAGCCACTCTTCAGGAAGCTGAGGCAGGAGGATTACCTGAGTCTAGAAATCCAGAGCTAGCCTGGGCAAGATAGTGAGACCATGTCTCAAAAACAAAACCAGGATGGGGGAATATCACTTAGTGGGTGGAAGCACTTGCTGTCTGAACAATGGTGCATGCTTCTGTAATTCCATTGTACTACTGCAGAGTGAGGCAGAGTCAGGAGAATACTGGAGCTCACAGGCAGCTAACCTGGCATTCACAGTGGCAAGCAACAGTGGTGAACAACAAGAGAAACCCTGTCTCAAACCAGGTGGAAAGCAAGGCCTGACACCTGAGATTGTCCTCTGATCTCCACACATGTACCATGGCATGCATATACCCATACGTACACACATACACAAGGACACACAAAATAAAATAAAAAGCCAGGTTTCATGGCTCACTCGGTAATCTCAGCATTGAGGACGTGGAGAAATGTTCAGGATTTCAAGACTCTCCAAATCTACATGGCAGGTTCTAGGCCAGCCTGGGCTACATGAGACTCTCTCTTTGTTGCTTGTTTGTTTGGTTTTTGTTTTTATTGAGGCAAGTCTCACTCCAGCCCAGGCTGACCTGGAACTCACTCTGTATCTCCAGGCTGGCCTCAAACTCATGGTGTTCCTCCTACTTCTGCCTCCTGAGTGCTGGGATTAAAGGTGTGCATCACCATGCCTGGCTATTTTTAAAAACATTTTTATTTTTATTTATTTGACAGAAGGTGGGGAGAGAATGGGCACACCAGAGCCTCCAGCCACTGCAAACAAACTCCAGATGCATGCACCACCTTGAATATCTGACTAACCTGGGTCCTGGGGAATTGAACCTGGATCCTTTGGCTTTGCAGGCAAACACCTTAACCATTAAGCCATCCCTCTAGCCCCTGGCTATTTTTTTAAACTTTTTTAAATTATTATTTTTGTTTTAAGAGAGAGAGAGAGAGAGACAGACAGACAGACACACACACACACACACACACATGTACAGACAGAATGGGCACACCAGGACCTTCAGCCTGTTGCAAACCAACTCCAGATGCTTGCCCCTTGTGTGCATGTGCGATGTTGCATGCTTGTGTCACTGTGTGTCTGGCTACATGGGACCTGGAGATTTAAACATAAGTTCTCAGGCTTCACAGACAAGTGCCTTAACCACTAAGCCATCTCTCCAGACCTAATTTTTTCTTTTTTGAAGCAGGGTCTCATTCTAGGCTAGTGACCTAGTACTCCTTCTATAGCCCAAGCTGGCCTTGAACCCACAGTGATCCTCCTACCTCAGATTCCTGATGCTAGGATTTAAAGGTGTGTGCCACCATTCCTAGCAAGACTGTCTCAAAAATCAAAATATAAAAAGACAAGAAGCCTTGCATGGTGGCGCACGCCTTTAATCCCAGCACTCGGGAGGCAGAGGTAGGAGGATGGCCAAGAGTTTGAGGCCACCCTGAGACTACATAGTTAATTCCAGGTCAGCCTGGGCCAGAGTGAGACCCTACCTCGAAAAAACAAAAACAAAAACAAAAAAGACAAGAAAGGGCTGGAGAGATGACCCAATGGTTAAGGGGCTTGCTTGTAAAGCCAAAGGACCCAGATTCAATTTCCTAGGACCCATGTAAACTAGATGCACAAGGTGGCACATGCGTCTGGAGTTTATTTGCAGTGGCTAGAGGCCCTGGTATGCCCACTCTCTCTATCTGCCTTTTTCTTTCTCTCTCTCAAATAAATAATAATAAAAATATTTACAAGAAAATTTAAAAAGAAAAAAAGAATAGCTTTCTAAATAATTCCCCAAAGTGAAGAATCGAAGTCTAGAAAATTGCCCAGGCTTTCCAAGCCCTCTCCTCCTGTTTTATAATCATTTCTTACTTTCCTACAGGAGCCTGGATGCCCATCTTTCTCCTGATGGTGATAGGCCAGATGCTGGGATAAAATCTGGTCCAGATACCTCCACCTCCACCCTATCACCCCAGTGCTTGGCTTCTAGTGTACTTACCTGAGGCAAGAGTGGAATGGAGGAAGATTTGGGGAGAGGCAAAAATCTGTGTTGTTAGATACCAGAGAGGCTGTCATGGGACCAGTGTGGCGCCCAAGCATTTGAAGGAATGTGGCTGCTGAGCATTTGACTGTACCACTCACCTGCCTTCTTTTCCCATCTCTGGCAGTCTTAGTCATGGTGGTGGGGTATATGATTAGATTGCTCATATGGTGGGGGGAGGTATAGGATGTATGGAAATAAACAGCAAGTTACTCGACTCTTTCCAGTTTTTCTCTGTACAGTTTGACCATAAAGTCTCAGTGCTCCAGGTCAGTGGGTTCAAGGACTGGAGATGGAGGGTAGCGTGAAAGACGTTTTATTCTCTGTGGTCTTAGTTTCTCCACATGTCAAGTGAAAGAGTTTCCCCAGGTCATCTGCTTCAGTATGGGAATCATTCCCAAGCAGTACCTGGCCCTCGGCCAGCTGACCCCAAGTCCCCCCTTTTTTTCTGCAAAATGGGCAAGAACTATTCAATGACAAAAGGAGGGTTAAATGTCCTCATAGCATATTACCCAAGCCTTCTTCTCCTACCTCCTAATTATTTTGGTCTCATTAGCTTTCCCTTCCTATTAAAGCATGAATATGAGCAACAATGTTTGTATTACTGTCACTAATTCATCCCAGGACTGGAGAGATGGCTCAGCGGTTTAGGCACTTGCCTGCAAAGCCTAACTACCTGGGTTCAATTTACCAGTACCCACGTAAAGCCAGATGCACAAAGTGGTGCATGCATCTGGAGTTCATTTGCAGTGGTTAGAGACCCTGATGCACCCATTCTCTCTGCCTCTTCTCTCTATCTCTCTCTGCTTGCAAATAAATAAAATATTTTAAGAAATAAAATAATTCAAAAAAAAAATTCTCTGATCTAGAGTGAAACCTTACCTCAAAAAAACAAAATAGGGCTGGAAAGATGACTTAGCAGTTAAGTGCTTGCCTGTGAAGCCTAAAGACCCCGATTCGAGGTTCAATTCCCTAGTACCCATATAAGCCAGATGCACAAGGGGGCACATGCATCTGGAGTTCGTTTGCAGTGGCTAGAGGCCCTGGCATGCCCATTCTCTCTCTCTCTCTCTCATATATATATATATATATATATATATATATATATATATATATATATATACATACACACATATATATATAATCTGCCTGTTTCTCTCTGTGTCTGTTGCTCTCAAATAAATAAAAATAAACAAAAAATTTTAAATACATAAATAAATAAATAATTCATCCCAAACCAGAATCTATTACACACCTGTTCCTAATTTAGGTGTCAGTACAGTACATGAAAATCTTTGCTTTAGAGAGAGGACAAGGAATGCAGGGAGTGGACGTTGTGAAGCAGGACAGGCTTTAAAAATCGGCAGAGGTGCTGGGCATGATGGTACACAGCTGTAATTTCTGTGTTCAGGAAGCTAAGGCAGGAGGATTGCCATAAAGTTGAGGCCAGCCTGGGCAGCAGATAATAAAAGTATTTTTTAAAAATCAAAAGAGGGGCTGGAGTGCTAGCTTAGCAGTTAAGGTACTTGCCTGCAAAGCCTAAGGACCTATGTTTGACTCTTCAGGTTCCATGTAAGCCAGACACACAAGGTAATGCAAACATGCAATTGTGCACATGCACACAAGGTGGTGTACAAGTTTGTTTGCAGTGGTTGGAGGCCCTGGTGCACCAATTCTCTCTCTCTCTCTCACACTTAATCTCTCTTGCATAAAAAATTACAAAAAAGGGCTGGAGAGATGGCTTAGTGGTTAAGACGCCTGCCTGCTAAGCCTAAGAACGCTGGTTCCAATGTCCAGCGGTTCCAATCTCCAGGTCCCACGTTAAGCCAGATGCAAAGTGAGCCAAGGGCGCAATGCCACACTTGCCCACAAAGGGGCACACGCATCTGGATTTCGTTCACAGCAGCTGAGAGACTGCTGGCGCGCCCATCTCTGTCTCCCTCTCCCTCTCCCTCTATCTCTCTCTGTCTCTCTCTCTCCAAAAAAATAAATAAAAAATAATTTTAAAAAAATTAAAAAAAAAATTACAAAAAAAAGAATAAAAAAGCCAAAAGATTTCAAAAATCAGAAGGGAGCTGGAGAGATAGCTTATTGGTTAAGGCACTTGCTTGTGAAGCCTAAGAACCCATGTTCAACTCTCCAGGTCCCACATAAACCAGAAGCACAGTGATGCAAGCACGCAAGGTTGCACATGCACGCAAGGGGCTGAACACATCTGGAGTTCTATTGACGTGGCTGGATGCCCTGATACACCAATTCTCTCCTTCTCCTCTCTCTCTCTCTCTCTCTCTCTCATTAAAAAAAAAGGGTGAAGGAAACCAAATGTAGTGATATATTCTTGTAATCCCAACACTTGGGAGGGTAAGGCAAGAGGATTACTGTGGATTTGAGGCCAGCCTGGGTTTCATAATAAGATCCTATGTCAAAACATATACACAGGGCTGGAGAGATGGCTTAGTGGTTAAAGACTTGTCTGCAAAGCCTAAGGACCCAGATTCAACTCCCCAGTACCTACATAAGTCAGATGTACAAGGTGGCACATGCATCTGGAGTTCGTTTGCAATGGCTAGAAGCCCTCATGTGCCTGTTCCCTCTCTTTCTCTATTTGCCTCTTTCTCTCTCTCAAATAAATAAATAACGTAAAATAAATAAAAAAGTTTAATTCCCCCCCACACACAGCTGGGCACGTACATCAATAGTAGAATGGAGCACCCGCCTAGCATGCATAAGGCCCTAGGTTTGATCCCTAGTACTGTAACAAACCAACAAACAAAAGGGATCCACACCAAAGAATAAAATAAAAACAGGCTAGGGAGATGGCTCAGTAGTTAAAGGTGCTTGCTCACAAAGCCTGTCAGCCTGGGTTCAATTCCCCAGCCCATCCATGTAAAGCTGGTGTTTTGCTTTTCTTTTTTCCAAGGTAGGGGCTCACTCTAGCCCAGGATGACCTAGAACTCACTCTGTAGTCCCAGGCTGGTCTTGAACTCAGTGATCGTCCTACCTCTTGCCTTCTGAGTGCTGGGATTAAAGGCATGTGCTACCACACCATTTCAATCATCTTTCTGGAGAGAATGTCATAAATGGACTGGTAATATTTTTACATAGTAAACAACATTCTATCCATACTAAACATTAAGAGGAAGAAGACAAGAGAGAGCAGCAAAATAGCAGAATGTTGAAGTAATGTGCATAAAGGGAAATGTGTATTATTATATGTAGACTGGTGCTTGATAAATGACACTGGAGAATTCAGATGTTTTATTAAATGCATAAAAGTAGTTTTCATTTTGTAAGGTCAAAATCAGACAAAGATATGTGAATTTATAATTGGTATACTTATAAGTTGTATCTACCTCACTGTGGATACAATCTACATTATATTCAATGTCTGCACATTTACATAGCACTCACTGCAAAGTAAACAAAAACTTCTATCGTTTTCAGTGAAGTACATATATAATATAGTTTCAAAACAAAGGCAGCATTTTTTAACCAATTTCCCTTATTTTGTGAAAAACAGCAAGACTAAGTATAAGGTTCCATGTTTACTTAATAAGTTTCTATACTGAAAAATACCTGAAGTTTTAGGTCTTAATTATCTATTGTACTTCTGATTTACCATTGATTGACCTTAAAATAGCAGATGCTAACATATCTGTCCTTTGACATTTAAAAAAATCTATAAAACTTAAGTAATATAATTCTGAAAGTATATGTGCCTTGCCATTCATTCAAAAGACCCTTACAAGTGGTTCAAAACCATTCTGAGAAGCAATGCACAGACTTTGTCAGATTATATTATATATTTTGATATTTATTATATTGTATTGTGAGTACATTCTGAAACTTCATGACATTGTCCTGCAAGTCCTCATGAATCCTGTCCTAAGGCGTTTTAGCAAGTGACTGGGTACAACACTTAGCTTTTCATAGAAATATATTTATATTCTTAAATATAAGGTCAAAATCAAGTGACTTGTGGGACCATGATTGATTTTGATATTTTCAAGGAAAGTATTTAAGCCTTTAAACAGACCAGTTCTTAGCACTCAACTTAAGGCTTTCTCTACCATTAGCCTGATATGTAATTAGAGGTAATAATTCCAGCTTACTGAAAATGTAACATGGATTGTAAAAGACATACATTCCAATCATACTCCTTTATAGGTTCTGTACTGTCCACACACAATAGGGATTGGACACCAGCCGGACATTAAATACTAAAATAGGACAGCATACGAGTTTGCTTGATTTTATTTTTATTTATTTGAGACAGGGAGAGAGAGAGAAAGAGTGAGAATGGACGTGCTAGGGCCTCTAGCCACTGCAAATGAATTCCAGATGCATGTGCCACCATGTGCATCTGGCTAACATGGGACCTGGAGAATCAAACCGGGGTCCTTAGGCTTCACAAGCATGTGCCTTAACTGCTAAGCCATTTATCCAGCCCATATACTTGGTTTGAAACAATGAAATCTTTATTTCCCCTTACAGGATAAGCTTCTGCATATAGAATCCTGGGAAATTCTAGAAAACTAATGGCATGATGCTGCTGCCTCTTTTGTGCAATTATTTACTAATTTCCCACCAATCCCTATCATTACCTATGAAGTGGATAATAGTACATTTTATTCTACATTAAAAGAACAGAAACTGTATCTCACTGTGTGGTGATTAAGCGTAAACACAGAAGTACCTTCAAGTGTGTGACATCTGCACTACCCCTGCCAAACATTAGGACAGGATGGAATCCTACCTTGAACAGAATCTACATAAGCACCAACATATAAAGCAGCGAATCATGTCTGGAAGAATCCATCTGCTCCCCTAGCATATGTCTAGGCGCCAGTATTTTCTGCTTGTACGATTTCTCACTGTATCTTCAACAGGCTCTTCCTTGCTTCCCGCGAGATCTGTGATTAGAAGACCAGCAGTTCTCTTTAAGCAAGGAGAAGACAACTAACAAAAATCAGTGCTGCACTGCAGAAAAGCCATGTCAGAGGACACAGTGAGAAACTGAAACGCTGAAATCTACACTCAAGAGGCGAAAACATTCATGTTAATTTTCACTTGCTGGGATTAAAGGTGTGTGCCACCATGCCCGGCGAGACCAAACTCTTAAAACAATTAAAGCATTTGTCTCAAGATCAAAATGCAGTTTAAAATTAAGCAAAAGATGAAAATACTACATATAAAAATCAAACAAGTGACAATGTGTCCCCTACTTAGAAAGAAAATCTTCTTGAGTGACTAAAACGAAGATATGGAGACCAGCAATCCTGGGATAAGGATATCACGACACATGCAGTGGCATAAGGCACTATCTCAACCTCGCTCTCCACTTACATAACTGTAAATCCAGAGAGTATGGGGCAGGGAAAGAAAACACACAAATATAACTTCTCATGTCCTTTTGGCTGGTTTAGCTGTCCACTGCTTTTCTCTTTCAAATTCCTGCTCTCACTGCTCCCTTTCCAGCTCTTCTTTTTGCCTCTTCTGCTACAATTTGACTGCTTCCCTCCCCCCCAACTTCAAGGTCTTTTCATGAAGCATCAGCGTCTCCTTCCTTATGTTCAGCAGCTTGGCGTGATCATGCCCAGCTTTAGTGAATCTATCTTTGACAAAGGGGCCAAGAAATGCACAGTGGAGTGAAGTCAGCATTTTCAACAAATGGTGCTGGAAAAACTGGATGGCCTCATGTAGAAGAATGAACCTGGACCCTCTTCTCTCACCCAAAGCATTGATGCCCAACATAGAATGACATTCTTTCAATTTGGAACTCTGTTGTTCCAGTGTATCTAATAATATAACTTGGTTCTCTGTAAGTTCCTGCAGGGCTTGTTTTGATCTCTGCAGATGTGCTAAGTAGTGGAAAAGCAAGCCTTCTGCCAGCTGCTCCACAGCTCTGTCCTCTGCAGGCAGGTCTTCTGCTAATCCCTCATCTGGAGAAGTGTCACTTAAACACAGCTCGTACAGGTCAGGTGGCCCTGTCGGGACCCCATTGGGGTGGTGGTACAGAAACACTCATGTGCCTGCACTGGGCACAGTGGCAGTCGTTCCAACCATCAGAAAAAGGCTTCTTTTGTTTTTTCCAGGTAGGGTTTCATTGTAGCCCAGGCTAACCTGGAATTCACTCTGTAGACCTAGGCTGGCCTCACAGTCACAGCAATCTTCCTACCTTTGCCTCCTGAGTGCTGGAATTAAAAGCATGCACCCTGTGGTGGTTTGATTCAGGTGTCCTCCATAAAAATTATGTGTTCTGAATGCTAAGTCCCCAGCTGGTGGCAATTTAGGAACTGGAGCCTTCTGGAGGCAATGTATTGTTGAGGGTGGGCATATGGGTGTTATAGCCAGCTTTCCCTTACCAGTGTTTGGCCCACACTCCTGTTGCTGTTGTCCACCTTATGTTGGCCAGGAGGTGATGTCCACCCTCTGCTCATGCCATTGTTTTCCCCTGCCATCATGGAGCCCCCTCCACCTTGAGTCTGTAAGCCAAAATAAACCTTTGCTCTTGGTTGGATGTTTTCTGCTAGCAAAGTAAAGCTGACTGCAACACACCCCCATGCCCAAACTTGATGTTTAGTTTTTTTTTTTTTTTTTTTTTTTTCAAGGTGGGGTTTCACCTTAGTCCTGGCTGACCTGGAATTTACTGTGTAGTCTCAGGGTGGCCTTGAACTCACAGTGATCCTCCTACCTCTGCCTCCTGAGTGCTGGGATTAAAGGGTAAGCCACCACACCTGGCATGATATTTAGTTGTTGAAGTATGTTTTTTTTTTTTTTTTTTGGTATCCATGATTATGTTATAAACTTATTTTCTAGGAAAACTGTTAGTACAAATAACTCTTGCATGGTTTTTCCTGGGGAGACATGAACAACCTTATATTTACCCCAGATAGGGTACTGACTACAGACCAAATGAGTTTCTACCCAACCTAGTTTGGTGAACCAATGAATTTATTGGGGTTACTGACAGGAGCATGGTAACTCAAGGCAGAGTTGCATCATCAAATATTCCACTTTGGGAAGACGGTGACTCATGAAAGCTGCATCCCTGAAGTTCCCTACCCATCGCTTACCTGCAATCCTAGCACTTGGAAAGTAGCAGCACGAGGATCAAGAATTTGAGGTCAAGCCAGGCGTGGTGGAGCACGCCTTTAATCCCAGCACTGGAGAGGCAGAGGTAAGAGGATCACAATGAGTTCAAGGCCACCCTGAGACTACAGAGTGAATTCCAGGTCAGCCTGAGTTAGAGTGAGACCCTACCTCAAAAACAACAACAACAACAACAACAAAAACCAACCAAACAAAAAAAAAAGTAGAATTTGAGGTCAGTGCTAAGGAGATAGCTCAGGGGTCAAAGGCACTTGGCTTGCTGGCCAGGGTTCAATTCCCCAGAACCTATGTAAAGCCAGATGCACAAAGTGGAACATGCATCTGGGATGATTTACAATGGCAAGAGGCACTCAGACACCCTTACTCTCTTCCTCTTTCTGCTCACCAGTAAATAAATAAAAATATGTAATTAAAAAAAGAGTTCAGGACTGGACAGATGGCTTAGCAATTAAGGTGCTTGCCTGCAAAGCCTAACGATCCATCTTTGATCTCTCTCCAGATCCCATATAAGCCAAAGGTGAGGCAAGCGCAAGGTCACACATGCCCACTAGGAGTTTAATTTCAGTGGCTGAGGCCCTGGCTTGCTAATTCTCTCTGTCCCTCTCTCTCTCTTAACCAAAAAAAAAAAAAAAAAAAAAAAAGTTTCAGCTGGGCGTGGTAGTGCATGCCTTTAATCCCAGCACTCCTGATGCTAATGTAGGAGGATCACCATGAGTTCAAGAGACTACATAGTGAATTCCAGGTCAGCCTGGGCTACAGTGAGACCCTACCTCAAAAAAAAACACAAAAAATAATAAAATAAAATAAGAGTTCGAGGGCTGGAGAGATGGCTCAGAGGTTAAGGCGTTTGTCTACAAAGGTTAGATCCCTAGTACCCATGCAAAGCCAGGTCACATTGGCACATGTGTCTGGTTCATTTGCAGCGGCTAGAGGCCCGTGTGCATCCATTCTCTCTTTTTCTCTCTCTCTCTCTCTGCTTGCAAATAAATAATAAATAAAATCATGGACTATATAATACTTTGCATATGAAAAGAATAGCTTTAATTATTTTATTATAATTTAGTTGCAGTTATTTTTATTTTTTCCCTATTATTATTTAAGTAGGGTTTGTTGTATAGCTCAAGCTGGGTTTGAACTTGCTCAGTCTCTGGAATGGTAGAATTACAGCCATGCATCACTACATCTGACTCTTCCCATTCTACCTGATTAAATGAAGTAGATTTATCTGGCCCAATCTAGCCCTTTTTTCTTTGGTTATCTTGAGAAGTATAATCCCATGCAGACTATATATACATAAAATTTAAAGTTTTTTGTAATATTTTATTAATTTGCAAGGAAACAGAGAGAATGGGCATGCCAGGCTCCCTTGCCACTGCAAATGAACTCCAGATACATGTGGCCACTTTGTGCATCTGGCTTTATGTGGTATTGGGGAATGGAACCCAGGCCATCAGGCTTTGTCAGCAAGTGCCTTTAATCACTGAGTCATCTCTTCAGCCCCATATTTTATTAAATATGCAGCAATATTTTTTTGTTGTTGTTGTTTAAAGATGATCTCACTCTGTAGAACAGGCTGGCACTAGCTATGTAGACCAGGATGGCCTCAAGCTTGTGGCGATCTTCTTGACTCTGCCTCCTATGTTACTAGGCTTACAGGCATGCATCACCATGTATGGCCTACAACAACTCTTTCAATAGCATTTAGAAGTAGAAACAGGAGGATCAAATAGTGAGGTTTGTAGCCAGCCTAAACTACAGGAGCTCTGTCTCACCACAGAAACAAAACACCCAAATAATAAGGTAGCCAAAGATTTAAGAATTATCAATCTAAAACTGTGAATAATCCCTAAAATTAGGGGCAAATGTCAGGCGTGGTGGCGTATGTCTTTAGTTCCAATACTTGAAAGTCTGAGGTAAGAGGATCACCATGAGTTTTCTTTTATTTTCTTTCTTTTTTAAAAAATATATTTTATTTATTTGAGAGAAAGAGAGGGAGAGAGAATGGCCTTTTTTTTGTTGTTGTTGTTGTTTGTTTGTTTTTGGAGGTAGGGTCTTGCTCTAGCCCAGGCTGACCTGGAATTCATATGTAGTCTCAGGGTGGCCTGGATCTCACAGAGGCCTCATACCTCTGCCTCCCAAGGGCTGGGATTAAAGTCGTGCACCGCCCCGCCCCGCGCCTTTGTAAATTTGAAATCTCAGCAAGTTCACTGTTTCCACTCAGGTTTTTGCCTCCTTTCTCACCAACAGGTTTTTTTCCTCAGTCCTCCTCATGTCCTTGTCCCTTCCCCACAAAAAAGTAAAAAAATAGAAAAGGTTTTCTGCCCTATTAACTCCATAAACCTTGTGTGTACACCCCAGAGTGTTGGCCCTCTCGGTCCACTTTGTTTGAGACAGGCTCTCTTTTGTTTTGCCACTGGGAAGGCCAGGCTAGCTGGCTGAGGAGCTTCCAAATAATCCCCCATTGTGGTGTTAACATAACAGATGCGTGAGCCACTTTAAGTATAGCTTGAAATATGTGTTGGGGATGGAACTCAGGTCCTCTGATTTGCAAACAAGTGCCTTTAATGGAGCCATCTCTCCAGTCCTAAATTAAAAAAAAAACATTTATTTTATTTATTAGAGACAGAGGGAGAGAGAGAGAGAATGGGCGCTCCAGGGTCTCTAGCCACTGCAAACAAACTCCAGGCACATATGCCACAATGTGCATCTGGCTTATGTGGGACCTGGAGAATCGAACCTCCGTCCTTTTGCTTTGCATGCAAGCATCTTAACTGCTAAGCCATCTCTCCAGCCCTCCAGTCCTAAATTTATTTAAACATGCAGACTTAAGAACAAAGTCTTCTGGGATTCATTTCAGAGATATAACTCTAAATGCACCTATTATGTCATTCTGCCAGTTTGTGCATTTGGCTTTACGTGGGTATTGAGGAATCGTTAGGCTTTGCTGGCAAGCTCCTTTAACCGCTGAGCCATCTCTCCAGCCCCTAATATATATATATATATATATTTTTTTTTTCTTTTCTTTTTAAATTATCCCCTAAATCTGATAGGGACGCCTGACTAGAAGTGCCTAGGTCACTCTTGCTTGCGGAGGGACGCCTGACAGGTTCAGCTAGGGTCTTCAGGATCCGCTAAGGTCCCTGCAGCAGATCACTCCAGGGCTCGCAGAGCACCACTCCACCTACAGGCAGGTCCCGGGGAAGGCGCCGTGGAGCCTGCGCTAAAAAGCGTCTGGCTCATGCGCACAACGATCCTCCCGCCCAGCGCTCGAGGGAGCGTGCAGGGGGCGGGACGGGACGGGACGCCGGCGCATCTCGACTCTTGATTGGTCCAAACTAGGGCCAGCGAGGGGCGGGCGAGCCACGCGGCCCGACTTGTCATTGGTCAGAGGCGGAGCCGGGCGGCGCGCGCTCAGCGGCGTGCGGCCTGGCGGGCGTGTAACGGCCGTTGGTCGACTTGACGAGCGGAGTCGTTCGCTCGTTCGCTCGCTCGCTCGCTCGCTCGTGGGGGACGTGGTGGCCGCAGTCAGTCGCTCGGAGTGAGGGATTCCGCCGCCCCGTTTTCAGGCCCCGTGTAAGTTCTTTGGGCGGGGGGTGGGGGGAGGTGAGCGGGGGCGGGGACGGCGCTGCCGTGGAAACGGCGGACCCTGCCCCTCCTTCCGTCGTCCCGGGAAAGCTTCGGCGTCCTACCTTTGTGGGGTGGGGTGGGGAACCCCCTCCTGGGAGAGCGGAGCGCATGCGTGGATCGACTAAGCCGTACCCCCCACACACACAACACCCCGCAACAACCCTGATCTCATCGGCTTCCCAACAGGATGGTCCCCGCACGCCCCCTCGTGTCGCTCGCGCTCACCCCACGCTCATTGCCTCGCTCGTCCCTTATCACTGGCCACGGTACTTGTCACGCTTGGGGTGCTAGGCGCTGTGCCAGTGGTCGGGGGTTGAGGTGTGGGCATCTGTCCCCCCGCCTGGCCCGGTCCGGGAGGAGAGAGAACGCATTAGGCCCAGCCCGAAAGCAGCAGAGAGGCCCCGGAGCCACCCCCGCGGGAAGGGAAGGGAAGAGAAGGGAGCGGCCCCGGGAAGGATGGGTGAGGGTTAGGGTGGAGGGGTACACAAGCGCTTTGAAGAGTCCGCACCCAGGCTGCCCGGCCGGGGTCATCTGGCTTCTGGAGCCATCTGATCTGATCGTGTCTGCAGACATTGGTAGACATGAAGAGAGACCGCCAAAACACCACCCCCACCCCATGGTGGGCAAGACAGCCCCCCCTGGCAACCAGGAGTCTGCGGAGGCAGAGTCACTAGTGTGGGAAGTTGAGGGCTGGATAGATGGGCTTAGCGGTGAAGGCACTTGCCTGTGAAACCCTAAGGACCCAGGTTCGATTCCCCCCAAGTACCCACGTAAGCCAGATGCACATGGTGGTGCATGTTGTCTGGAGGTTGTTTGAAGTGGCTGGAGGTCCCTGGTGGGCATATTCTCATTCTCTCATATATATGTATCTGAGGGCTGGAGAGATGGCTCATTTGTTAAAGGCACTTGCTTCTAAAGCCTATAAAGGACCCAGATTCGTTTCCCCAGTAGCCATGTAAACCCAGATACACAAAGTGATGCATGTGTCTGGAGTTCATTTGCAGCTGCTGGAGGCCCTGATGTGCACATTCCGCCCCCTCCAGTTTCTCAAATAAGGTTTTTTTTTTCTTTCTTGATTTTTATTTTTTAAAAAATATTTATTTGAGAGAGAGAGACAGAAAGACACAGAGAGAGAAAAGAGTATGGGTGCACCAGGGCCTCCAGCTACTACAAACAACTCCAGACGCCTGCACCCCCTTGTGCATCTGGCTTATGTGGGTCCTGGGGAATCAAACCAGGGTCCTTTAACTTTGCAGGCAGATGCCTTAACTGCTAAGCCATCTCTCCAGCCCTTCATTTTTTATTTTGAATTAAAAAATATTTTATTTTTATTTATTTATTTGATAGAGAAAGAGGGGGAGGACCAGAGAGAATGGGCATGCCAGGGTCTCCAGGCACTGCAGACAAACTCCAGAGGCATGCATCCCCTTGTGCAGCTGGCTAACTTGGGTCCTGGAAAATCAAACCTAGGTCCTTTGGCTTTGCAGGCAAATGCCTTAACTGCTAAGCCATCCCTACAGCCCTGTTTTTTATTCTTTAATATATTTATTTTATTATAAGCAGAGAAAGATGGGGGACAAAGAACAGATGTGCTAGGGCCTCCAGCTGCTGCTTTACATGGGTACTGGGGAATTGAACTCAGGTCATTGAGCATTGCAGGAAAGTGCCTTAACTGCTGAGCCATCTCTTCAGCCCTCAAAGAATTTTTGTTTGTTTGTTTGTTTGTTTTTTGGTTTTTCGAGGTAGGGTCTCACTCTGGTCCAGGCTGACCTGGAATTAACTATATAGTCTCAGGGTGGCCTCAAACTCACAACGATCCTTCTACCTCTGCCTCCCGAGTGCTGGGATTAAAGGCGTGCCCCACCATGCCCGGCTAAATAACTTTTTTTTTTTTAAAGTTGAGAATCTGCATGAATTGGATATTTAGCTTACAAGTTTGTCTAACAGCATATTCAGTACTTAGTTTCATCCCATTAAAGCAGGAGAGTCAGGCTCTGTTTTGTTGCTTTTGCTTTTGTTTTTTTTTTTTTTTTTTTTTTTTTTTTTGCTTTTGTTTTTGGTCCAAACCTGGAATTCACTATGTAGTCTCAGGGTGGCCATTAAATTCTCCTACCTCTGCCTCCCAGTGCCCTTAAAGGCTCCACCCCCTGTTGCAAATATTTAGTACTGGTCCCTCCCTCCACCCTACTGTGGTCCCTCCCTAAACTGTATCACTTCCTTTCTTCTTTCTTTTCTTATTTTTGTTCTTGTTATATAGTTCAGGCTGACTGGGAACTCAGTGTACAGCCCAGGCTGGCCTTGAATTCATGATCTTTCTGCATTAACTTCCAAAGTGCTGGGAATACAAGCATCCACACCGCCGGTACTTACTTTCTTTCTTTTTTTTTTTTTTTTTTTTTTTTCGAAGTAGGGTCTCACTTTAGCTCAGGCTGACCTGGAATTCACAATATAGTCTCAGTGTGGCCTCGAACTCACAGCGATCCTCCTACCTCTGCCTCCCGAGTGCTGGGATTAAATGCCATCATGCCTGGCTCTTTTTTCTTTTTAATTGAAAGTATTATTTAAAAAAAAATATTTTAGGGCCAGGCATGGTGGCGCACGCTTTAATCCCAGCACTTGGGAGGCAGAGGTAGGAGGATTGCCATGATTTCAAGGCTATTCTGAGGCTACATAGTTAATTCAAGGTCAGCCTGAGTTAGAGTGAAACCCTACCTTAAAAAAACAAAAAAAAAAAAATTGTTTTTATTATTTTTTTATTGACAACTTCTTTAATTGTAGACAATATCCCATGTTACTTCCCTCCCTCCCCCCATTTTCCTCTTTGAAACTTCACTCTCCATCAAACCCCCTCCCCCTCTCAATCAGTCTCTCTTTTTAGTTTGATGTCATGACCTTTTCTTCTTATTATGATGGTCTTATGTAGGTAGTGTCAGGCACTGTGAGGTCATGGATATCCAGGCCATTTTGTGTCTGGAGGAGCACGTTGTAAGGAGTCCTACTCTTCCTTTAGTTCTTACATTCTTTCCGCCCCCTCTGCCGCAATGGACCCTGAGCCTTGGAAAGTAGGTTTGAGATGTTTCAGTGCTGAGCACTCCTCTGTCACTTCTTCTCAGCACCATGGTGCCTTCCGAGTCATCCCAAGGTTGCCACCATCTGAAAAGAGAAGCTTCTCTAACCAAAAGTGAGAGTAGCATTAATATATTGGTGTGGACATTAAGAAAAGTGCTTATTGGGCAGTTTGGTGAGCATACTATATACATTTAGCGAGACTCCAGCAGATATTACACCCTTAGGGCTCATGACTACCCTTGTCGTATGTTTTCAGTATCAGGGATGTGTTCCCTCCCATGGAGCAGGCCTCCAGTCCAATTAGAGAGCAGTTAGTTTCCCCTATAACAAACATGCTACTATTGCACCCATTGGCTCATTTGGCCTGGCTGGCCAAATTTAAAGCTTGCAGTGTTCACTGTTGAGTACCTTCACTGGTGTTTTCTCTCTCCCATTGACCTGCATGCAATGTAGCTTTTTCCAACTTTCTGTCAGCTGGCTTTCATGGAGAAGGCTTTCAGCTCAGCTCCAGCAGGATTTCTCAGTGAACTTGCCACCCAAGTATGTAGAGTCTTCAGCAATAGGGTCTTACCATCTATTCCTGGTGGGAAACTGAGGGCCTCGGCAATGGCCTATAATGTTTTGGGGGTATCTGTGACCTCCCTGGCCAACAGCTCACTGGAAGGTATCCCATCCCTGGCACTGAAAATTTTCTAGTAACAATCTATAGCTTCTGAGTGTTCCATTGTCCAGAAAAGAAGGTTTCCATATGACTTTTTTTTCTTTTTTTTAAAATATTTTATTTATTTATTTATGAGAGAGGGGGGAAGAGGTAGAGAGAATGGGCACACCAGGGCCTCCAGCCACTGCAAATGAACTCCAGATACTTGTGCCCCTTGTGCATCTGGCTCACGTGGGTCCTGGGGAATCAAACCAGGGTCCTTAGGTTTCGCAGGCAAACGCCTTAACCGCAAAGCCATTTCCCCAGTCCCCCCATATGACTTTTTTATATCCTCTTAGATTTTAATTAGCCCTCCCCCCACTGTTCCTTTAATCAATGTCTTCCCCTGACCTCACTTAGGCCCTTTCACCCCCATAATCTGTTCTTCTACTTACATATATAAAATACCATCCTGTTAAGTCCCCTCCCTCCCAAAAAATAATTTAAAAAAATTTTTTTTTATTTAAGCTGGGTGTGGTGGCGCATGCCTTTAATCCCAGCACTTGGGAGGCAGAGGTAGGGGGATTGCTATGAGTTCAAGGCCACCCTGAGACTATATAATGAATTCCAGGTCAGCCTGGGCTAGAATAAGACTCTACCTCCAAAAAAAAAATTATTTGAGGTTGGGGAGAGGGGGGCAGATAGAGTAGAGAAAGTATGGGCACACCAGAGCATTTAGCCAGTACCACCTTGTGTATCTGGCTTATGAGGGTCCTGGGGAATCAAACCTGGGTTCTTAGGCTTCGCAGGCAAATGCCCTTACAGCTAAGCCATCTCTCCAGCCCCAAAGTATTCTTTTAAAAAATATTTTTAGGGCTGGAGAGATGGCTTAGTGGTTAAGTGCTGGCTGTAAAGCCTAAGGACCCCGTTCGAGGCTCTGTTCCCCAGTACCCACGTAAGCCAGGTGCACAAGGTGGTACATGCACTTGGAGTTTGTTTGCAGTAGCTGGAAGTCCTGGTGCGCCCTTCCTTCCTCCCTCCCTTCCTCCCTTCCTCCCTCCCTCCCTCCCTCCCTCCCTCCCTCCCTCCTTCTTTCCTTCCTTCCTTCCTTTCCTTCCCACCCACACCTTTCTCTATCTCATAAATAAAGATTTTAAATATTTGTATTTATTTATTTGCAAGCAGAGAGAGAATGATGGATGCACTAGGGCCTCTTGCCACTGCAAATGAACTCCAGATGCATTCACCACCTTGTGCATCTGGCTTACATGGGTTCTGGGGAATGGAACCTGGGTCCTTAGGCCTTGCAGGCAAACGTCTTAATAGTTAAGCCATCTCTCTATCCCCAGTGTTTTCTTCCAGTATATTTCTAGGACATGGCACAAAGGCAGATATATAGTAGGTACTCAGTAAAGGTTTAATAAATGCATTGTGTTAGTCAGGGCTTCTTAAACTTTTCTACTCTCAACCCTTTTTTATCTGAGAAAATCTTTTGAGACCCTGAGTATATAGGTATATAAAATAAGTACAAAAATAAAACTTACTGATAAGAAATCATAAACACATTAATTTTTGTTGTTGTTTATTTTTCGAGGTAGGGTCTCACTCCAGCCCAGCCCTGGAATTAACTATGTAGTCTCAGGGTGCCCTCAAACTCATGGCGATCCTCCTACCTCTGCCTCCCGTCCACATTTATTTTTAAAACAATTAAAAAAAAAACAACAAAACAAGCCAGGCATGGTGGTCCCAGTACTCAAGAGGCTAAAATAGGACAGTCTTGAGTTTAGAGCCAGCCTGGGAGTACAGAATTGAGTTTCAGGTCAGCCTGAGCTAGAATGAGACTCTACCTCGAAAAAATCAAACAAAACAACAAATCTTGAGACAAAGCAGACTAGACTTAAGGAAAAGAGAAAATAGTAAGGTCCAGTAATCATAATTCTCTATCACCAATTCCTCCTTACCTAGCACACAGGATCGTGAACTGATTTTTCTATATTTTTTTTTCAGAGAGAGAGAAGAGGTAGAGAATGGATGTGCCAGGGCCTCTCAGCCCCTGTGAACGAACTCCAGACATGTGCACTTCCTTGTGTGCATGTGTGACATTGCTCGCTTGCTTGACTTTTGTGTCTGGCTAAACGTGGGACCTGAAGATTTGAACAAGCGTTCTTAGGCTTCGCAGGCAGGTGCCTTAACCACTAAGCCATGTATCCAGCCTGGTTTTCTAGGTTTTTATTCATTTGTTTGTTTATTTGGGGGGAGGGAAGCACATCAGGACCTATAGCAACTGCAAATGAACTCCAGAAACATGTTTCACCTTGTGCATCTGGCTTTCATGGGTACTGGGGAATAGAACCTGGGTTCTTAGGTTTTGTAGGCAAGCACCTTAACCGCTAAGCCATCCTTCCAGCCCCTCTACCCCCCAGTTTTCTAGGTTTTTTAAAAAATGTTTTTATTTATTTGCCGGGCATGGTGGCACACACCTTTAGTCCCAGCACTTGGGAGACAGAGGTAGGAGGATTGCCATGAGTTCGAGGCCACCCTGAGACTACATAGTGAATTCCAGGTCAGCCTGAGCTTAGAGTGAGACTCTACCTCGAAAAACAAAAACAAAACAACAACAACAACAAAAAATTATATGTGTGTGTGTGTGTGTGTGTGTGTGTGTGTGTATTTAGCTGGGCATGGTGGCGCATGCCTCTAATCCCAGCACTTGGGAGGCAGTGGCAGGCAGATCACTGTGAATTTGAGGCCACCCTGAGACTACCTAGTGAATTCCAGGTCAGTCTGGGCTAGAGTGAGACCCTACCTCAACACCCCCCCCCCAAAAAAAAAATATATATATATTTAAGAGAGAATTGGTGTGCCAGGGCCTCCAGCCACTGCAAATGAACTCCAGACACATGCACCACCTTGTGCAACTGACTTATGTGGGTCTTGGGGAATCAAACCTGGATCCTTAGGCTTTGCTGGCAAGTGCCTCACCACTAAGCCATCTCTCCAGCCCTTTTTTGGTTTTTTTGAGCTAGTGTCTTGTTCTAGCCCAGGCTGACCAGGAATTCACTCTGTAGTCTCAGGCTGGCCTCGAGGGCACAGTGATCCTCCTACCTGTGCCTCCTGAGTGCTGAGATTAAAGGTGTGCACCACCATACATGACTAGATTCTTTTTTTTTTTTTCGTGGGTTGGGGATAACAGGGCCTTGTTATGCAGTCCAGGCTGGCCTGCACTCACTGTGTAGCTTAGTCTTGAACTTGTGGCAGTTATTCTGCCTTAGCCTTTGGAGTGCTGGGAAGGACTTGTTCTTTGTAAAGGCAACTTCTTGGCAAGGGTTTGGCTTCTCTTTCACTAGGTCTGGCATAATGAATGATCAAAGGCCATGAATCTAATGTGATGGTGTGAGATTCTTAATGTGTCTGTGTCAGCTGTCTATATCCCTCCAAATCCTCTCGGTCTTGATGTGGTTCTTTTAACAGCTGCTAAATGTGATGTTCCACACCAAGATTGTAATTCTTCAAGAGAGACATTCTTGTAACAGTCAAAATTGAATTCTTGAGTAGCAGCTTGAGAAATAGGGCCTGGGCGATGAACAAGGGCAAAGGAAAGAAATTATATGACTGCTTCTGTTTTGAGACTTGCTGCTCTAGCTGTCTGAGGTCGAAACTCCAACTTGAGGTACCTTAGGCACTTCTTTCATTTCTCTTGTGTTTTGTCACACAGAAAAATGCTGTCTAAACTAAAGCATTACATCACAGTTTTGCCTGTGAAGCCTTTTCCTGGTAGTATGATCTTTACCAATCTAAGCCTTAATTAATTAATTTATTTGTTCGTTTGTTTATTTGAGAGAAAGAGGCAGATAGATAGAAAGTATGGGCATGCCAGGGCCGCTATCCACTGCAAACAAACTCCAGAGGCATGTACCACCTTGTGCATCTGGCTTATGTGCGTACTGGAGAATTGAACCTGTGTCCTTAGGCTTCGCTGGCAAGCACCTTAACTGCTAGGCCATCTCTCCAGCCCTAAACCTTTATTTTTTTATTCATAATAATAGTAACTAACTTGTAGAATTGATAAGAGCATTTGAATATGCCTAGAAAGTGACTACTAGCACAGGGCTTAATAGAAAGTAAGTTTGTTGAATAAATGAAGATTTTAGTAGTGTGAAAGGCTTTAGATATAATTAACAATGCTGGGTGTAGTTGTTTTCTTGTCTGCCTGCATTTTATTTTAATTTTTGACTGTGTAATTGGTCATTTGTATTCTTATATATTTCTTTCACTTTTAGGGAATCTGTATATCCTTCATTTGGTCCCGAAATCCACCCCCCATTTTTTTTTTTTTTTCTGTTTTTTTGAGGTAGAGTCTCATTCTAGCCCAGGCTGACCTGGAATTCACTATGTAGACTCAGGGTGGCCTCGAACTCACAGCACCTCCCTGCCTCTGCCTCCCGAGTGCTGGGATTAAAAGGCATGCACAGGGCGTGGTGGCGCTTTGGTCCCAGCACTCTGGGAGGCAGAGAGGTAGGAGGATCGCTGAGAGTTCAAGGCCACCCTGAGACTACATAGTTAATTCCAGGTCAGCCTGGACCAGAGTGAGACCCTACCTTGCAAAACCAAAAAAAAAAAAGGCATGCACCACCATAACCCAGCTCCTTTTTGCTGTTTTGGTTTGGCATTTTGTTTTGTCTTTGAGGCAGAATCTCATGATGAGCCCAGGCTGGCATCAAACTTACTATATAGTCAAAGATGATCTTCAGATCTTCCTGCTTGTACCTCCCTAGTGCTGGAATTACAAGTGTACACCACCATTTTCATTCAGTTTATATGGTGCTGGGGTTTGAACCCAAGGATCCTTAAATGCAAGGCAAGCACTCTATCAACTGAGCCACATCCCAGCCCTGGTTTGGCTTTTTGAAATGAGTGTTGCACTATATAATCCAGACCAGCCTTGAACCCAGCATCTTTCTTTTTCAGGATTCAGAGTACTAGGAATATAGGTACACATTACAGCTGACCTAAAAATTTTACTAGTTGCTCATCTGAGTTTAATAGGAAAAAGTCAAAGAATGACTTATTCTGTATTATTTACTTTTTTGTTTTTTTCATAGTAAGATTTTACTCTAGCCCAGGCTGACCTGGAACTCAGATGCATTCACCACCTTGTGCATCTGGCTTACATGGGTTCTGGGGAATGGAACCTGGGTCCTTAGGCCTTGCAGGCAAACGTCTTAATAGTTAAGCCATCTCTCTATCCCCAGTGTTTTCCAGTATATTTCTAGGACATGGCACAAAGGCAGATATATAGTAGGTACTCAGTAAAGGTTTAATAAATGCATTGTGTTAGTCAGGGCTTCTAAACTTTTCTACTCTCAACCCTTTTTTATCTGAGAAAATCTTTTGAGACCCTGAGTATATAGGTATATAAAATAAGTACAAAAATAAAACTTACTGATAAGAAATCATAAACACATTAATTTTTGTTGTTGTTTATTTTTCGAGGTAGGGTCTCACTCCAGCCCAGCCCTGGAATTAACTATGTAGTCTCAGGGTGCCCTCAAACTCATGGCGATCCTCCTACCTCTGCCTCCCGTCCACATTTATTTTTAAAACAATTAAAAAAAAAACAACAAAACAAGCCAGGCATGGTGGTCCCAGTACTCAAGAGGCTAAAGTAGGACAGTCTTGAGTTTAGAGCCAGCCTGGGAGTACAGAATTGAGTTTCAGGTCAGCCTGCGCTAGAATGAGACTCTACCTCGAAAAAATCAAACAAAACAACAAATCTTGAGACAAAGCAGACTAGACTTAAGGAAAAGAGAAAATAGTAAGGTCCAGTAATCATAATTCTCTATCACCAATTCCTCCTTACCTAGCACACAGGATCGCGTGAACTGATTTTTCTATATTTTTTTTTCAGAGAGAGAGAAGAGGTAGAGAATGGATGTGCCAGGGCCTCTCAGCCCCTGTGAACGAAACTCCAGACATGTGCACTTCCTTGTGTGCATGTGTGACATTGCTCGCTTGCTTCACTTTTGTGTCTGGCTAAACGTGGGACCTGAAGATTTGAACAAGCGTTCTTAGGCTTCGCAGGCAGGTGCCTTAACCACTAAGCCATGTATCCAGCCTGGTTTTCTAGGTTTTTATTCATTTGTTTGTTTATTTGGGGGGAGGGAAGCACATCAGGACCTATAGCAACTGCAAATGAACTCCAGAAACATGTTTCACCTTGTGCATCTGGCTTTCATGGGTACTGGGGAATAGAACCTGGGTTCTTAGGTTTTGTAGGCAAGCACCTTAACCGCTAAGCCATCCTTCCAGCCCCTCTACCCCCCGGTTTTCTAGGTTTTTTTAAAAATGTTTTTATTTATTTGCCGGGCATGGTGGCACACACCTTTAATCCCAGCACTTGGGAGACAGAGGTAGGAGGATTGCCATGAGTTCGAGGCCACCCTGAGACTACATAGTGAATTCCAGGTCAGCCTGAGCTTAGAGTGAGACTCTACCTCGAAAAACAAAAACAAAAAAACAACAACAAAAAAAATTATATATATATGTGTGTGTGTGTGTGTGTGTATGTGTGTGTGTATATGTATATATATTTAGCTGGGCATGGTGGTGCATGCCTCTAATCCCAGCACTTGGGAGGCAGTGGCAGGCAGATCACTGTGAATTTGAGGCCACCCTGAGACTACCTAGTGAATTCCAGGTCAGTCTGGGCTAGAGTGAGACCCTACCTCAACACCCCCCCCCAAAAAAAAAATATATATATATATATTTAAGAGAGAATTGGTGTGCCAGGGCCTCCAGCCACTGCAAATGAACTCCAGACACATGCACCACCTTGTGCAACTGACTTATGTGGGTCTTGGGGAATCAAACCTGGATCCTTAGGCTTTGCTGGCAAGTGCCTCACCACTAAGCCATGTCTCCAGCCCTTTTTTGGTTTTTTTGAGCTAGTGTCTTGTTCTAGCCCAGGCTGACCAGGAATTCACTCTGTAGTCTCAGGCTGGCCTCGAGGGCACAGTGATCCTCCTACCTGTGCCTCCTGAGTGCTGAGATTAAAGGCGTGCACCACCATACATGACTAGATTCTTTTTTTTTTTTCGTGGGTTGGGGATAACAGGGCCTTGTTATGCAGTCCAGGCTGGCCTGCACTCACTGTGTAGCTTAGTCTTGAACTTGTGGCAGTTATTCTGCCTTAGCCTTTGGAGTGCTGGGAAGGACTTGTTCTTTGTAAAGGCAACTTCTTGGCAAGGGTTTGGCTTCTCTTTCACTAGGTCTGGCATAATGAATGATCAAAGGCCATGAATCTAATGTGATGGTGTGAGATTCTTAATGTGTCTGTGTCAGCTGTCTATATCCCTCCAAATCCTCTCGGTCTTGATGTGGTTCTTTTAACAGCTGCTAAATGTGATGTTCCACACCAAGATTGTAATTCTTCAAGAGAGACATTCTTGTAACAGTCAAAATTGAATTCTTGAGTAGCAGCTTGAGAAATAGGGCCTGGGCGATGAACAAGGGCAAAGGAAAGAAATTATATGACTGCTTCTGTTTTGAGACTTGCTGCTCTAGCTGTCTGAGGTCGAAACTCCAACTTGAGGTACCTTAGGCACTTCTTTCATTTCTCTTGTGTTTTGTCACACAGAAAAATGCTGTCTAAACTAAAGCATTACATCACAGTTTTGCCTGTGAAGCCTTTTCCTGGTAGTATGATCTTTACCAATCTAAGCCTTAATTAATTAATTTATTTGTTCGTTTGTTTATTTGAGAGAAAGAGGCAGATAGATAGAAAGTATGGGCATGCCAGGGCCGCTATCCACTGCAAACAAACTCCAGAGGCATGTACCACCTTGTGCATCTGGCTTATGTGCGTACTGGAGAATTGAACCTGTGTCCTTAGGCTTCCCTGCTGGCAAGCACCTTAACTGCTAGGCCATCTCTCCAGCCCTAAACCTTTATTTTTTTATTCATAATAATAGTAACTAACTTGTAGAATTGATAAGAGCATTTGAATATGCCTAGAAAGTGACTATTAGCACAGGGCTTAATAGAAAGTAAGTTTGTTGAATAAATGAAGATTTTAGTAGTGTGAAAGGCTTTAGATATAATTAACAATGCTGGGTGTAGTTGTTTTCTTGTCTGCCTGCATTTTATTTTAATTTTTGACTGTGTAATTGGTCATTTGTATTCTTATATATTTCTTTCACTTTTAGGGAATCTGTATATCCTTCATTTGGTCCCGAAATCCACCCCCCATTTTTTTTTTTTTTTTTTTTTTTTGAGGTAGAGTCTCATTCTAGCCCAGGCTGACCTGGAATTCACTATGTAGACTCAGGGTGGCCTCGAAATCACAGCAATCCTCCTGCCTCTGCCTCCCGAGTGCTGGGATTAAAAGGCATGCACCACCATGGTGGCGCACGCCTTTGGTCCCAGCACTCAGGCAGAGGTAGGAGGATCGCTGAGAGTTCAAGGCCACCCTGAGACTACATAGTTAATTCCAGGTCAGCCTGGACCAGAGTGAGACCCTACCTTGTTTTGGTTTGGCATTTTGTTTTGTTTGCTGTTTTGGTTTGGCATTTTGTTTTGTCTTTGAGGCAGAATCTCATGATGAGCCCAGGCTGGCATCAAACTTACTATATAGTCAAAGATGATCTTCAGATCTTCCTGCTTGTACCTCCCTAGTGCTGGAATTACAAGTGTACACCACCATTTTCATTCAGTTTATATGGTGCTGGGGTTTGAACCCAAGGATCCTTAAATGCAAGGCAAGCACTCTATCAACTGAGCCACATCCCAGCCCTGGTTTGGCTTTTTGAAATGAGTGTTGCACTATATAATCCAGACCAGCCTTGAACCCAGCATCTTTCTTTTTCAGGATTCAGAGTACTAGGAATATAGGTACACATTACAGCTGACCTAAAAATTTTACTAGTTGCTCATCTGAGTTTAATAGGAAAAAGTCAAAGAATGACTTATTCTGTATTATTTACTTTTTTGTTTTTTTCATAGTAAGATTTTACTCTAGCCCAGGCTGACCTGGAACTCACTCTGTAGTCCCAGTCTGGCCTTTGAACTCACAGTGATCCTCCTACCTCTGCCTCCCAAGTGCTGGGATTAAAGGTATGTGTCACCATGCCTGGCTTGAGATTATTATTTTTTTAAATATATGCAGGGAGAGCGGGCTGGAGAGATGGCTTAGCGGTTAAGGAACTTGCCTGCAAAACCAAAGGACCCAGGTTCCACTCCCCAGGACCCACGTAAGCCAGATGCAGAAGGGGGTGCACGTATCGAGTTCGTTTGCAGTGGCTGGAGGCCCTAGCACTCCCATTCTCTTTTATCTGCCTATTTCTGTATCTCTCTCTCTCAAATAAATAAATAAATACAGAGAGAGGGCCTGGAGAGATGGCTTAGTGGTTAAGTGCTTACCTGTGAAGCCCAAGGACCCTGGTTCTAGGCCCTCTTCCCCAGGACCCACATAAGCCAGATGCACAAGGTGGCGCATGCATCTGGAGTTCATTTGCAGTGGCTGGAGGCCATGGTGTCCCAATTCTCTGTCTGTCTCTTTTCTCTTTCTGTCTGTCACTCTCAAATAAATAAACAAAAAAATTTAAAAAAGAAAATTAAATATATATTATATATAGAGAGAGAATGGGCACACCGTGGCCTCCAGCCACTGCACATGAACTCCAGATGCATACACCACCATGTTCATCTGGCTTATGTGGGCTCTGGAGATTCAAACTTGGGTCCTTAGGCTTCTCAGGCAACTGCCTTGACTGCTAAACCATCTCTCTAGCCCAAGATTACTTTTATTTTGGTTTTTGAGGCAAGGTCATACTCTAGCTCAGACTGACCTGGAATTCACTGTGTAATCTAGGGCTGTCTCAGACTCACAGCAATTATCCCACTTCTGCCTCCCGAGTGCTGGGATTAAAGGCATGTGCCACCACCCTTAGCCCAAGATTACTTTTTAGAGAGAAAGAGGCAGAGAGAGAGAATGGGTGTGCCAGAGCCTTTCAGTCACTATGAATGAACTCCAGATGTGTGTGCCCCCTGTGTGCATGTGCAGCGTTGCACACTTGCATAACCATGCATCTGGCTACATGGGACCTAGAGAGTTGAACATGCATTCTTAGGTTTCATAGGTCTTAACCACTAAGCCATCTCTCCAGCCCCAAGATTACTTTTTTTAAAAGTTAGGTATTGATAAGACAGGGAAAAAGAGGCAGACAGAGAAGGGATTGCAATTAGCATTGGAGATGAGGCACTCTTATGAGACTGAACCTTCAGCCTGTAATATATGAGGCTGTCTCCATGTAGATAGTGTGAATTGAAATTGACTTGTAGGCCAGCCATAGTGGCACACACCTTAAATCCCAGCACTCGGGAGGCAAAGGTAGAAGGATCGCTGTGAGTTTGAGGCCACCCTGAGACTACATAGTGAATTCCAGGTCAGCCTAAGCTAGAGTGAGACTCTACCTCGAAGAAAAAAAAAGGAAGAAGAAGAAATAAAGAAATAAATAAATTGATTTGTAGAACACTCAGGTAGTAACCTCAGAATTGCTGGCTTGATGTCTGTGGGGAATTCTCAACTATCTGGTGTCAGAAGTATGTTGTTGAGTAAGTATGGTAGGAAGAAACTTGAGTTTGTTTATTCCTATATCATCCAACATCAGAATGTTTTTTTTTAACAGTTTTAACTGAAGGGGAACTGACTTATAGAGAAATTTTTAAGAGGTATTGGAGAGCTCTGACTGGTTATTCCTTCATTCTGTAGTTGTCTCAGATAACTGTGATGTCCATGCAAGAGAAATATCCAAGTGAGAGGTCCTCTCATGCCACTTCACCAGGTGAGTAGTCATCTGGATTACAGTCTGGCTTCTGCCATTTGTTTTTTCCCTCCCTCCCTTTCTTCTTTCTAGTTCCTTCTTTCTTTCTAGTCCATGCTAATCTGGAACTCTCTGTAGCCCAGGCTAGCCTCAAACTCACAGGGATCCTCTTACCTGAGCTTTCTGAGTGCTAGGATTAAAGGGACATGCCACCATGCCCAGCTATTATATATTCCTTAAAGACAGAAGTCTTCACTGAAATGCTGATATACTACACTAGAGAGAGGGCTCAGTGGTTAAAGGCATTTGATTGCAAAGCCTGATGTCCTGCGTTCAATTCCCCAATACCTGCAAAAAGCCAGATACCCAAAGTGGTGTATGTACCTGAAGTTTATTTACAGTGCCAGGAGGCCCTGGTGCACCCGTCTCTCTCTCTCTCTCTCTCTCTCTCTTTCTCTCTCTCTTAAATAAATAAATAAATAAAATATATGAAATGCTGATACTAAAAGAACAGAAACAACATGATGCTACATTGAATATAAAAAATAGCACTAGCAGGGCGTGGTGGCACATGCCTTTAATCCCAGTACTCGCGAGGCAGAGGTAGGAGGATCACTGAGTTCAAGGCCACCCTGAGACTACCCAGTCAATTCCAGATCAGCCAGGTCTCGAGTGAGACCCTACCACGAAAAGCCATAAAAAAAAAAAAAAAAATAATTTATTTATTTATTTATTTTTTTAAATTAAATTAAATTAAATTTATTTATTAGAAACAGAGGGGGAGAGAGAGAGAAAGAATGGGAATGGGGATGCTAGGGCCTCTAGCCACTGCAGACAAACTCCAGACACATGTGCCACCCTGTGCATCTGGCTTACATGGGGCTTGGAGAATCGAACCTGGGTCCTTAGGCTGCACAGGCCATATCCAGCTCTTATTATTTTTTTAAAACAGTCTTTTTTGAAGGAAACAATTAAGTCTGTACTCCCAATGCCTTCCATCAAGTTGATGTGATTGTTTAAAAGGGAGAACATATGAATAATCAAAACAGAGTAAGGCTGGAGATACACCTCAGTGATAGAGCATTAGCCTAGCATAGGCAAGACTTTGGGTTCAATCCCTACTCCTGCAAAAGGAAAAAGGATGGGGGAGGTGATCTAGTGACTTTGGAATATAGGTCTTTTTGAAATTGGTGTGGGGGGTGGGCAAAACAATGTAAAATACTGTGTTCTGACTTATCTTTGTACTCCTCTGGATAGGTTAGTCATCTTGGATGCCAATAGTCTTTAACTCACATACAGAGTCTTGGGAATATAGAGTGATAAGCCCTTGAACACTTTTAATAGATACATAATGTAGGCATATTAACTATGTATATTAAGCATAAATATATATGTAGACATTTAGTAGGGGAGGCAAATTTCAAATCATCAGTATTTTAGCAAAATAACTTTATATTTTTAGATATTTGTCAAGAAATGAGATATTTTATTCAAGCAAACATGTTTTTTATTTGTGTTTAAAGTCTTATTGCCTAATTCACGTGGACACCTGGTACCTATTTCTGGTATTCCCCTAGGCTTGCTGCCTTATACACAATAGGCACTGTTGCAAGCATTTCTTAGAGAAATTCAGTAATCATTCAGCAAATAGTTACTTGGATGTTTGCTACATACCGTGTACTTTCTCTTTTTTATTTATTTTTATTTTTTATTTTAATTTTAGAGAGAGGATGGACACTCCAGGGCCTCTAGCATATGAACTCCGGATGCATGTGCCATCTGGCTTATGTGGGTACTGGGGAATCCAACTTGGTCCTTAGGGTTCTTAGGCAAGTGACTTAACTGCTAAACCATCTTTCCAGCCCTGTACCAAACACTTTATTATGACTGGATTTTTTTTTTTTTAAATGAGGGAGAGATTGAGAGTTGGTGTGCCAGGGCCTCCAGCCACATCGAATTCCAGATGCATGCACCACGTTGTGTGCATGTGCGACCTTGCATGCTTCCATGACCTTGTGTGTCTGGCTTATGTGGGATCTGGAGAGTCAAACATAGGTCCATAGGCTTCGTAGGCAAGTGCCTTAATTGTTAAGCCATCTCTCCATCCCTGGATTTTAATTTCTGTAACATTTATGTACTTAATACAAGTTTTTAGAATGTGTATGTAGCAGACAGCTTCAGGTTTGCTGAGATGAACTTCCAGACCAGGCACAGTTATGGAGGAAGGGATATTATTTATTGAAGCTTACAGATCCAGGAGAAGTTCCATAATGTCAGAAGAAGCAGCCTGTCTTCACAGGACCAGGCAAGAGAGCAAAGCCCCCAGCCACACAGCACACAGAGCAAAACTACAGCCAAAAGCCACAGCACAGTTCAGGAACTCCTGTTAGGCACACTTTGCATATCTTTACAATGGAATCTCAAACCCACCATCACACCTTAATGCCCAGTGACATTGCCTCCAGCAAGGTGATTGCAGATGCAAACTATAAACTAATAAAACACTGAATATATTGGGGGCCATATATTCAAATTACCATAGTATAATTCCTGAAAAAGTTCCCTGGCTTAAAAAATATTTATTTGTGTGTGTGTATTTATTTACATATGTATATGGGCATGCTCTCAGAGTCTCTTCCCCCTACAAATGAACACCAGACACTTGTGCCACTATTTGCATCTAGCTTTATGTGAGTAGCTGGGGAATTAAACCCAGGCTAGCATGCTTTCAAAGCAAGTGCCTTTAACCACTAAGCCACTCCCTACCTCTCTGTCCTTTTTTGCCAAGGTAAGGTCTTGGCTGTTTTAATTTTTTTTCCCCAGACTGATCTGGAGTTCACTATGTAGTCTCAGGGTGGCCTCAAACTGATGGTGATCCTCCTCTCTCTGCCTCACGAGTGCTGGGACTAAAGACATGTGCCACCATACCTGGCTGTTTTATCATTTTTTTTTTTAGAGACACACACAGAGAGAGGAAGGTCTTGCTCTAGCCCAGGCTGACCTGGGCCTTTTCAGCCATGTAGTCTCAGGTGCATGCACCCCAAACTGCATGTGTGATCCTCCATCTCTGCCACTTGTGTTTGCCTGGGACTCAAACAAGCATTCTTAGCCACCACACCTAGCTTACCATTATCATTCTGTTTTTGAGAGACAGAGACAATTACAGATTTTGAGAGAGAGGCAGAGAGAGAAAACAGGCACACCAGGGCCTTTAGCCACTGTGAATTAACTCTAGACATGTGCACCCTTTGTGTGCATGTGTGATATTGTACACTTGCATCACTGTGTGTCTGGCTTATGTGGGACTTGTAAATTTGAACGTGAGTTCTTAGGCTTTGCAGACAAGCACCTTAACCACTAAGCCATTGTAGCCACAGCTCTCCAGACCTGAACTTTTTATTATTATTTATTGAAGCTTACAGATCCAGGGAAGTTCCATAAAGGCAGGAGAAGCAGCCTACTTTCACAGGGCCAAGGAGAGAAAGACAAAGCCAACCAGCCACTTTAGCACACAGAGCAAAAACTAAGCCAAAAGGTCATGTGCACACTTTGAACTCCTGCTAGGCACATTTGCTTATCTTTACAATGGAATCACAAACCATCACCTTAAGACTGGGACTTGTAAACCTTGCCTCTAGCAAGGTGATTGTTCTTACCACTGAATATATTGCACATATATTCAAACTAAGCCATCTCTCTAGCCCCTGCCCCAAATATATTTTTAAATCAACTAGCTCAGAATAGCTGAAATGAGTGTGAGAGAGAGGATGTAGAGTACTTCTATTTTCTTGTAGGATTGAATGGTTTTTTTAAAAGCTACTTCATGGAATTACATTAGCTTATTCATACTAATGGTAGAAAATGTGTCTTGTTACAGGTCCCAGTGTGATTCAGAAAGGCAGTTCCCTGGGGACTGAATGGCAGACACCAGTTATCTCAGATGCCTTTCGGAACCACTACAGCCGTTGCTCAAGTGTAGCTGACAGTGGGGACACAGCCATCGGCACATCGTGCTCAGACATTGCAGAGGGTAAGATTGGATTAGTGATCTGGTTACTAATATATACTGTCATTTTCATATTGAATTCCAAATGCATTGTCATTTATAGTATGTTTATAAGGATAGTCTATTCAGTCATGGAGTATGATTGATTTTTTTTTTTTTTTTTTTTTTAGCTAGGATCTCACTCTAGCCCAGGTTGATACGGAATTCCCTCTGTAGTCCCAGGCTGCCTTAAACTCAGAACAGTGCTAGGATGTGCCATCATGCTTGGCCCTATGCTATAATTTTTTTTTTTTTTTTTTTTTTTTTTTGGTTTTTGGTTTTTCAAGGTAGAGTCTCACTCTAGCCCAGGCTGACCTGGAATTCACGATGTAGTCTCAAGGTGGCCTTGAAATCATAGTGATCCTCCTCCTACCTCTGTCTCCCGAGTGCTGGGATTAAAGGTGTGCACCACCACGTCCAGCTTTCCTATGCTATAATTTTTATCTCATTCTTAACTGTTCCTCATTTGCTTATTTTGTTCATGAATCTAGCTTGGAGCCTAGTTTACAAGTTGCCTTATAAGTGGCATAAAGTTCAATTTTTGCATTTTTTAAAATTTTATTTTATTTATTTATTTTCTTCATTTTTGCATTTTTAATCAAAATGAGCTTGCATTTTTGGAGGTGAAGGTTTGAGACAAGATCTCATGTCAAATAACTTTTGTACTTTTTAAAAAAGTTTCATTTTTTTAACTTTTTAAATTATTGTAGGAGAGAGAGAGAATATTGACACACCAGGGCCTTAGCTACTGCAAACAAACTCCAGACATGTTCACCACCTTATGCATCTGGCTTATATAATTCTAGGGAGTTGAACCTGGGTCCTTAGGTTTAGCAGGCAAGTGCCTTAACCACTACACAATCTCTCCAGCCCTAGTTGTTTTTTTTTTTTTTTTTTTTTGGTTTTATTGAGTAGGGTCTCACTTAGGCTGACCTGGAATTAACTACACAGGGTGGCCTCGATCTCCTCCAGCCCTAGTTTTTAAATAGACAGACAGAGATTGGGCATGGCAGGGCCTCCAGCCACTGCAAATGAACTCTAGATGCATGCCTCACCTTATGCATTTGGTTTAATGTGGGTATTGGGCATTGAACCTGGGTCCTTTGGCTTTGTAGGCATGCACCTTAACTATCAAGCCATCTCTCCAGCCCTATTTTTTTTTATTTTTTAAACTTAAACTTTTTTACAAGAGATAGAGAATGGGCACACCAGGGCCACCAGTCACTGCAAACAAGCTCCACGTGCATGTGCCACCTTGTGCATCTGGCATATTTAGGTTCTGGGGAATTGAACCTGAGTCCTTTGGCTTTGCAGGCAAGCGCCTTACCCTCTGAGCCATCTCTCCAGCCCTATTTTTTAAACTTTTTATTGACAGTTTGCATACATATAGTCAATGTGCCTTGATCATAGTCCCCTCCCACCACCCTCTCTTTTTCCCCCTCAGAATTCCTCCTCCTCTTTCCAACTAGTCTCCTTTCTGTTTTGATATCATCATTTTCCCCCCTCCTATTATGCAGGTCTTAGGTAGGTACTATTAACCACTATGAGGCCAAGAATATCATAGCCACTGGAAGACAGTATTGCAAGCAGTCCTCCCCTTCTTTTGATCTTGCATTCTTTCTACCATCTCTTCCGTTCTGGTCCCTGAACCCTAGAGGGAATAATCAAGATGACACACTTAGTGTTTAACTCCACTGTCAACTTTTCTTAGCATTTTGGTTAGTTTTTAGTTATCCCAATGTCACTGTTATCTGAAAAGAGAAGCTTCTCTAACCAGTAGTGAGGTTTTATTTTTTTATTTACTTTTTGAGAGTTAAGATAGAGTCTGACTTTGTAGTTCCAGCTGGCCTGAAACTTGAGGCAGTCCTCTTGCCTTCACTTTCTGAGTGCTGGGGTTACAGGTATGAGTTCAAACCCCAAAATGTTCTCAAATCCAAAACACCAAATATACTGCATTTTAGAGTTTATTTTCTTTCTTTCTTTCTTTCTTTCTTTCTTTTTTTTTTTTTTTCTTTTTTTTTTAAATATTTTATTTATTTGAGAGAGAGAGAGAAGCTGAGAGCCAGGCATGGTGGCACATGCCTTTAATCCCAGCACTCGGGAGGCAGAGGTAGGAGGATTGCTGTGAATTCGAGGCCACCCTGAGACTACAAAGTGAATTCCAGGTCAGCCTGGGCTAGAGTGAGACCTTGCCTCAAAAACAAAAAAAAAAAAAAAAAAAAAGAAGAAGAAGCTGAGAGAGAGAGGCAGATAGAGAATGTGCGCGCCAAGGCCTTCATCCATTGCAAGCGAACTCCAGACACTTGTGCCATCTTGTGCATGTAGCTTATGTGGGTCCTGGGGAATCAAACCTTGGTCCTTTGGCTTTGCAGTCAAGCACCTTAACTGCTAAGCCATTTTTTCAGTCCAAGGTTTATTTTCCTTCCTCCCTCCCTCCCTCCTTATCAGGGTCTCACTGTAGCCCAGACTAACCTGGAACTCACTTTGTAGCCAAGGCTTCCCAAGCTAGTCTGGAACTCACAGGATCATCCTACCTCAGCCTTTCCAGATTAAATGTCTGGCTGGGTTTTTTGATTGTTTGTTGGTTTGTCTGAGGTAGGTCTCGCTCTAGCCCAGGCTGACCTGGAATGCACTCTGTAGTCTCAAGGTTGCCTCAAACTCATGGCGATCCTCCTGTTTGGTCTCCCAAGCACTGGGATTAAAGGTGTATGCCACCACAACCTGGCCTCTTTTTTTTAAAAAAACATATTTTGGGGCTGGAAAGATGGCTTAGCAGTTAAGGTGTTTGCCTGCAAAGCCAAAGGACCTTGGTTCTATTCCCCAGGACCTACATAAGCCATATGCACAAGGGGGCACATGCATCTGGAGTTTGTTTGCAGTGGCTGGAGGCTCTGGTGGACCTATTCTCTCTCAAATAAATAAATATATATATATATTAGTCGGGCGGGGTGGTGCACTGCTTTAATCCTAGCATTCGGCAGGCAGAGGTAGGGGATCACTGAGTTGAGGCCAGCCTGGGCTACAGAGTAAGTTCCAGGATCTCTAAAGTGAGATCCTACCTCAGAAAACAATAACAATTTAAAAAACTATTAAAAACAGTAATAGGGGCCGGGCATGGTGGCACATGCCTTTAATACCAGCACTCAGGAGGCAGAGAGGTAAGAAGATCACTGTGAGTTTGAGGCCACCCTGAGACTACATAGTGAATTCCAGGTCAGCCTGGACTAAAGTGAGACCTACCTTGAAAAACCAAAAAAAAAAAAAGAAAAAAAAAAGTAATATGACCTTATATTCCCATCTTACTTGCAAGCAAGCCCATTCTCCTAGCATATTAGCTCTGTTGCCTTATAATCCTCCTCTGAGTTGTACTTGAAAGTTGGAAATGTGAACCTTCTTCAGGGCCAGTCAGAGAGTTGTCTCTATAAACAGACAAGAGCCAACGAAAATACAAATCTAGTGTAAAAGAAAGGTTAAAAATCTTAGTCTGGTATAAACAAGGAGGCAAGTAGAAAGCAAAATATAAAATAGAGGATACCCACTTGAGAGTGTTCACTGTGCTAGAGTGAAATTTGAGAGTTACTAAGAATAACTTCCCATATCCAGGCAGTCAGGTCTGGGGTGTGGGAGAAAGAACAATCTTGACTCAGATGCTGTGCTCCCTACCCTGGATACTGAGCAGTACCAGCTATTCACATTATTCTTTAGACGGTTTAGATTCCTTGCTCTCTTCTCACTCACTTGCATTGGGAAGTTTTTGGAGAGCACAGAGGATTTTCACACCCCTTGGAATCTAATAAGGACATTCTTACTAGCTTCCTGAAGAGTAGAAGCTAATTCATTTTCTTTAAAGTAAGTGATATTTTCTTTTTTTAAGATTTTAAAAAATATATTTATTTATGAGAGAGAGAGAATGGATGTGCCAGGGCTTCCAGCCGCTTGCAAGCAAACTCCAGAATCATGCGCCACTTTGTGCATTTGCTTTACATGGGTACTGGGGAATTGAACCTGAGTCCTTAGGCTTCTCAGGCAAGTGCCTTAACTGCTAAGCCCTCTCTCCAGCCCAGTGATATTTTATTTTAATTTTTAAAAATATTTATTTATTTCAGAGAGAAACAGGTAGACAGATTGAGAGAATGGGCATGCCAGGGCCTCTAACTACTGCAAACAAACTCCAGATTCAAGTACCACCATGTGCATCCAGCTTTACATGGGTACTGGGGAGTCAATCCCAGGACCTTTGGCTTTGCCAGCAAGTGTCTTAACTGCTAAGGCACCTCTCCAGCCCTGATATATATATTTTTTAATTCAGCTTTGAGCTTTGCTTATTGACCAGCAAGATTTTTTTTTTTTTTTTTTTTTTTTTTTAATTTTCAAGGTAGGGTCTCACTGTGGCCCAGGCTGACCTGGAATTAACTATGTAGCCTCAGGGTGGCTTCGAACTCACGGCGATCTTCCTACCTTTGCCTCCCGAGTGCTGGGATTAAAGGTTGCGCCACCGCGCCCAGCTAAGATTTTTTATTAAAGTACAAAGGACACATATAAATTAAAAGTGCAGCCATCATTATCTTTTTAAATCTTATTTATTTATCTATGAGAGACACACAGAGAGAGAATGGGCAGGCCTGGGCCTCTTGTCACTGCACACAAACTCCAGACATGTTTGTCATTTTGTGCATCTGGATTTACGTGGATACTAGGGAAACGAACCCTTAAAGGCAGGCTTTGCAAGCAAACACCTTTAACGACTGAGCCATCTCTCCAGCCCTCATCATTGCTTTTTGCTGGTTTACCTGTTGAATAGCATTTGAGATATCTGAACACATCTTTCAGGTCTTCCTGCCTAATCAATCGCCATTTTTTTCCTTCCTATCTTTGGGAGAGGGTTTTTGGGGTTGTGACAGTATCTCACTTTGTAGCCTAGACTGGTCTGGAACTCACAGTGTATAGCCCATGCTAGACAGCAGTCTCCCAACTTCAGCCTTCCAAGTGCTGAAATTACAGGCATGAGCTACCACTCCTAGCTCCTCCCTGATTTTTCTAATTGCCCTCTCTACCTGGTCTAAGCACAGCCAGAGGGTGTTTGGCATAGCAACCAAACTTAAGAAAGCTTGCTATTTTAATTTTGACTCAAGAAAACTATTCTCTTCACAGATTTTTGCAGCTCAAATGGGAGTCCTTCTTTCCAGCCTATCAAAAGCCACATAACCATCCCAACAGCCCATGTGATGCCTTCTACTTTGGGAGCCTCTCCTGCCAAGCCAAACTCTACATCTGCTGGATCCTCTTCTTCTAAACTCCCTTTGTCAGGCTTGGGTGAAAGTGTGGGGATGACAAGAAATGGAGATTTTGGTTCAGTGAAACGCTCTCCAGGCCTGTCAAGAGATCTCATGTATCTCTCTGGTGCCACTGGAGAAAATGGGATTCAACAGTCCTGGTTTCCAGCAGTGGGCCATGAAAGAGAGGAAGAGATGAGAAAGTTTGATATTCCTAACATGGAGTCTACCCTCAATCAGTCAGCCGTAGTAGAGACATTATATTCAGATCCTCACTACCGAGTTCATTTCCATAACCCAAGATCTGATACCAACAAAGAGTTGTATAAAGTATTGCCTGAGTCCAAGAAGGCACCAGGCAGTGGGGCAGTATTTGAGCGGAATGGACCACATGGTAGCAGCAGTGGGGTGCTCCCTTTGGGGCTCCAGCCTGCTCCTGGGCTCTCCAAGCCTCTATCCTCCCAGGTGTGGCAACCAAACCCTGACCCTTGGCACCCCCGAGAACAGTCTTGTGAACTTAGTACTTGTCGTCAGCAGCTGGAATTGATTCGTTTACAGATGGAACAAATGCAGGTAGAGACCTTTTCTTTGCATTTTGCTTGTTCTTAGAACTGTATGTATAGTCTTTGCCCTGTAAGTTTTTATTTTATATTTTATTTGAGAGAGAGAATGGGGACATCAGGGCCTCTCGCCACTGCAAGCAAACTCTAGACACATGCGCTACCATGTGCATCTGGCTTATATGGGTACTAGGGAATTGAACCTGGGTCCTTAGGCTTTGCAGGTAAGTACCTTAACTAAGCTAAGCTAAGCCATCTCTTCTCCACCACCGCCCCCCAACCCCAAGGTAGGGTCTTTAGTACAGCCTGACCTGAAAATCACTATGTAGTCTCAGGGTGGCCTTGAATTCACAGAGATCCTCCTACCTCCTCCTCCCAAGTTCTGGGATTAAAGGCCACCACCCCAGCTTTAAAAAAAAAATTTTTTTTAATTTAAGACAGAAAGAGTCAAGTAGAGAAAGAGTGAATATGGGAGTGCCAAGGCCTCTTGCCACGGCAAATGAACTCCAGTTGTATGCACCACTTTGTGCATCTGGATCTATGTGGGCACTGAGGAATCAAACTCAGGCTATCAGACTTTGCAAGCAAGTGTCTAACTGATGAGCCACCACTCCAGCCCTTCTAAGTTTTTTTTTTTTTTTTTTTTTTTTTTGAGTTAACCCAAGCCGTAGTTTCAGGCTGGCCTCAAACTCACAGTGATACTTCTATCTCTGCCTGCTGAGTGCTGAGATTAAAGGCATGACCAGTCCCTATAAGTTTGTTGGTTTGTTTTGGTTTTTTCAAGGTAGGGTCTCACTGTAGCCCAAGCTGACCTGGAATTCACTATATAGTCTCAGAGTGGCCTCTAATTCACAGCAATCCTACCTCTGCCTCCCAAGTGTTGAGATTAAAGGCATGCATCACCACACCCGGTCCTGTAAGTTTTGACCCTCTTTTTAAAAAATATATTTTATTTATTCATTTGAGAGAGAGGCAGAGGGAGAGAAAGAGAAGGAATGGGCACACCAGGGCCTCCAGCCACTGCAAACGAACTTTAGATGCATGCGCCCCCTTGTGCATCTGGCTTACGTGGGTCCTGGAGAGTGGAACCAGGATCCTAAGCCATCTCTCCAGCCCTGACTCTATTTTTAAAAAATATTTTATTTATTTATTGGAGGGGGGGGAGAGATTGAGAATGGGCATGCCAGGGCTACAGCCACTGCACATGAACTCCAGATACAGCCACCACCTTGTGCATCTGGCTTATGTGTATCCTATGGAATTGAAACTGGGTCCTTAGGTCTTCACAGGCAAGTGCCTTAACCACTAAACCATCTCTCCAGCCAAGCTTTAACTCTAAAGAAAACATTTGTAGCTAGGTGTGGTAGTGCACACCTTTAATTCTAGTACTCCAGAGGCTGAGGTAGGAGGATCTCTATGAGTTTGAGGCCAATCTGGGACTGCAGAATGAGTTCCAGCTCAGCCTGGGTTAGAATGAGACCCTACCACGGGGGGGAAAAAAGTCAGAAAGACGTGTCCATACTTAATCTCTGTCTGCCTCTTTCTCTTTGTTTCTCTTAAATAAATAAAATATTTTAAGTTGTTTTAAAAAATCAAAATGAAAATGTTTGTGTAGAAAGATGTTTGTACATAGGAAATGAAGATATGAGCTCATGGCCATTGAATCTGGTGATAGGCTAATACATGAGATGGTTTCTTCACAGTAGAGAGTTACAAGGGAAAAGTTAGAACACCCAGCTGTAATTGCATATTTACTCTATCTGGGTACTTTTTTTTTTTTTTTTTTTTTGGTTTTTCAAGGCAGGGTTTCACTCTGGCCCAGGCTGACCTGGGAATTAACTATGTAGTCTCAGGGTGGCCTTGAACTCATGGCAATCCTCCTACCTCTGCCTCCCGAGTGCTGGGATTAAAGGCGTGCACCACCACGCCCGGCAGTCTGGATACTTTTACATACAGATTTTCCGTAATTCTCATAACACCTGATGTAATTGTAGAAACCCCTGCATATTTGTGGGGTTTTTTCCCACTGAACTGATTTTTTGTTCTTGTTGTTTGTTTGTTTTAAGTCTGTGCTGTGCTGCTCACGGGTGGGAAGGAAGGGAGCTGGACATATTCTTCCCTGTTGATGAGGACATATTAGCTCCTGGTTTGCCTCTGTTGCCAGATAATAAGTGATAAACGATAACTGACCTTAGAAACTAGAGCCTTTTTGAGCCAGAGTGTTTAGTTGGCAGAAATCTCCCTGGCAGGTTCTTTCCAGTCATGCATCAGAGCTAAAATTATTTCATAAACATGGGCTTTATCATTGGCTGAGCCAAGCTAGGCCTTGGCTCCCAACATTGCTGGATACTCAGGTATTTTCAGGTGCCTATGGTCAAGATCCAACCTGTTTGTCTTGCAGCTTCAGAATGGAGCCATCTGCCACCATCCTGCTGCTTTTTCTCCTTTACTGCCTCCCTTAGAGCCGGCACAGTGGATCAGCATGTTGAGTACTAATGAACACCTTCTAAAGGAAAAGGAGCTCCTCATTGACAAGTAAGATGGCAGGGGTGCTGCAAGACCAGATTCTGCTTGCCACTGAGGACACATAATGAGGTCTTCCCAAGGGCAGATCTCCTGTCTCTGTTAGTCCACGTTTCACCCCCTGCGTTTAGGCTCCTGCCTTGCCTCAAGGTAAAGCCTGATTGAAAGGAGTCTAATTTTGTATCTTACTGATGTGATAGGCCATTCTCTGCTGAGGCTCTTGGGAGGGCCTACAGGGTTTTCCCTGTGTCATTTTCTCATTTGTTCTTCCTCCTTTAGCAAAAATGTGATGTCTAGAATCTCCTTATATTTTAAGGCTTGTATTGTATGGCATATTCCTCCAGCTTTATCAAAAGCAGCTGGGGCAACTCACAGAAAAGGCATGGAGAGGATTGTTAGACCTCCCCCCCCATCTGAGATCTTAGGCACCCCCTGTGCCAGCCATACACCATGACACACAAAGTCTTGTGGCCTTAGGAGGAGATAGTGCATATAGATGGGAGAAGATCAAGACAGTGAACCCTACTGAAGCTCTGCTTTAGGGGTCTCCAAGCTCTGTAAGTAAGCCCTCACCCCAAGAGCTTCCTCAGGGGTAATCCTGACACACTGAGCTCCACCTAAGCAGCTATGGGGAGGTCATCATCCATGGTAGGATGAGACTTCTAGGTGGTACAGCCGCCCTGGGGTCTCCATACTCCTGGACAGGACAAGGAACTCCTTGACGCAGCCACAGGGAAGTCATTCAGGATGGGACGAGTCATCTCAGTGGTGTGGCTGCTCTACAGTCCCCATGCTATCTATGTAAGTAAGCCCTCACCCTGAGGAGGAGCATCCAAGAAGTAGTCTTGACACAGGGAGCTCCATGCAGTTGTCATGGGGAGGTCGTCATCCAGGATAGGATGAGACTTCTTGTTGGGTGTGGCTTCACGTTCCTGTAAGTAAGCCTTCACCCTGTTCTGAAGGTAATCCCAATAAACTCATTGGTTCACCAAACTAGTATTGGTGCAGTCATACTTTGGCCTGCCATCTGAGCCACATCTGGGGGTGAAGACGTGTTTGAATCTCCCCAGGGGAAAAGTTGCCTGTGATAGAATGCTACACATATGTTTAAGGAAATGTGCTTCTACTTTAAAGGAATTAATGTATGACTTTTGCAGGCAGAGGAAACACATCTCTCAACTGGAGCAGAAAGTACGAGAGAGTGAACTACAAGTGCATAGTGCTCTTTTAGGCCGTCCTGCCCCCTTTGGGGATGTCTGTTTGTTGAGGCTACAGGTCAGTATCAGCAGCCTGGATAGCATTCTATTTATCATAACTCGGTGTTTTCCCTGTGCTTAGAAAATCAGGAGATACAAAAGAAATCAAGTGATATAAATGCCCTGCCCTCAAAGAGTAAACATCTTAATTATAAAGCACACTTTGCTGTACCCACCCAAGGGTAGAAAGACTAGAGGGAAGAACCAGGTGAAAGTCCAATTGCCTTGGTATCAGGAAAGGAAGGCAAAGCATGGTAGATAGTAAGATCCTAGTATTGAGTGATATTCTTAAAAGTCTTAATCTGCCAGCCCTGGCCAAATGGAGAGAGGCACTAGGGGATTTAGAGCTGCTCTTGTCTTTTTTCTTGAATATCTAAGAATAGCTGTAGAGAACCATATTACATAGAGGTCAATGTCTAATAGGGTTGAGAGCTTGAGAAGGAGCCTTCTTTGTCAACCATACTTCTGTAACTTTGACTTTTGGGTGATAGGAATTATTAGATTATAGTATTGGCTTTGCCACCTAGTGGCAAAGGGAGGGAAGAATGGGAAAGGCTTTTACAGGGAAATGTAGTTTAGTTCCCTCAATTTACTAATGAAAACAATTGAAGTCCAATAAGGCAGAAGTACTTTCCTAAGATCACAGTGTGTGGTAAGAGCCAGGCCCCAAGCCTAAGTCTTGTGATATCTTATCTATATGCCTTCCATTACGGTACAACTCCTCAGATAATTGCTTTTAAAACAGTGGTTCTCAAATGTGAGATTGCATCAGAATCACTTAGAGGGCTTGCTGCAACAAATTTTTGGAGAAAAGTTCAGGGTACTATAAGGGTAGGGAACAGTTACATAATAAGAATCTTTTTGGTAGGAATTGCAGCGAGAGAACACTTTTTTACGTGCACAGTTTGCACAGAAGACAGAAGCCTTGAGCAAAGAAAAGATGGAGCTTGAAAAGAAACTCTCTGCTTCAGAAGTTGAAATTCAGCTCATCAGGGAGTCTCTCAAAGTGACACTGCAAAAGCATTCAGAGGAGGCGAAGAAACAGGAAGAAAGGGTGAGTTGAGGAGCAATGGCTTTCTAAACCACAAAGGAGTTGGCAGTCAGCCCTTTCTGCCAAATGGCTTAGTCTATTTCTGGTCCTATTCCTGGAACCAAGAGAAGCTGTTAAGGGAGACCCTTCTTTGACTTCTTACACAGGATCCACCTAGAAATGGAACTCCCAATTTCTGATTCATCTTCACAAGACTATTATGGTCAGAGAAAATTGGGCAGTCATACAAGATGGCACTGTTGCAAGAGGTTAAAATACCTGAAAAATTTATTCCATTCAGTCTGGTTTCTCTTCATCCTAGATTCCATGTATGCATCTAGTTTGGGAATCTGTCAGTGCTATTAGAATCACCTTAGGGCAAGATTGGTCATTTCCAGAGAAAATAACTTTAAATCTTTAGTTTCTGTTGTTATTTTCAACTCACAACTTTCTCTAAAGCACATGTTTTTGGAAGACCAGTTTAGTAATGTTTAGCTCTGGGCTTCTCAACTTGCTTTTTGTTTTTTTTTTTTTTTTTTTGGTAACTTTTTACTGTAATGAATAATTTCTTTGTAGAAACAAGATTTCTACCAATTACATAAGAACAAATATATTTGCACACACACAGTACCTTGTTAAACAAATTTCTTTTTGTACACTCATTCATAAATAGGTCTAAAATCTGCAGTAACTGCTATTTATTTTTATGGATGGAGTTCCCATTTTATAAACTTCTCATGGGAAGAGATTCTGTGTTTGAGAGTATAACACACACACACACACACACACACACACACACAATATTGTATATCCTGATTCCAGAAGGATAGGATTGCCCCTGCCATCTATCACATGACTTCCACTTGCAGCTACCAAACATTTTCTAGGAACTCTTCTCCTGAGTTCAATACACAGAACACTTAATATACACAGGATGATCTCAGTCTTGTCAAACTATAATTTGTTCACACTTCTTTAAATAAAAATTTCTATTTCTTGTCTCTTTTCCATGCCCTTCCATTTTCTTAAGTTGCTTATATCTAGATTCCTTATTTTACCCTACAGTGACCTATAATCTGACATTTTTTAGCCTTCATCAAGCATATGGCGCTGCTTAATACTGTTCATTTATCTTGTCACAAGTTTTTGAGTTATCTGATTAGATTGCAAGCACCTTACAGGCAGATTCCTATATTGCTTTCCCTATATTCCTCATAGGCATAATATTGGTTTTATGACCCAACATATATGCATTTAGTAAACAATAATTTTTCTCCATCAAATATACATTATTTGTAGAAACATGGATAATCTGCTAGCCAGTAAGTTAACTGTTAGGTATCAGAACTCATCAGCTGACTGTCCTAGCCACAAGATTGTAGTTGTTCAACCTCCATGTCATTAGCAAAATTTGGCTCATTCTTCTGATTTGTCTCAAAAAGTTTACCCATGATGCTCTTCCTTTTGGTGAGCTTCTTGTCATCTAGTTTGTTCAGGTCTTCCTCGGGATCAATGATGATTTCCTATCGAATTTGTTCCATCATTTCTGTCAAGCTGTGTCCCTGTAAATAACCTGGTTCAGGGACACCTGTTCCAGGTAACACTGGTGCAATCTGAAAACTTGGAAAAGTTTTGTACTGGCGTGATCCTCTGGCAAAACCCCTTGGTTTCATTCTCATAATTAAGACGATAGTTGAAGGCTGGAATCTTAACTCCACAATTCTGGGCAGTGCATGTCATTTTCATACATGTTTCAGAGGAAATCCTTACAGACATTTAGGAAGTGCATCTTCTATTGCTGGAAAACAGCTTCCCTACAGGGAAGGAGTTGTTTGTGCTCAACTACACTGTACAGACCAGCACCTAGCTACTGCAGGACAAGGCTACCACTACCACCATAGCCCCTTGGCCTGACCATGAGTGAACTCTATGGCAGGAAGCCCAAGCCCACAAGCACCTAGTAGCTGAGGAAGCAGGCCAAACCTTTTATTTTATGATATGTTATGTTATGTTATTTTTGAGGTTGGGTCTCACCCAAACTGACCTGGAACTCACTCTGTAGTCCCAGGCTGGCCCCAGACTCACAGTGATCCTCCTACCTTAGCCTCCCAAGTACTGGAACTAAAAGTGTGCCGCACCATACCTGACGTCTCAACTTGTTTTGTTTTTGTTTTTCAAGGTAGGGTCTTGGCTCAGGCTGACCTAAAATTCATTATGTACTCAGACCTCCTGAGTGCTAGGATTAATTAAAGGCATGCATTTCACTGTAAGATCACTAAGCCTTGAATTTGCTTTTCACCAGGGAACTCAAATGTCAGCATATGGATGTTTTGCCTTTCTCTAGAAAAGAATCTTTAACCTGGTGTGTTGGCATACTCTTTTAGTCCCAAAACTCAGGAGGCTGAGATAGGAGAATCACTGTGAGTTTGAGGACAGCCTATGCTAGAGTGAGATCCTGCCTTGAAAATAAAATAAAAATAAATAAGAAACTTCATCCTGCTGCCTGGTGATGATGCTGGTGGAGGCAGGAATGTTTTTGGCCTTTGGATTTCCCATGTTGGCAGGAGATAGAGTTCTATACATAGATTTTTTTTTTTTTTTTTGAGAGATAGAGAGAGACACAGAGGGAGAGGGAGACAGATAGAGACCATCTCTCAGCTGCTGTGAATGAAATCCAGATGTGTGCACCCCCTTGTGGTCAAGTGCGGCATCGCGCCTTTGCGTCACTTTGCATCTGGCTAAACGTGGGACCTGGAGATTGGAACCAGCGTTCTTAGGCTTAGGGGGCAGGCACCTTAACCGCTAAACCATCTCTCCAGCCCTATACATAGATTTTTATGTATAATTGTTTTCACCTCAGTGCTTAGTTCTGTTACGTGTGACTGATATCCCTGACTCTAAACTCTCTCATTTGATTTCTCAGAGAATATATCTCCAGTTTCCTGTGGAGAAGGTCTAAGGCAAGAATGGTATTCAGTTAACGTGTACATAGATTTCCAATGAATTCCCCTATTTTTTAGGTCTGTAATTCAGACTTGCCTCCAGAGATAGCTAGTGCTTCAAGTACCGAGGCTCTTGGAAGTTGTGTAAAAGGCACATTGTCTTCCAAATTGTCTCTAATTCCCATTGCAGATTGTGAATCCTCTGCCTCAAGTCATTTAATGTCCTTCTGCCTAATTCCATCTTTTCAAAATATGTTAAAATCCCACATGCCTTGTTGTTGCTGTTTGCATATGTCTCGTTTGTGTGCTGTATGCACGTATATGTGTTGTTGCAGTGCCCATGCACTTTCCTGTGGCAGCCAGGAAAAATACCAAGTTTGCCTCTCCATTACCTTCCTGTTTCTTTTTTTTCTTTCTTTTTTTTTTTTTTTTTCGAGGTAGGGTCTCACTCTAGCTCAGGCTGACCTGGAATTAACTATGTAGTCTCAGGGTGGCCTTGAACTCTCGGCGATCCTCCTACCTCTGCCTCCCGAGTGCTGGGATTAAAGGCGTGCGCCACCACGCCCGGCTTACCTTCCTGTTTCTTTGTAATGGAGTCTCATACTGATTCACAGCTTACTGTATGTGAGCCCCGGTGATTCTTCAGTCACCATTCCCCAGAAGATTGACTGGGTTACAAGTGTGCCTGGCCAAACCCAGATGTTTTACATGGATTCTAGAAATTCCTACTCAGGCAGTCTCAGGCCCTATCAGGACCTCATGCTTGCACAGGAAATGTACTTAGCCACCAGAGATGAAGAGCCATCTCTCCAGCCCTGTCCTGTTGTTTGTTTGTTTGTTTGTTTGTTTGTTTGGTTTGGTTTGGTTTGGTCTTTTTTCGAGGTAGGGTCTCACTCTAGTTCAGGCTGACCTGGAATTCTCTATGTAGTCTCAGGGTGGCCTCGAACTCTCGGTGATCCTCCTACCTCTGCCTCACAAGTGCTGGTATTAAAGGCATGCGCCACCACGCCCAGCCCTGTTGTTTGTTTGTGTGTGTCTTATTTGGTGTGTGTAGTGATGCAAGTGTCTGTGTCCATGCAGCACCACATATGCTTGCCTGTACAGGGTGGGGTGCTCACACCTAAGGCGGCCAGGTGCTCCATTGCATTTCCTCCCCTTCTTGTTTGAGCATGAATCAATCAATTAACCTCTCTCCCCTCTCTCTTTTTAATTTTTTTTATTTTTTTAAATTATTATTTATTTATTTGCAAGCCAAGAGAGATAGAAGAGACAGAGACTGAGCATACCAGGGTCTCCAGCCACTGCAAAGGAACTCCGGATACATGTGCCACTTTGTGCATCTGGCTTTACATGTGTACTGAGGAATGGAACCCAGGTTGTTAGGCTTTGCAGGCAAGTGCCTTAACTGCTAAGCCATCTCTTTCAGCCCCTATTTTGGCTTTTTTTTTTTTTTTTTAATTTGAGGGGGGTGGAATGGACATGCCAGGGCCTTCAGCCAGCCACTACAAATGAACTCCAGGCTCATGTGCAACGTTACTTGCATCACTATATGTCTGGCTTACATGGAACCTAAAGATTCAAACATGAGTTCTTAGGCTTTGCAGGCAAGTGTCTTTAACCATTAAGCCATCTCTCTAGTTTTTTTTTTGTTTTTGTTGTTGTTTGGTGTTTGTTTGTTTGTTTGTTTGTTTGTTTTGGTTGGTTTTTTGAGGTAGAGTCTTACTCTAGCCCATGCTGACCTGGAATTCACCTTGTAGTCTCAAGGTAGCCTTGAGACTCATGGCAGTCCTTCTACCTCAGCCTCCTGAGTGCTGGTATTAAAGGCATGTGCCACACACCTGGCCTTTTTTGGGGGCTTTTTTGAGGTTGGGACTTACTCTGGCCCAGGCTGACCTGGAACTCACTGTGTAGTTCCAGGCTGACCTCGAACTTATAGCCATCCTCCTATCTCAGCCTCCCAAGTGCTGGGATTAAAGGTATGTGCCACCACGCCTGGCCCTTTTTAAAATTACTTCACTTATTTCTACTTGTATGTGTATGGGCATGAAAGGGTCTGTTGCTGCTGCAAACAAACACCCATCCAGCTTTACATGAGTGGCTAGAGAATTGCACCCAGACTGGCAGGCTTTGCGAACAAGCACCTTTAAACCACTGTGCCATCCCAATTCAGGTGGCCTCAAGCCCTCATGTTTGCCTAAGAAGCACACTTTAACTGCTAAGCTATCTTTCCAACCCCTTGTTGTTTTGGGTGGTGTGTATACTGGCTAATCTGGTATTCACTGTGTAGCCCTACTGTTGTTAGACTTATCAGTCCTCCTGCTTCAGCCTCTGAAGTGCTGGGATTATAAACTGGAATTACAGGCATGCACCACCATTTTCAGCTCATATATGTTTGTCTCCTTTCCTATTGTCTTTGGGTTGTTTTTTGTTTGTTTTGTTTTGTTTTGTTTTTGAGGTATTGCCTTACTCTAGCCCTGGCTAACCTGGAACTCACTCTGTAGTGTCAGGCTAGTATTGAATTTATGGCAATCTTCCAACCTCAGCCTACCAAGGGCCTGGGACTAAAGGCTTGTGCCACCACACCTAGCATCCTATTGTCACTTTAGGTTAATATTTTATTTATTTTCTATCATTTTTGTTTGTTTGTTTTGAGGTAGGGTCTCACTCTAGCCTAGGCTGACCTGAAATTCACTATGTAGTCTCAGGGTGGACTTGAACTCTTTTCAATCCTCCTACCTCTGCCTTGTTTTGTTTTGTTTTGTTTTGTTTTTCGAGGTAGGGTTTCATTCTGGTCCAGGCTGACCTGGAATAAACTATGTACTCTCAGGGTGGCCTTGAACTCACGGCGATCCTCCTATCTCTGCCTTGCAAGTGCTGGGATTAAAGGCGTGCACCACCACGCCCGGCTTACTCTGCCTTTTGAGTGCTGGGATTAAAGGCCTGTACCATCATGCCCAGCTTTTTCCTACAATGCTTGTTTTGTAAATAATTTTTTAATTTTAATTTTTTTATTTATTAAAAAATTTTAAGTAATTTGAGAGAGACAGAGAATGGGCATGCAAGGGCCTCCAGCTGCTGCAGACAAACTCCAAATGCATGCACCACCTTGTGCATCTGGCTTATGTGGGTCCTGGGGAATTGAACCTGGGTCCTTTGGCTTTGTAGGCAGGTGCCTTAACCACTAAGCCATTTGTCCAGCCCCATCAACTTTTTTTTTTTATTATTTTATTTTTGGAGAGAGACACAGGGAGACAGGCAGAGGGGAGAAGGAGACAGAGAATGGGCGCGCCAGCAGTCTCAGCTGCTGCAAACGAAATCCAGATGTGCGCGCCCCCTTGTGGGCAAATATGGCATTGCACCCTTGTGTCACTTTGCATCTGGCTAAACATGGGACCTGGAGATTGGAACCGGGTTCTTCGGCTTAGCAGGCAGGCGCCTTAACTGCTAAGCCATCTCTCCAGCCCCCCCCATCAACTTTTTTAAAAAGATTTTTATTTATTTATATGAAAGAGAGAGGCAGATAGAGAATGGGTGTGCCAGGGCCTCCAGCCACTGCACACAAACTCTAGATACATGTGCCACCTTGTGCATCTGGCTTACATGGGTACTGGGAAATTGAGCCTCATACCGGGGTACTTAGGCTTCACGGGCAAGGGCTTAACTGCTAAGCCCTCTCTCCAGACCCCCATCAACTCTTTTTTTGAATGCCTGCTCTATGCCAAGAATTGGTGCTGTGCTTTAGGTGTGTGAAAATTTAGCACAATGAATATAGATAGCCCTTCTTCAAAAAGTTTATAGCCTCATTAACCCTTCCAGATGATTGCTCAGCTTTTATCATGTACAGTGTTTAGCGAATAGCATATTACCTTTCTCAGCAGAACAGATCAGACTGGTTGTATGTCTGTTGGGACATTGTGTATACTACTAAAAATTCAGCTCTGATGCAGACCACTTGCAAGTTAAATCACAGGTTAAAAGGTGCTGTCCCCAGGCTGGAGAAAGGGCTTAGCAGTTAACTTGCTTACCAGTGAAACCTAGGGACCCAGGTTTGATTCCCCAGAACCCACATAAGCCAGTGCACAAGGTCACACATGCTTTTCAAGTTCATTTGCAGTGGCTGATGGTCCTAGTGCACCCATTCTCTCTCTCAAATAAACCTTAAAAATTTAAAAAAAAAAAAAAAGAGAGAGAGAGAGAGAGAGTTTAGGGCTGGAGAGATAGCTTAGCACTTAAGGCACTTGCCTGTAAAGCCTGAGGCCCACGTTCAACTCTCCAGGTCCCATGTAAGCCATGCACACAAGGTGATGCGCATTGAGTTCATTTGCAGTGGCTGGAAGTCCTGATGCACCAGTTGTCTCTCTCATATGCTCTTGCTCACTCGCTCTCTCTCTCATAAAAAGAAAGAAAAAAGCATTTAGGGCTGGAGAGATGGCTTAGTGGTTAAGGTGCTTGCCTGCAAAGCCAAAGGATGTATGTTCGACTCTCCAGATCCCACATAAGCCAGACGCACAAAGTTACGCAGGTGTGCAAGGCCACACATGCACACAAGGTGGCACTCATGTCTGGAGTTCAATTGTAATGACTGGGGGCTCTGATGCACCAATTCTCTCTCTCTCTCTCACTCTCTTATTCTCACCCTCTTGCATTTAAGAAAAAAAGCCTGGGCTGGAGAGATGGCTTAGTGGTTAAGTGCTTGCTTGTGAAGCCTAAGGACCCTGGTTCAAGGCTCGACTCCCCAGTACCCACAAAAGCCAGGTGCACAAGGTGGCGCATGCATCTGGAGTTCATTTGCAGTGGCTGGAGGCCCTAGCATGCCCATTCTCTCTCTCTCTCTAATAAATAAATAAAAAAAATAATAAAATAAATGTTCTTAAAAACGTCAGTCTGTTGAGGTTGCCTAAAAAAAAAAAGTTTAAAGGTGCTGTCTCCAATAAGATACACTCATTTCATATTCTTTTCTTGGTTTTTTTTTTTTTTTTTTTTTTTTTTTTTTTTTTTTTTTTTTTGGAGAGAGAATGGGCGCACCAGCAGCCTCTCAGCCACTGTGAATGAATTCTAGACATGTGCACCCCCTTGTGAACAAGCATGGATTTACACCCTTGTGTCACTTTACATCTGGCTAAACATGGGATCTGGAGAGTTGAATGGGCATTCTTAGGTTTGGCAGGCAGGCGCCTTCACGCTAAGCCATCTTTCCAGCCCTCGTTTCATATTCTAACTGTGAAATCCGAGTTACTTGGTCACTCATATTTGTGACCACTGAAACAAATCCAGGTGTTCTTGACTCCTTCAAATTCAGTAATTCTAGAATGAGTCTCAGAAGTCCAGACAATACTATACTATCATTACAGTTTCCAAGGTCTCTTGTTACTTTTTTTTTTTTTTTTAGAGACAGATGGGGAGAGATTGGGAGAATGGGCACGCCAGGGCCTCTAGCCACTGCAGACGAACTCCAGATGCATGCACTACTTTGGGTTACATGGGACTTGGAGAATCAAACCGCGGTCTTTAGACTTCACAGGCATGTGCCTTAACCTCTAAGCTATCTCTCCAGCCCTTGTTATTGTTGTGTTAAGACATGGTTTCAGAATGTTTCCTAGGCTGAATTCAAGCTTCTAGATTCAAGTGATCCTTTCACTCCAGCCTTCTGAATAGCTGGCTTGTATAAGTGCATGCCACCACACCCAGCCTGATTATAACATTTTGAAAGATACAAATCAGGAACAGCCTGATGATGAGAGACATGGGGTGAGCCTGGGAATGTTTTGAAAGCTGTGTAGTCTCATCAAGGAAGAGGGTGTGTAACCCTCCTTGCATATCCTTATATGTTCACCATCAGAAAGCTCCACCCAGGCCTAGGTCTCATTATATAGGCCTCAATGCCCCTCCCCTCCCTGCAGGAATTTAGACATAAAAATTACTGAACTTTTTTTTTTTTTTTCCAAGGTTGGGTTTCACTCTAGCCCAGGCTGATCTGGAATTCACTATGTAGTCTCAGGGTGTCCTTGAACTCACCACAATCCTCCTACCTCTGCCTTCCAAGTGCTGGGATTAAAGGTGTGTGCCACCATGCCTGGCAAAATTACTGAACTTTTTGTGAATCACCTTGTTATCATAAATTCATTTGTGGTGAGCCCTCTATGTATAGCAGAGTCTTGTCCTAAGATAATTCTTGGGGCTTAGAAGTTTTCCTCCAAGAATGTATCAAATTATTATATTACAGAAGTACTGCCAGTTTTTAAAAATATTTTATTTATTTATTTGAGAGAGAGAGGGAGGAGGGGAAGAGGCAAATAGAGACAGAATGGGTGTGCCAGGGCTTCTAGCCACTGCAAACAAACTCCAGATGCATGTGCCATTTTGTGCATCTGGATTATATGTGTCCTGGGGAATTAGACTTGTGTCCTTAAGCTTCACAGGCAAGCACCTTAACCACTAAGCAATCTCTCCAGCCCTATTTTTTTTGGTGGGGGGGGGAGCAGATTTCAAGGTAGGATCTCACTCTAGCCTAGGCTAACCTGGAATTCACTATGTAGTCTTAGGATGGCCTTGAACTCACGATGATCCTCCTACCTCTGCCTTCAAAGTACTGGGATTAAAGGTGTACACAACCACACCCAGCTAGTACTGCCAGTTTTAAATTTTTTTATTTTTATGGTTTTTTTTTTGAGGTAGGGTTTCCTTGGGGCTGACCTGGAATTAACTGGAGAAGGGTGGCCTTACTACCTCTGCCTCCCGAGTGCTGGGATTAAAGGTGCCTGCCTGCCAAGTTTTAAAAACTACCTTGGGGGGGCTGGAGAATTGGCTTAGTGGTTAAGGTGCCTGCCTGCCAAGCCTAAGAGTGCTGTTCGATCTCCTGGTCCCATGTTTAGCCAGACATAAGTGACGCAAGCACACAATGCCACACTTGCCCACAAGGGGGTGCACACATCTGGAGTTCGTTCACAGCAGCTTGAGAGGCTGCTGGTGTGCCCATTCTCTCTCTCTCTCTGCCTCTTCCTTTCTCTCTGTCTCTCTCAAAAAAAAAAAGAAAGAAAGAAAGAAAAAAAAGAAAAGAAGGAACCTTTCATTCCTACCATTGACTGGAAAGTTGAGATGGGTTCTCTGCAGTTTATGTCTCAATCACAAATGGCATAATTTGATTAGCTTCCTGCCTTCATTGCAATAGAACAAACATGCATAGCTCCAAGGGCAGAGGTAGTAGTCACTTTGAAAAAAGTTCTGGGTTCTAGAGGAGTAAATTGAAACAGACTCTTGACATTTTTTCCCCTAGGTCAAAGGTCGTGACAAACATATCAATAATTTGAAAAAGAAATGTCAGAAAGAATCAGAACAGAACCGGGAGAAGCAGCAGCGTATTGAGACCTTGGAGCGTTACCTAGCTGACCTACCTACCCTGGAAGACCATCAGAAGCAAAGCCAGCAGGTAGCAGCAATCTCTGGCCATACCTATAGCAAGCAGGGAGTGGCCAGGCAGGTGAACTTTCTCATTCTCTGTGGTTTCCTGAAAGGAATATTCTAAAGGAGTCAGTCTTAGATTCACATCTGTCAAATTTGCAACCAGGCTGCAAAATTTTTTAGGTACCTACTGATTTCATTGGCTTATTGACCTAAGAGTGGGATCCTATCTCTTAGCTTCAGGATGCTGAGTTGAAGAGCACAGAGCTGCAAGAGAGAGTGACTGAGCTGGAGAGTTTGCTGGAGGAGACCCAGGCAATGTGCAAAGAGAGGGAGATTCAACTTGAAAGCTTAAGAGAGAGAGAAGCAGAATTCATCTCTGCTAGACATAGGTAATACCTGCTGTGGGACCAAGGAAAGGGAAAGAGGTTGGTTTTGGTGCTAACTCCCCATTCACTTATTTATATGACTTTGAATGAATGTGCAAATCTCTTCACTTTTTTGAGCTTCATTTTCTTTGGATTGTGAATAATAGGAAAATGCAGGGAATTTGTTTCTGTGGTGTAGTAGGGCTTATCATAGAATCTTGGGGGAATCCATTTCAGTGCCTGACATGTATTACTTGAGTATGTATATATTGGATGGATGAAAACACTTTATAAATGAGGAAATGAGGTAGCTGTGTATTTTCAAAAGTGAATCCTGGTGCTACAGCCTGGGAATTATCCATATTTTAACCCTTTAACCGAAAGGCTACCAAGAATAATTTCTCCTCAGTCCTGGGAATTGTTCTTGATTACTAGGACAGGTTCTAAGAAGAAAACATAATGTACTTACTCTCAGAGCATCAGTAGCAGTTTCTGAAAATAATGGCTGTTTCAACAGTCTCTTGGACTAAATTGATTAATAAGTATAGTAAATTTCTCATTCTATATTTAGCTACAGTGTTCTGTTTAACTCAGCAGATGGTCCATGCTGGAAGTGATTGTGGAGTGATCTGTTAGAGGCCATTGGCTGGAATCAGAAGCAGAGTTAGGAGAAAAAGTGGTTCTGATCTAGACAATACATACCAAAAAAATAAAAAATGGTATTTTGTTTGAAACAGAGTTTAATTTGTATCCCTAATTAACTTGGTAGTCTCAGTATAGCACAGGCTAGCCTGTAACTCAGGTGCAGTCTTCCTGCCTCAGCTTCAAAGTGCTTGGATTACAGGCTTTTATGTCACCACGCCCAGATAAAAGTTTTTTTGTAGTTTTGAAAATTTCTACAGTGTATTGTAAGACTTTTATACTCTAAATATATGTGACAAATGCTTAACTTGTAAATACCAAAACAAATAATACAAGAGCCTTTGGCAAATAGAGAATTGATGGGACATTGTATAGATTCTGGCTCCTAGGGAAAGGAACCAGCTTACACTGTCTTCTGTCTGGGACTCCGTGCATCACATTCTCTGCAGTTGTGGCTAGGAGGTTGTGCTCCAAGGATAAGTAAATAGCAGAGCCAAGATTGAAAGCCATGTTTCTGTCTTCAAAGTTCTAGAAGAAGACATTGTCTTTCAGCCTGCAAGATAAGCAGTCTGTGGAAGAAGCCAGTGGAGAAGGTCTCAAAGTGGAAACAGAGTCCAGGCAGAAGGAATGTGATTCTCTCCGAAAGGTAACTGAGGGGATGTCTAAGCTATAATGAGGGGTAGGCTGGGAGGCAACAAGATTGTGTACTGGCAAAGAACTATGAATTCCTGGTCTGGAGCCATTTCTGATGTGCATCTTGGGCTTTCAATCTATCACATGCTCTCTAGGCTTCCCTCTTCTGAGAAATCACCCTGTATAGTAAGTAGTATTTCAGACATTCAGTCTTAGAACAAGCAAACTACTCATCCAGGGATACAGGCAGAACTTCAGGAGGGCATGCCTCTCACCATCCAGACCAGATGACCCAAAACTGCACTGAAGCATGGTGCACTGCATTAAGGCTCAGACATTTGAAGAGCTGTTTGTGTACATCAGAAAATTATAACCAGTGAGGTGGCCTGGTTTCTTAACTCAGTAGAGAATAGGAATCCAGAATCCAGGAGCCTGCTTGAGAGATTGCTTATAGGTTATTAAAACAAACAAACAAAAAACACCCAGGGGGCTGGAGAGATGGCTTAGCAGTTAAGGTCCTTGCCTGCGAAGCCTAAGGACTCGTGTTTGACTGTCCAGATCTCACGTAAGCCAGACACAGTGACACAAGCGAGCCAGGCCACACGTGTGCACAAGGGGGTGCATGCATCTAGAATTCAATTGCAGTAGCTAGAGTACCTGGCAAGACAATTCTCTCTCATACATTCTCTCTCGCATTAAAAAAGAAAAAAAAAATGGCTGGAGAAATGGCTTAGTGGTTAAGGCACTTGCCTGCAAAGCCAAAGGACCTAGGTTCAATTTCCCAGGACCCACATAAGCCAGCATCACAAGGTGGCGCATGCATCTGGAGTTTGTTTACAGTGGCTGGAGGCCCTGGCATGCCCATTCTCTCTATATGTCTCTTTCTCTCTGCTTCTTTCTCTCAAATAAATAAATAAAATAAAATAAATTTTTAAAAAAACACTTAAAGAAAAGGGCTGGAGAGATGGCTTAGCCATTAAGGCATTTGCCTGCAAAGCCAAAGGACCCAGGTTCAACTCCCCAGGACCCATGTAAGCCAGATGCACAAGGGAAACATGCTTCTGGAGTTTGTTTGCAGTGGCTGGAGGCCACTGTCTCTACCTACCTCTTTCTCTCTCCTTCTCTTTCTCTCTCTCTCAAATAAATAAATAAATAAAAATATTTTTAAAAACATTTAAAGAAAAAAAGGCAGTCTGTTGGGCTTGCCTCAAAAAAATAAAAAAAGCAATAGAAATAGAGTTGGGCATGGTGACATGTACCTTTAATCTCAGCATTTGAGAGGCAGAGGTAGGAGGATCGTGGTGAGTTCGAGGCCACCCTAAGACTACATAGTGAATTCCAGGTCAGCGTGGGCCAGAGTGAGACCCTACCTCAAAAAACCAAAACAATTTAAAAATAAATAAATAAAATAAATACATAAAATCAAAACCATAAATATTTTAGAGAATATCTGAGCTCTTGAGGGGCATGAATTTGGGACTTCTTAGGCTCTCTCCTTTGATGGTGTGACCAAAACTAACAACACCCATCATAGTCCTGAGTAGGGTGGACTCAGTAGCTCAAGTGTCAGCCATGGCCTTTTCCAAATAACCTCCATGTGTCTTGACTATATATAGAGTGCATGCCAAACTGGAGAGATTGTTCAGTGGGTAGGGCACTTGCCTGCAAAGCGTAATGACCCGTGTTCAATTCCCCAGTACCCACATAAAGCCAGGTGCACAAAGTGGTGCATGCATCTGGATTCCATTTGCAGCTGCTGGAGGCCCTGGCTCACCAATTCTCAGTTTGTCTCTCTCTTCTTGCAAATGAATAAAATAAAATTTAAAAATATATTTTTAAGTGGATGCCATCGGCCTGCAGTCATTAGAAAAAGGTCCCCCTCCTCCCAGTAATGGTCACTGGGTCCATACCACATTGGTGTGTAAAAATCTGTGTAATTAGCCTGGTGTGGTGGTGCATGTCTTAAATTCCCAGCACTAAGGAGGCAGAGGTAGGATGATTGCCGTGAATTCAAGACCATCCTGAGACTACAGAATGAATTCCAGGTAGGTCTGGGCTAGAGTGAGACCCTACCTCAAAAAACCAAAAAAAAAAAAAAAAAAAATCTTTGTAATTGGAACATAGAGTCTTAGGGGTATGAAAATGGATAGCCAAGATCAGGAATCTGAGTTAGATTTATGTAAGTTGAGTAAGTCTTTAGTCTCATAATTAATATGTTGCAGCTAGTGGGGCTGATCACTAGACCATAGATCCTAGTGCAGTCCCTTGCCCTCGGGCTTTACCATCAGTCTTGCACTTGCAGTCTTCCTCAATAACTTTGCCTTTCAGATTGTGGAGAAGCAGCAGCAGAAGATGGAGCAGTTGCACTCACAAGTACAGGTGAGCAGTAGTTTTTGGTACATGGAGGGCAGGGCTTACTGATGGAAACTGGGATTCAGCTAACATTTCAATCCCTTCTCTGCCTTGTGACTTACTTGGTGTTACAGGTACAAAAATGGAAATTGGTTCATGCTTTTGATCTTACTGTCTTGTTGAGAAGACAAATAGAATAGAAATTTGAGCACAGTATTGTGAGAGTAGTGTTTACACCATCTTGGGGTGGGGGGTGAGCACAGAAGAGCCAATGGGAGGAGGTCAAGGAGATTCTGAGCCTCGGAAGAGTTAGCCAGGCAGAGGAGCTGGGTAGGATGGTACTGGAATACAGTAGAAGGAACATTAAGACATGAAATGGCATTGTTTGAAAATGAACCTAGAAGCAGTGTGACATTGTTGTAGTATAGTCATGTACTGCTTGATGGTAGAGCTACATTTTGAAACATGTGATATCATTTCTCAGCCTTTTGGCTGAGATCAAGTAAGAAATGTGATTTCATTATTGTGTGAACATAATAAAGTATACTTGCACAGAGTAATCACTAGATGGGTGTCTTACAGGACCAGTCAGAATCAATGATGCATTCCATCATCGATCAAAACAACCTTATGCAATGCATGACTGTTAAATTTAAGGTGTGACTGGACAGCTGGGCATGCCAGGTTATGGAAGGACATCATCTATCCAACTGTGTTAGCTTTTAATCTTTAGATATATAATAGGAAACTATTACAGCATTTAATTATGGTGTGATATGGTCAAGTTTGTAATTCAAGCTCAACTATGGAAAATTGGCAGCCTGAAGCAAGGCAGACAGGGGACTTGGAGTAATTCTGGTGAAGTAGTAAGGAAGAAAAAGTGTCATAAGGCAGTGTAGCAAGAGACATGAGGGGACAGGTGGGAATTACTTTTAGGAGGAGTCCATGACTGATAAAGAATTAGGAAGAGCCAGGAGTGGTGGCGCACGCATTTAATCTCAGCACTCTTGGGAGGCAGAGGTAGGAGGATCACCATGAGTTCAAGGCCACCCTGAGACTACAGAGTGAATTCCAGGTCAGCCTGGGCTGGAGTAAAACTCTACCTCAAAAAAAAGAAAGAAAAAAGAGGAAGAACCAAAGATGACTCCTGGTTCCTGTTTGGGGCCTCCAGCTACTGCAAATGGACTCCAGATGAATGTGCCACTTAGTGTATCTAGCTTTATGTGGGTACTGGGGAATCAAACTCAGGTCATTAGGCTTTGCAGGCAAACTCTTTAATTGCTGAGACATCTCTCCAGCCCTAGTCCAAATTTTTTGTTTTTGTCTTTCTAATCTATTAGAGGAGAGAATGGGCACATACCAAGGTCTTTAGCCACTGCAAAAGAACTCCAGACACATGTGCCACCATCTGGCTTACATGGGTTCTGGGGAATCAAACCTGGGTCCTTAGGTTTCGCAGGCAAGAGTCTTAATTGCTAAGCCATCTCTCTAGCCCTAGTCCAAGTTTTTGTTTTGTTTTATGAAAGAGAGAGAGAGAGAGGCAAAGGAAAGAATAGACACACCAGGGCCTCCAGCCACTGCAATTGAACTCTAGACATATGCGCCATCTTATGCACATGTGCAGCCTTGTACACTTGTATCACCTTATGCATCTGGCTTTTGAGGGATATGGAGAGTTGAACATGGGTCCTTAGACTTTGCAGGCAAGCACCCTAACTGCTAAGCCATCTCTTCAGCCTCCTAGTCCAAGGTTTTAATGTCACCGAGTAAGTGTCCTAGAACCCTAAGGTTTCACAAAGATTGGAAAAGCCCAACATTTTATTTTATCTTATTCTTTATTTATGTTGGGGGTTGAACATACCTGCTCTAACACTGAGCTACACCTCCCAGCCCTAAGCCCAACATTTTGTGTATGCATGACAGGGCGGGGGTGGGGGGAGGGTTGTGTGGGCGGAGCATGCCACTGTCTTTTGCCACTACAAATGAATGCCTTTTGGCTTTATGTGAGTGGCTGGAGAATTGAACCTGGGCCAGCAGGCTTTGCAAGCTAGTAAACACCTTTAACTACTGAGCAACCTCCTCAGCCCCTTAACATTTGAATTATACATTTACCCATGTTGAGGTAGAGACGCTGAAGTTGTAGCTCAGTTTGGAGAGTGCTTAGGTAGTATGGGGATTTGATCCCCAGCACCACATAAATGGGGTGGGATGCTGCACACTTGTAATCCCAGCACTTGGGAGGTGGAGGCAGGAGGGTCATGAGTTCAAGGTCATCCTTGTCTACATAGAAATTTGGAGACTAACCTAGTATAGAGACTGTTTCAAAAAAATAGAGATGGAGAGATAGCTTAGTGGTTAAGGCACTTGCCTGCAAAGCTTAAGGACTCATATCAAGCAAATTCACCTGACACTTTAATACCCCCAAAAATTCATCACTGGTAAATTTGCCAGAATAATTCATCATGGGCACCTTGGATATCTCATTAGCCATGAGATAGAAGTGTGTGTATATGTGTGTGTATTTTTTTTAAGTAGGGTTTCACCATAGCCCAGGCTGGCCTTGAATTCATGGTGATTCTCCTACTTTAGCCTCCCAAGTGCTGGGATTAAAGGAATGCATCGCCATACCCCACAGTTTTATTTTTTTATTAATGCAAAATGGATTTTTTTTTCTGTGCTGCGGGCTAAACCCAGAGCCTTGAATATACTAGGTAATCACTCTATTACTAAACTACATCGTCAGCCCTCACAAGGTAAAAGAAAAAGAAAAAAAAAGTTTTTAATTCAGTAAGCATGGTGGCTCACATCTGGAATCTCAGCATTTGTGAGACTGGGGCAGGAGGAGCTCTGTGAGTTCAAGGTCAGCCTGGGCTACTGACAGCCCCAAGTTCTATTTATTCCCCAGTACCTCCATAAAGCTAGATACACAAAGTGGTATATACATCTGGAGTTCATTTGTAGCAGCAAAAGGTACTGGTGCACCCATTGTTTTCTCTTTCCTTTTTCTCTCTCAAATAAATATTAAAAATATTTAAGGGGCTATAGAGAAATGGCAAAGTCTAACAACCCAAGTTCAGTTCCCCAGTATCCATGTAAAGCCAAATGCACAAGGCAGTGCATGTATCTGGAGTTCGTTTGCAATGATTAGAGGTCCTGGTGAGCCCATTCATTGTAGCTGGGCATGGTAACATACTCTTTTAATCCCAGCACTTGGGAGGCAGAGGTAGGAGGATCACTGTTGAGTTTGAGGCCACACTGAGACTATGTTGTGAATTCTAGATCAGCCTGGGCTGGAGAAAGACCCTACCTCAAAAAAAAAAAAAAAAAAAAAAAAAAAAAAACAGTGGGGCATGGCTTAGCATAAGGCACATGCCTGTGATGCCTAAGGACCTTGGTTCCATTCTCCAGGTCCCACGTAAGCCAAATGCACATGGTGGCACATGCATCTGGAGTTTGTTTGCAGTGGCTAGAAGCCCTGACATGCTTATTCTTACTCTCTCTCTATCTCTAATAAATAAATAAAAATAAATCTTTTAAAAAAAAAAACAGTGGACTGGAGAGATGGCTTAGTGGTTAAGGTGCTTGCCTGTGAAGCCTAAGGATCCATGTTTGACTCTCCAGATCCTGCATAAGCCAGACACACAAAGGTGAGGCAAGTGCAAGGTCGCACATGCACACTAGGTGGCACAAGCGTCTGGAATTTGATTGTAATGGCTGGAGGCCCTGGTGCTTCTCTGTCTCTTTCTCTAAAATAAAAAAATAAATAATTTGGGAAATCACTTTCAAAATTGGAGGAACTGAAATGAAGTAGAAGATAAACTTGTTATCCTCCCTTTGGTCTGCACACTATATGCACATAGAGATTAGGTACCTGTGAGTATATCTTCCACTTTCCATCTCTATCAAAAGCATTTCAGGCCAGGCGTGGTGGTGCACGCCTTTAATCCCAGCACTTGGGAGGCAGAAGTAGGAGGATCACCGTGAGGCCACCCTGAGACTACAGAGTGAATTCCAGGTCAACCTGGGCTAGATCAAGACTCTGCCTTGAAAAACCAAAAACAAACAAAAAAAAAACATTTCAGGACTTGGGAAGTAGCTCAGATGGGAGAGTGCTACTAACATACAGGAGACCCTGGATGTAGAGGTACAGGTTTATAATCCCAGCACTTGGCATATAGAATCAGGAGAATCAAAAGTTTAAGGTCATTTTCAGCTATATAGAGAGTTCAAGGCTAGCTAGGATACATGAGACCCTGTTTCCAAAAAAAAAATTCAGCTGGGCATGGTGGCACATGCCTTTAATCCCACTCCTCAGGAGGCAGAGGCAGAAAGATCTCCATGAATTTGAGGCCAGCCTGGAACTACAGAATGAGTTCCAGGTCAGCCTGGGCTAGAGTGAGACCTTACCTCAAAAAAAAAAAAAAAAAAAAAAAAAAAAAAAAAGCCGGGCATGATGGCACATGCCTTTACTACCAGCACTTGTGAGGCAGAGATCACCAAGAGTTCAAAGCCATCCTGAGATTACATAGTGAATTCCAGGTCAGCCTGGGCTAGAGCAAGACTCTACCTCCAAAAACTTAAATATATATCATATATGGTATTGTTGTGGACATTGTTAGCTCCTTAAAGTCATGTACTATTTGGTATTCTTTTAGTATCCTCAGTGTTTGTCATAGTAAGTGCTCAATAAATTTTGACCTCAACATAATCATAGTACATTCTGGGTTGGAGAAATGGCTTAGCAGTTAAGGTGCTTGCCTGCAAAGCCAAATGACCCAGGTTCAATTCCCCAGGACCCACGTAAGCCAGATACACAAGGTGGCATATGTGTCTGGAGTTCGTTGGCAGTGACTGGAGGCCCTGGCATACCCCTTCTTTCTCTCTCTCAAATAATAAATAAATAAAAATATTTTTTAAAATAGTACATTCTCTCCATTCATAAAGTTGTGCTTAAAGAGAGGGAAAATCATGTGTACAGCTACAATATTAAGCATGAACCATGATGGAGGTATGAATGACAGTAAGAATGGGATTCATTGGATTTGATGTGCAGATTGAGGAAGGCTCAGGAGATCGTACAAGCCACTCTAGAGTTATAGAGCAAAAGAGTAATCTGGGGCTGGAGAGATGGCTTAGTGGTTAAGCACTTGCCTGTGAAGCCTAAGGACCCTGGTTTGAGGCCTGATTCCCCAGTACCCACGTAAGCCAGATGCACAAGGTAGCGCATGCATCTGGAGTTCATTTGCAGTGGCTGGAGGCCCTGGTGCGCCCATTCTCTCTCTCTCAAATAAATAAATAAATTTTTAATACTTAAAGAAATTAAAAAAAAAAAAAGTAATCTGAACAAAGGGGAAAAGGAGCCAGGTGTGGTGGCCCATGCCTTTAATCCTAGCACTTGGGAGGCAGATGTAGGAGGATCACTATGAGTTCAAGGCCACCATGAGACTATATAGTGAATTCCAGATCAGCCTGGGCTAAAGTGAAACCCTACCTCAAAAAAGCAAAAAAAAAAAAAAAGGGGGAGGGAGGAGCAAGCAAAGGCTTTGCAGCTGCAGCATTTGGGACTGAAGGTCCATTCAGTGCTGCTAGAGACTGGAGGCTAGATATGGAGATGGGAAGTGTATACAACCTGGATGGCGTGGAAGGTGCTGCTGAGAAGCTAGCCTCAATTTGGTATGTGTCCAAGACCATCAGTGGTGTAAATGGGAAGTTACAGATATGAGTTTTTCTAAAATAATTTCTTAGTGCAGCAATATGTGGGTGGGGTAGGACTTCATTATATAGTCCAGATCTGAGGTGATACTGTTATGACTGGACTTGTTACCCTTTGTGTGCTACTCACAACACCTTGCTGTGGTGTTCAGAGCCTAAAGCAAGAAGTGGCTCAAGAGGAAGGAACAAGCCAGGCCTTGAGAGAGGAGGCCCAACGAAGGGAAACAGCCCTGCAGCAGTTGCGCACAGCTGTGAAGGAGGTAAGTATGGGTCAGACCAATACAGCTTGTACAAACCTGATTTCTCTGTATGCCCACTCCGTCTTTACCCCCACAAGAGTGTAGAAAGGATCCCTATTGAGCTTTTTAGCAAATAAATGGATCATCCTTTATGTTAAAAAACACTAAAAGGTCTAAGAGTGGCCATGATTACCCTGGAGTACTTTCCAAATGTGGAAAGTCATTCTCTCTCCCCTGATCTTCCTGTAGCCCACAGGGTCGTGGAGTTGGAGAGGGTGGGTTAATGAACACTGAGAGAGCCGGGCGTGGTGGCGCACACCTTTAATCCCAGCACTTGGGAGGCCAAGTCTGGAGAATTATGAATTCAAGGCTAGCCTGCTTTACTCCCCCTCAAAATACTCCCTCAAAAGAAATAACTGAGTTTGGTGGTCTTCATGCAGTAAACAGACTTGTCAGTAGAGGGCCACCAAGTTCAGTGGCCAAGCATCTAGGAAGGAGTCTTCCAGAGCTGTCACATGGCCCAGTGTGGGTGGAAGGCTAGGACTGGAGGAGGAACCCTATTTGGTTTTTAAAACAAGAGTAGAAGTAGGAGGAAGGATAATGGATTAAGCTATGCGGAAGAAGGAAGGAAAGAGACCTACATAAATAGCTAGCCTGTATAGTAAAGCCCAACTTCACTGGAGTGAGGGTTTGTAAAGGCAGGATGCCTGTAATCCCAGCACTTAGGAGGGAGAGGATCACAGTTCAAGGCTATCCTCATCTATATAGTTCCAAGCTTGCCAAGTGAAACCTTATCACACAAAAGGGGGGCGGGGCAGGGTGTCTTTCAGCTCTGGATCTTTAGGTCTCTACCTTCTCCAGTCTCTCACTCAGTGCTCACTAGCTGTCATATTGTCTTCCTTGACCCTTTTATTCCTCTGACAGCCTGTGATCAGACTGGCTGGTGGCCACTTTTGTCAGGGTGGCAGGGAGAGATTGAAACCAGTGTCTCCTCAGATTTCACTGTTCACGTTAAACCTTCTCTAATAGCCTGGCTAACAGAGTTGGCTGAGGGACTGGCTTCAGAGTGCCTAGGGATGGGAGTATCTTCTCTGGTTCCAGGATAGAAACCTGGAGGCTGATGACTCAGAGCCTGTTGGAGAATAGCTTCCTCTTTGGTACAGGATTCCCAGGGACCTAGGGCCTAACCAGGAACCAGGCTTGTGTCTGGGATTACAGGGGGACAGGGATGGGGCTAAGCCTGTGAGTAGCTATAGGGTAGAGGGGCATTTCCCATGATTCATACCCTCCCTCACATGCACGCACGCACACGTGCGTGCACACAGACGCTCACACCCGTAGCCCTTATCCACATTTGTGCATGTTCATATGCATAGATCTTCTGCCTGTCCCTGGGCTTCCATTAATCTGCTTACCCTTCCATTTGTTCAGCTATCAGTACAAAACCAGGACCTGATTGAAAAGAATTTGACACTGCAGGAACACCTGCGCCAGGTCCAACCAGTGTTGCAATCTTCACCAGACACAGCTCAACTGGCACTTGAGCTGCACCAGGAATTGGCCAGTTGTCTTCAAGATCTGCAGGCCGTCTGCAGCATTGTGACCCAGAGGGCCCAGGGCCATGACCCCAATCTCTCCCTGCTCCTGGGCATTCACTGTGAGTTGAAAAGCCAGTCTAGGATTTGGGTGGGCGGGGAGGGGGGGCACTTCATTCTTTCACCTCCATTCGACCTTGCTATCTTCTGGTAATGTGTGAACAGGGTGCATAGGCCTAGTCACTGCCCTTGTGTTGCAGTTTCACAAAGTAGATGCTCAGTAAGTGTTTTGCAAAGAGGGTATTTGTATATGTAGAACAAACAGAAAGCAAGCCTTAGGCAATAAGTTTTCAACCTGCTTCTTTGAAAGTGTCATGTCCTGGGGTTGGGGCTCTGGGTCATTAATAGAATACTTAGCATACCCAAAGTCCTTGGCTCAATCTCCAGCACTGAAAGAAAAAAAAAAAAAAGCCATGAACCAAGATCATGAGCCTTAGGAATTGCTTATCCATACTACTGTTCTAGAAACATTGTTTCTCCCAGCTGAAAATGCTCTTGCTTCTCCCACGTTGTTTCTCCCACTCTGAAAATACTCTCTTCCTCAGCCACACAACACCCAGGGACTCAGCTAGATTTACAGAAGCCAGATGTGGTCAGGAGGAAGATAGAAGAGGTTCAACAGCTTCGTCATGACATTGAAGACTTAAGGACCAGCCTGTCGGACAGATATGCCCAAGACATGGGAGAAAACTGTGCTACACAATGAGGAACACCAGGGAGGGCCTGGGCTGCTATGAAACTAGCCAGAAGATTCCTATCCTGACAGTTCTACCTTCTGCTGTTCCCAGAGGAGAGGGGGGAGAGCCCCTGCATCTGGGGGCCAGAGGCTGATGAGGGAAGTCTGCCTGCTTTGCTTTACACTGACTGCCCTCTTAGGTTTCTCCTGTTATCTTAATTTACTCTTAAAGGGTGAGTTACCAATTAACTTCTTTGCAGGTTCAACTGATAAGTTCTTACAAACTGTTCCCTGCCCTAGCCTGACATCAAAGGCAAGCAGGCTGCTTACCTCCCTTCTCCATCTTCCCGGATGGATCCACATTCATTCCCACTTCATACCTTGGTCCTGCTGATGATACCCAGAATCCGCTGAAGGGGCCTTGGAAGGCTGAGTAGGAGTAACAATTACCTTTTGAGAAATGTCAGGCCATGTGTGCCAACCTTCCTGGGAACTAAGCTAGTTTTCTGGGTTTTCTCAGGTTCAGCCCCTCCTCCCCTTGCTTCCTCAGGGCTCTTGTTCTCTCTCACAGAAGCCTCAGGGTAATCTTACTAGCGAAGTACCCACTAGGTTGGGGGCTTAAGGATTATAGCAGGGCTCGTTATCTGCCTGTTACACCATCTTTTACAGGGGTGCCCACTCCTGAGCTTCTCTGAGCCCCTGGAGCTCTGGGCATGTGCTTGGCATAGCCTCTCTCTCTCTCTCTCTCTCTCTCTCTCTCTCTCTGGCTTTGTCTCAGGCCTTCCAGGTAGCCCCATTTTGATGCCTTGAATGCAGACTCTTCTCCGTGGTTCTGGGTTTGGGCAGTGTTCTCCCCCAGGCCACAGGACAACTATAAAGCTGCTCACCCGTCCCCAGGGCTGGGACTTGTGCCAGCCCTCTGATTTGTGCCTGTCTTGTTTGGGGTTGGGGGTGTTTTCCCTCTCCTTGCCTGTACCTAGCATGGATCAGCTTGAATATAAAGTGTTCTGTGTTTCCCAGGACTTGTTTCTTTGGGGCCTTTGAATTCTCTGCTTTCTGGTTTTTCTTGTCTCCTGGTTTAGGGGGCATCTCGCAATTGTTAGTTTCTGGTTACTGGGCCAGCTCTAAGCCTCCTCAATCAAGAGCCAGGCCAACTAGGGGCCGTATGTGTATATGAGGAGCAAAAGCAGTTCAGGGGTACAGAGGCAGCCATGACAAGGACTTTTGCTAAGCTCCAGGCTGTTAGTATCCTGGGTTTCACTCTAGGGCTTAAATGAGCCTCCTCGTTAAGTGTTTTTACAGTTTGTGTTTTATTTGTGGAGTGACTTATCCCTTTCATTCAGAGCAGCCCCACCCATCTGGCTGTCCCCTCAGCCTCCTGAAAACAGAGCTGCCCAGTTGGTCTCCACCCTGTGTTGGGAGTCCAGCCACACTGCTCACGGGTCTTTTTCCTCGTAAAGTTTATAAGCAGTTATTTATATGATTCTTTGTTATGTCAACTGGTTTGTATTGCCTATTTTGATTACAGAATAAAATATTTAACAGATGCTTTAGTTTCCCGTGGCCTTCCCTCATTGCCCTGCCTGCCGGCCCGCCCACCCTTAACTTTGGCCTGTTGGAACCAAAGGTGGCCGGACAATTAGCCAAGTACCCCAGGCAGCAGTTAGTAGCAACTTTTGGCAGGTCCAGCTTCATGTCCCTGTCAGTACTACTTTGCATTTCTGTGGGGACAATGAAGATCTCTGCCCACGTTGCTTTCTGTTGAGCAGAAAGCTGCCTTGAGTCATTCAGCAAGTTCTCTGGAAAGTTTGAGCAGGCTCTTGGAGAGGAAGTCAGCAGCCCCTGGGTTTCAGTGGCTTCTGGAGGTATGGCTTCCCCAGAGCCAGGCAATTTAGCTTGCCTCAGAGAACTTGCTTGGGTTGTTGAGCCCTGGCCCTAGAGGGACTCTTGGGTATTATATCATGCCCAAAGTTGAGATGGCTGGTGCGCTGGGCTTTGTCAGGATAGTTAAAACTCTTTGTTAATATTCATAGCTTTGAAATGCCATTTGCAAGACGGAATTGAAGTTGAGCTAGGTAGGGCCACCCCAAAACTAGCTGTAGATCTTCTAACAGGGCTACCATGTACCCAGGCTCTCGAGGCTAGCACTATCCTTGGCCTCCAGGCTTCTCAGCCTCCTACAACCCTTACCTAGGTCTTCATCTGGCTCCTGGAGGGTGTGGCCCCTACTTCCTGCCTCCACCCTTCCTAGTCTAAGCCTGCTTGAGTGAGAGGCGCTTTAGGGGAGGTGTTAATTGGTTGGGGCCGTCCCTGCTTCGGTGTTCCTCCTTATCCAGGATTTGGGGCTTGAAAACCAGCTAGCTTTACAAAGTCCCAAGCTGAGCTGTACTATTATGGGGCCTCCCCCTTGGAGGCCAAGGGTGGCACTGGGGTGGGCAGTTGGCTGTCTATACATACCTGGGTGAGCTAGGAAGGTTTTGCTCAACCTTCTTCCCCGCCCTTTGGTCCCTCCCCAGCCACACACGGTGAGGCCCAGATCAGGAAGGCTGAGGGGGCAGCCGAGCAGCTGGAGTGGATTGGGGTCCTCCAGGCTCCTAGCCACACGGTAGAGAAGGGAGGGGGGCCTCCGGCGCGTAGGGCAGTGTTGCGCAGGCCCCGCCTCGCCCGCCCGTTTGCGCAGCCTATTGGTCGGAAGAGCGGTGACTCGCGGGCGGAGCAGGAAGGAAACCGCTCCCGAGCGCGGCGGCGTCGTCCCTGGCAGTGCAGCTGCCGCTCCCACCGCCCCTCCGGCTGCCTGCACGTCCCCTTCCTGCAACATGAGCGGCCTGCGTGTCTACAGCACGTCGGTCACCGGCTCCAGGGAAGTAAGTGTGCGCCTGGGCCGGCACGGGGAAGAGCTGGGCTGTCACCCTGTGCTCCAGATCGGGCGCTCGGGACCCGCCCCCACGATGGAGGCGGTGAGGTGCGGGGCTGCGCCTACCCAGTCTGGGGGCACGGCCCAACCGGAGCTGGCCACCAGGCATCGGCAGCCCCAACTTGAGCTGCCCATGCCCATTCCCCATCACTGGGGCACCCATTTTCTGAACCCCCTGACCGCGTCCTTAACCCGCCCTTTCTCTCTTCCACTCTGTGTTCGTGGAGAGGGCATTTCTCTAGCAGGGCCTGCCGGGCTGAGCTCCTGCTCTCCCTACCCTGTCCTGAACTTGATCTCACTATCCTCGTCTCTGCCCCCCTTCCATGGAGGTTGTTCTTCCCTCACCCTTGTCCCCCTCCCAATCCCTAAGGGCCAGATCGCTTCCCTGGAGTGGGCAACGGGACACAAGCTCCAGCCCACACAACCGTAAAACCTCCAACCAGCCCACCAACCCTGCCCATCTTCTTCCCCTAGATCAAGTCCCAGCAGAGCGAGGTGACCCGCATCCTGGACGGGAAGCGAATCCAATATCAGCTAGTGGACATCTCCCAGGACAACGCCCTGCGGGATGAGATGCGAACCCTGGCAGGCAACCCCAAGGCCACCCCACCCCAGATTGTCAACGGGGACCAGTACTGTGGGGTATGGGCCCTGGGGGTTGGGGTGGAGGAATGGTGCTGGAGGGTTGCAGCCAGGTGACACCTGGCCAAAGCACTGGGGCCTCTTGCACTTAGACTTGGGTGACAATTCCCCTCCCTCAGGACTATGAGCTCTTCGTGGAGGCTGTGGAACAGAACACACTGCAGGAGTTCCTGAAGCTGGCCTGAGTCAAGATGGCCCACAGTCCCACTGGACTCAGCACCACATTCTCCCCAGACTTCACTGGCCTTGAAGGACCTTGTGACCAACTCCCTGTCGTTCCTAACCTTCTGACCTTATAGTCTCTCCCCCTCAAACCCAGGCCCTTTCTCTTCCCTTTCTGTAGCCTCCTCTCCATTCACAGGCAACATTCCTTACTAACTGGTCTCAGAAATTGTCTTTAGCAAAGCCCCAATGCTGGCTATCCACAGCCAGGCCTTGGGGCTGCCTCCCTGCCTGGCACCAGCTGATGAGCAATTCTCTTGGTTCTATCAGCCAGAGCTCTGCCAAAGGCCCCGCAGACCCCCCCCCTCCTGGGAGCATCCTAAGGACAATTAAATGCCCATTCCACTGGTATTGTCTGTCTGGTTGTGGCCTAGGTACCCTGGGTCCCTGCCTGTGGAAGGCGGTAGGTTGTAATCATGCTAAAACTGCTCACATGTCTGTCACCCTCTCCCTGTGTGTGTGACGCATGTATTTGACAGGGCACCACATGTCCATAATGGACATGCAATTTCAGGACACTGATTGTGCCCTTCAGGACCCATGCATGCTCTGATATCTGTTGGCATGCCTGGCAGTGAAGGTGGTTGCCTCTAGGGGCGGCTTTCTAGGTTAGAACAGACTGGCTCATTGTGGGTGTCATGGAGGTGGTTGCACAGCTGCAGTTCTGTCAGATTGAGGACATGAGGGAAGTTGTGGCAGTAACTTGGTGAATAATATGAAGCTTTCCCATGAGTTGGTGGTCTGTGTATAGCTGGCTGGCTGCACACTGGCACAGTAAGGTGCTCCAGCCCCAACTGAGACGGAGAATGTCAACCCAGCTGGGGTTGGCTACTCCCTCAGGATCCCGCCTGCACTGGACCTACTTGGGAGGAAAAGGGACCCAAAGGACAAAGACTCAGGGCTGAGCCTAAGCCCGCCAGCTGGGGCTCCAGTTACCAAGGGAGCATCAGGACCGCCCACTCCCTGGCCCAGCTGGGCCTCAGCCTTCCCCTCAAAACATCCTTGCCAAGACAGCCTTGTGAAACTTGTGACACCTTGTGGTGTCGAGGGCGGCACTTTATTCAGGGCTGTAGGCCTGAGCGGGAGCCTTGGTGGGAACCAGAACCAAAGCTGGGGTTGGGAGGCTGGGCCCTTCGTGGCCGCAACAGCAGTGTTGCGTTGGGCACCAGGCCTGCAGCCTGCAGTGTGAGTGCGTCATCCTGGTAGACTGTGGATGGGAAGGTGCTGAAGATCTCAAAGGTGTCAGCGTTCATGTCCCTGGGTATCCAGCAGAGTGCATCAGGCCAGGCCATGGGGCCAGAGCCTCCCTGTTACCCCCAGCTCTGCCCTGTGCCCACCTGGCCTGTGCTAGGAGGGTGCGCATGTCACCAACAGTGTCCGTGGGTTGCATCACCAGCAGGAAGGACTGCTCTCCATTCTCAGACTTGATGCGCAGCGTGGAGAGTGGAGGCCCTGGCGTGCTGGGTGACTCCTGGATCCTGCAAGCCTAGGCACCTTCAGTGCTCCTCAAGTGCCCAGTGGCCCAACTCCCTCGACCCTCACTTTACCCTGGCCTCACCGCTGCCTCTCAGAAACCAAGACGGGTGTCTCCACTATGACCTCCTGGACCCGGGCAGACTGTGGGCAGCAGTTCTGAAAGGCAACCATGGACAGCAGACAGAGCCCTGAGCCCCACCAGAGTCATCCCCTTGGCTCTGGAGAGGACCTACTCCTCCCTCCTCCTCGAGCAGGGGTGGATGAGACCAGTCAGTCAAAGGAGGGGTGCTCTGTAAACAGAGGAAATGGGAGGGAAAGAGGCTCTAGGAAGCAACACACCATCATTCCTCCTCAGTCCAGTGGGGAAGACAAGCCTACCCAGATGATGGACAGGTATGGGTGCCTAACTCAGCCTGGGGTGCAGTCAGGGAGGACCTCCCTAAAGGGGGGGGGCATGGACCTGAGCTGGCACTGAAGGGTGAGTAGCAGTCCTTAGAAATGGAATGGGCCAGCTGTGGTGGCACACGCCTTTAATCCCAGCACGTGGGAGGCAGAGGTAGGAGGATTGCTGAGAGTTCGAGGCCACCCTGAGACTACATAGTTAATTCCAGGTCAGCCTGGGCTAGAGTGAAACCCTACCTCAAAAAACCAAAAAAAAAAAAAAAAAAGGAATGGACAGGAATATTTCCTACAGCAGAGACAATGGTCCTGGGGTTAAGAGGAGTGTGTGGAAGGAGTGGCTATTTGGGGATACTACCAGTGCTCACAGCTAAAACTGAGTACTAAGTTGGACGGAAGTGGTGGGGAGGGGCAGTGATGCAAAATGGTCATTGAGTGCCAGGATAGAGAACTTGGCTATCTCCATGAATCTTTAGATAATTTTTATCAGAGAAGGCTGCCAGGGAAGCATGGCTGGCAGGGCGGGAGTGGAGAGAAGGGGCAGGACAAGGGGTGTGCACAGCAAACTGGAGCTAGAAGACTAGGGCAATGGGCTCCAGGGGTGGATTTGAGGGGAGTTCAAGGGGGTGGCCAGACTGGCAGGACCCTAGCAACATGAGGTTCAAAGAGGCATATGGGAGTTCTGAGAGTCTGAGATTTGGCCCCTTTCTCAGCAGAAAGAGCATTAGGACCGGCATGAGGAAGGAAGATGGTGAGTTCTGAGAGGTCTGCAGGGCATGTGGGAAGGAGCACCCAGGCCCGCTCCTTGAGGACATGGCCTTGGCCTTGCTTGAGCTCACCTCCAGTTGCAGCCAGCCTATCTGCCCTGCAAGGTCCAGTACAGAGCCCTCACCAGCTCCACAGAGACCATGCTGAGCCTACCGGCAACTGAGCCAGGGTTGGTGGTAAAATCCCCTGGAGAAGGCTGATCTCACCTGCAAGGTGTCCCTGATGGGGCCCCGAATGTCAATCACCTCGCCTTGTCGGATTACACACTTGGGAAGCCTGTTCAGGAACTTCTCAGCAGTCATCCTGGAGCCTACAGGGAGGGCATTAGGAAACTTGGCCCAGGGAGCTGTGGATGCTGGGAGAGGCCACCTGGAGCTCGTTCTGCACAGCCCCCCAGCCAGCCGTGGAGCCCAGCTTACCTGAGGTCTCCTCCACCCGGTCTGTGACCTTGCGTATTTTCTGCCGGCCCACCACACGACCCTCACCTGGAAATAGGTCCAGTCCATCTTCCTGGAAGACCTGATTGCGCAGGTCACTTACCTAGCAGGAAGGAAGGATGACAGCAGCAAGCCCAACTCTTCAGCCCTGGGTCCCACCTCCACCCCCAAACAGGCCCACAAGGATCATCTAATGTAAATCCCCATTTTACTGGTTAGGTAACTGAGGTTCTGGAAAGGGCACCTCATTGGGTCCCGTTTGTGCAAACACCATTCATGCCAGTGGAAGCCACAATACTGAGACCCTTTGGGGGGCTGGTCACAGGAGGGCAAAGCCCCTGTTCTTCTCTTCAGTGTAAGCCCCTTCATTGTATGTCATCACACTTGCCCCATCAAGGCACTATTCTGCAAGGTGTCCCTGATGGGGCCCCCAGATGTCAATCACCTTGTCTTGTTGGATTACACACTTGGGAAGCCTGTTCTGAGGTTTTGCCTTCACAGGAACACCACAAACACCCCATCATGACTCACACTCTCATCTGTATTGTGGTAGCACACAGACCCACTGTGGAGACAGCCTGCCACCCACTGGGAGCCCCTGTCTTGGGGTCCCTGTGGTACTCCTGGTCTCAGCCCTGCTGCTCTTGAGGTTCAGCCAGCACTTCTCTGCTCATGTTTGTGGCTCATGGCATTACCTTCTACTCCAACCAGGTGGCTTCGGGAACCTCCTGGAGAAGCCAGGCCATCTGTACACAGAGTACTTTCCTTAGGAATCCCCAGGCTGTCAGGGTATATTCTGAGTGCCAGGAAGAGGTGGAGCAGGGCAGGCAGTGGTCCCATGGGCCAAAGCTATGCCTTCAAGATGTCAGCAGAGGGCACTGCTACTGCTCAGCCTGGAGAGTTCATGGCCATTACAGTCCCCTTGCTCCAGGTCTAGCCAGCCTCAGGTTTACCTTCCTGCAGGGCATGGGGATGAAGCCTCCTCAGCCAGGGCAGTGGCTCCCCCTTGGAATGACTGATGCCTGAGGAAGCTGTTTATATCCATTCTTTCTCAAACCCCACAAGGAAGAGAGGAATTGAGCAGCCCAGTACCTTAAAGGGCACTCCATCAGGGTAGAGTCGCTGGAGCTCTGAGGGGAAGAAGCCATCCAGTATGTCCCGGAGGCACCGCTGCAGGGAGAGGAGGGGGGAGGAAGACCCATGAGGCCTCAGGAACCGTGCCATGCCAAGCTCCCTGTGGGCCCTGAGCTAACTAGTGCCTCACTCTGTGGAACTACTCAGAGCCCCCAGACTTGAAGGAGGAGTGCCCTATGGGAGGAAAGCTAGTCCCGGGGTGAGCTGGCTTCACCATCTCCAAGCAATGGTGGAAGGGCAGGGCAGGGGCCCCAGAGTTCCACCCCCAGCTCCTACCTGTGTGGAGGGATTACGGAAGGGCCGGAAAGGCCCATCAAACATCATGATGCCATTCCGGTAGAGCTTCAGCGGGATGGGGTCAAGGGTTCGGAACCGTGCCCCACCAGGCACTGGTGTCACTTGGGTGTCACCCTCTACCACCAGTTCACTGAGATCTTGCAGGCTGGCCAACAACCTGTCAAAATCCACCTCTGGAGGTACAATTGAGTCCCCTGGCAAAAGATATGTACCCATGAGCAACTGCATGGCTGTCACGTGCCCTTGCAGCCTGGCTTCTGTGGGCCTCCCAAGGAGGGCAGTGACCTGTCCCTTTAAGGAGCTACCTAAGGAGAAAGAGAATTCCACTAGATAGTAATGTTGTTTTTTATTGGGTAATTAATTAATTTTTTTTTTTTTTTTTGTTTTTTTTGAGGTAGGGTTTCACTCTAGCCTGGGCTGACCTGGAAGTTACTATGTAGTCTCGGTGGCCTCGAACTCATAGCCATCCTCCTACCACAGCCTCCCAAGTACTGGGGATTAGAGGTGTGTGCCACCATGCCTAGCCTTTTATTATTATTATTATTAGTTTTTTTGACACAGGATCTCTTGTAGCTTAGGCTAGCTCCTAATTTGTTATGCAGCTGAGAAAGACCTATTTTTTGTTGTTGTTTTTTCGAGGTAGGTCTTACTGTAGCCCAAGCTGACCTGGAACTCACTCTGTAGTCCCAGGATGGCCTCAAACCTACAGTGATCCTCCTATCTCTGCCTCCTGAGTACTGGGATTAAAGGCGTGCGCCACCGTGCCCAGCAGGACCCTGAACTTCTGACCCTCCTGCTTCCAGTTCCCAAGTGTTGAGATCACAGATGTGCACCAGCACAACCCACTGGGCCCTTTCTTTAGACCTAGGGTTTGATAGCCATCACATTCCCTCCTCTTACAGACCCTATGCTATAAGGGTTATTTCTACTTTTCAGATGAGGAAAACGAGGCTGGAGAGAGTTCAGCAGCCTGCTTAGCAACACACCAGCAGTAAAGATAGAAGCAGAGATGATCTGAGACCTGTGTCCAGCACTGCGATGGCAGCTCACCCAGCTCTAGATCAAGGCTTTCAGGGTTCAAATCCTAGTCCCTGCACTTCTACCCATGTGGCCTTAGCTTTCTCTGCTAGAACAAGAGACCAATAACATCAGCCTCCCAGTGTGGCTACAAGACACAAGGAGATGGCCATGTAAGGGCCAAGTTGGAACAACCCAAACTGTCCACCTTGTGCAAATGACCCTTGGGCCAAGTCCAATCTGGGGGCTATTTATCTCCACTTTACCTTTGAGAAAACAGGGCCACAGAGAGAAGTGAGCAAGTGAGAAGAGGGCTTGGGACTTGCGCTGGACTGACTCTAGGGTCCATTTTCCCCACTTAGCTGTGTCATCGGGAGAGGGGGATCAGAAGTGGAGACAGATGGCAATAAGGGAAGATGCTGTGATATAGCTGTGGGTCACAACAGACGCGGGGCTACTATTTCTGGGTCACAGATCCTTGAGTAACTACCAAAGCTCTGGTCTCTGCACATATAGCTGTCCTAGACCCCAAGGAAGTCACCCAGTGGGATGTACACCACCCGCACACAACTGATTGTGGGTCTTCTTGACAGATGTTTTCATCAGGGAAGCTAGGCTGTGGCAGGATGTGGGTCAGAGCTCTGGGGACCCAATTCCTCTCCCCACAATGCCTTAGGGGCCCTCAGGGAAGTACAGATGTGGGAGACTGTATTTCCTGCTGCCTTTGCAGCTGCCAAAATGGTAGGCCTGGCCAGCTTTCCTTCCTCCCCAACATAGAAGAGCTACATCTGCCCCACCTCCTCCTGGGGCTCCCCAACGTCCACAATTACAAGAAAAACGGAACATCCTGGTCCTTGTGGGTTTCACACACACAATAATAATAATAATTTTTTTGTTTGTTTTTTTGTTTTTCAAGGTAGGGTCTCACTCTAGCTCAGGCTGACCTGGAATTCACTATGTAGTCTCAGGGTGGCCTTGAACTCATGGCGATCCTCCTACCTCTTCCTCCCGAGTGCTGGGATTAAAGGTGTGCACCACAGTGCCCGGCTCATAATTTTTTTTAACTTGGGGCTTTATTTCATTTTATTCATTCATTCATTTAGTTACGTATTTTTTTTTTTTTTTTAAGATTTTTATCTTTATTTATTAGAGACAGAGAGAGGGGGAGAGAGAGAGTGAGAATGGGCACGCCAGGGCTTCTAGCCACTGCAAACAAACTCCAGACATGCGCCACCATGTGCATCTGGCTTACATGGGTCCTGGAGAATCGAACCACGGTCCTTAGGCTTCTCAGGCATGTGCCTTAACTGCTAAGCCATCCCTCCAGCCCATAATTTTTTTTTTTGAGACAGGATCTCACAGTCCAGGCTGGCTGCATCTATGAGTATAAGGTACCCAGAATCAAATCTTCATGCACGCTAAGCAAGCACTCTACCAACTGAGCTACATCCCCAGCCCACAGTAATATTGACAGTTTTTCTTTAACAACTACTTCAAGAACAAAGGCCAGCCTCATAGCTCTTCCTATAGCTGAAAAAAGTAAGGCTTAGAAATGTCTGATGGCAGGCTGGAGAGATGGCTTAGCGGTCAAAGTGTTTGCCTGCAAAGCCAATGGACCCAGGTTTAAATCCCCAGGACCCATGTAAGCCAGGTGGCACATGCATCTGGAATTTGTTTGCAGCAGTGGAGCTGGCATGCCCATTCCCTGCCCCTCCCCCTGCCTCTTTTCTCTGTCTCAAAAAAAAAAAAAAAAAAAACCCAGAGATGGCTTAGGGGTTAAGTGCTTGCTTGTAAAGCCTAAGGACCCCAATTCCCCAGGACTCACGTAAGCCAGTTGCACAAGGTGGTGCATGCATCTGGAGTTCATTTGCTGTGGCTAGAGGCCCTGGTGGGCCCATTCTCTCTCTCTCTCTCTCTCTCTCTCTTTTTCTCTCTCTCTATTGCTAATAAATAAATAAAAATAAAAAACATATTTAAAATAAATAAATAAACCGGGTGGGGTGGCACACGCCTTTAATCCCAGCACTCAAGAGACAGAACTAGGAGGATCGCCATGAGTTTCTGGCCACCCTGAGACTACAAAGTGAGTTCCAGGTCAGTCTGGGCTAGAATGAAACCCTACCTTGAAAAAGAAAGAGAGAGAGAGAGAGAGAGGGAATGACCAGAGTGAAGCCAATGCTCCCACCATGCTGCAAGCTGCCCTGGGGGCCAGAACTTCAAGGTAAGGGATAGGCAGCTGGAGAGGAAGTCTGCCTCGAAGACTGGACCCAGGGGCAGGGGGATGGAGCTCGGTGGTAGAGAATTTGCATAGACAGGAAAAAAGAGGGGGCTGAAGAAGGGAGAGGGAGGGAGGGAGGGAAGGATATGGTTGAAAAGTGGTCTAGAAAAAGAGCCTGAGCCCAGCTGGCTGAGGCTTGAAAAAGTAAGAGCAAGGTATAGTGAGCTGGGCAGCTACTGGGCGTGATGGACGGGAGGGGCTGACAAGGGGCCCAGGAAGAAGTAGTCACAGCTCTGGGGTAAACAGGGCTAAAGAATTCAGACAGGAAAGCTCCGTATGGCCACCACACTGTGGAGCTGTGGAGCCAGTGGGTACCTGTCCACACAGATACTCAATAGAAGCCTGACTTCAAGAGGAGCTGTGGGGGCCCCCCATAATGTGCCAAAGGCCAGAGGGCTCAAGCTAGTGGCAGGAAGGGAGTGTGGTGGGCAGGCAAGAACCCTGACCTGACCACAACCTCTAGCCACAGGCCTGTGTCTATAAATGACGCTTCAAGGCAGGCATTATGACTCCCATTTTACAGATGAGGAAATTAGACCAGGGGAAGTATGCAAGCTTGCAGGGCCTGGGTGACTCAGCCTCAGCTCTTAGTGACCATGCAGTCTGCTGCTCATTGATGGCTTTGGGGATCTAGTTCCTGTGGTCTCATGCTGGGAGGGTCACAGTACTAGAAGACTTCCTCTAAAGTCTGATGCAGCTTTTTAAAACATATTTTTTTTATTTCTTTATTTATTTGAGAGAGAGAAAGAGGCAGAGAAGAGAGAGAGAGAATGGGTGTGCCAGGGCCTCTAGCCACTGCAAAGGAACTCCAGATTCATGCACCCCCTTGTGCATCTGGCTTAAGTGGATCCTGGAGAATCAAACTGGGATCCTTTGGCTTTGCAGCCAAATGCCTTAACCACTAAGCCATCTCTCAAGCCCAGCTTTTAAAAAAATTAATTTTTCAGCCAGGTGGTGGTGGCACACGCCTTTGATCCCAGCACTTGGGAGGCGGAGGTAGGATTGCTGAGGTTTCGAGGACACCATGAGACTACATAGTGAATTACAGATCAGCTTGGGCTACAACGAGTCCTTACCTTGAAAAAAAAATTTTTTTTTCATTTTATATTAACTGCCAGAGCCTCAGTGGGGTTGTGGTATTCATGAAGGCCTCAGCGGGTCCTGTGGGATAGTGCCTCGGGAATAGTCCTACCCACTCTGTGGCTCTTACAACCATTTTTTTAAAAAAATCTTTTGTTTTTTTCTTTTGAGAAAATGGGCACACCAGGTCCTCTAACCACTGTAAGCGGAACTCCAGATGCATGCATCACCATGTGCATCTGGCTTACATGGGTTCTGGTGAATCAAGCCTGGGCCCTTAGGTTTCCCAGGCAAGCGCCTGAACCACTAAGCCATCTCTCCAGCCCTCTTACAATCTTTCTGCCCCCTCCTCTTCTGCAATGTTTCTTGACCCATGGCAGTCCTGGTTTTTGTTTTTAAACAGGGTCTAGTGTACTCCAGGTTGGCCTTGAACTTGAGGATAATACTGAACTCCTGCCTCTGCCTCTCAAGTGCTGGTCTCAAAGGCATGTGCATTCTGACTAGCAAATAACCCGACTTTTGAGAATCCACCATTGTCTTAAACAGCAGGAGGCTTGCAGGTCAAACCCAGGCACCATTGCCCAGCCTCCCTTCAGCGCACTTCTCCCTGGCACTCCAGAACCACTCTGGCAGGGCTGCCAGCTCTGACATGTATGGCCTTGGGCAAGAAGGCTTCTCTAGGTCTCAACTTCTATAAAATGACAGTAGCAGTTCCCTTCTCACAAGGCTGCTGTGAGGCTCTGGGAAAGTACCTGGGAGAAGGAGGCCGCTACTGTCACTTACATGTTTACTACTCCTGCCCCCACCTCTTCTGAGAACCTTGCCCTGGCTCTCAATCTTCTGGCTGGCTTTCTGCAGCCCCTAGGCCCACTCACTTAGCCCTTGTCCCTTGTCCTTTTGTGTTTGTTGGCCTTTTAGCCACCTGGGCACTTCCTAGGCACAGGCTGGAGCACTGAGTCCCAACTTGGTTTAGCTTGGTGCTCCAGAAACACGTGCTGAGCCATCTGACCCTCTGTCCATCTACCTGCCCATATGTCTACAGCACAGGCCCTCTGCTATGTTCTGCCAATCATGGTGACACCCTCGCCCAGAATCCTGCTCTCCTTCCACTTAAAGGAGATAAGGTGACAATGACAATGGCACGTGGTGAGTGTCCCTGAAGGCATTGCAGAGCCCATAACAGGGCTGGACCCCACCACTGCCAGTTCTCTACGAGGACAACCTGCTGCTGTGCTGCGGTGGGTGTGCCACCTCTCTCAGGCACGCTGCCTCTGTGCCTGTCCCAACCTCACACAGACTCTTGCAACAGGAAACAGCCGCTGTTATCACACTTCTGCAGGCCTCCACTCTGGCCATTTTACCTTCCCCACATGCCAGAGGAGCCAGGGCACACAGAAGATGTCCTGAGTCAGGTTGGTGCTGGCATGCACCTGTGCCAAGGCCTGGAGCTCTCCCTCTAGCCTCTGGCACCGAGCTCCATGCTGCTTCACCCCCACCTCATCATGTAAACTGTCCCAACGAACTGATGGCCCAGGCCTGGGCACACTGGCCATCACAGCCAATCTTGTGTAGGCACATGTCCTCTGGCTTATGTGCCAAGTGCTGTGCAGGGTGCTCCAGGGAGCAACGGCTAATGAACACAGGTTCATGGCAACATCAGCAATGGACATGGTGCAGTGTCTGTCCATCTGCCGTCCGCCTTCCTCACAGCCCTCACTCAGTCTGAGCATCACCTCTGGCACTCCAGCAGACCCCTTCCCACAAAAAGCTGGTGTGGCTTCAGTGACAGGCCAGATGACAGTGGGGGTTCCCTGGAGGAACTTGGATTTGAGCTGAACCTCAAAGGGTGGGAGAGAAGGAACAAGGCACCTTAGGGACTGCAGTACAAGTAAGGGTTTGAGGTGGGAGCAAGGAGAGAGGAGAATCAAGCCTGCCTAGTATCTGGGCCAGTGACAAGTCAAGCAGGATGCTACCCATCGTTTGGCCTCCTGACCTAGGAATTTAAAAGAGGAACCAGGGCTGCAGAGATGGCTTAGTGGTTAAGGTGTTTGCTCACAAAGCCAAAGGACTCAGATTCAATTCCTCAGGACCCACGTAAGCCAGATACACAAGCTAGTGCATGTATCTGGAGTTGGTTTACAGTGACTGGAGGCCATGGTGTACTCATTCTCTCACTCTCTCTGTCTCTCAAATAATAAATAGATAAAATATTAAAAATAAATAAGATGGGAGTGGTGGCACACACCTTTAATCCCAGCACTTGGGAGGCTGAGATAGGAGGACTGCTGTAAATTCAAGGCCACACAGTGAATTCCAGGTCAGCCTGGGCTCGAGTGGGACCCTACCTCAAAATAAATAAATAAAATAAATAAATAGAAGAGATTCAGGGGCTTGGGAGGAAGGCTAGGGGTGAGGTGTGACAGAGAGAAGTGGGAGAAATGAAGGGAGGGCAGGAACCCAAGGAGGGCTGGGACAGTGAGGCGCTCTGAGCCAACTGATGCGCTCAACCCCAAGGCCCAACACCTGCCCATGATATGTGACCAGAACAGCACTGCCCCTTCCAAGTCTCCATATACCCTGAAGCACTTGGCACAGCATCCTATGCAATGCTGGTGAGATGGTGAGGACCCAGCCTGGGGCCATACCCTTGCCCTCAGCTGACCCCTTCATGGGTGAAACTGGCTCTCTTTCCTAAGGCAAGAGTCCTGGGCTCTAGAGCATTCTAGTCACCCTCTTTGGCCCAATACAAATTTTCTGGCTCATGGGTCCAGAGCCCTAGAGCCCATGAGTACACCAACAAAAAGAGAACAAAAATCAAGCCAGAGCAACAGGTCAGCAAGAGGTCACACTAGGAACCGATGGCCCCTGGGACAGAAGCAGGCTGGCCCTTGAGATGAAAGGGAGGTCCCTGGGGAAAGGTCCTAGAAATGGAAATGGTGTTTTCATCTGGCTGGTAGAACAAAGGCAAGCCTCCTCGCATATCCACACTGAAAAGCAAAACCAAAAGGGTCCTGAGGGTTCTGTGGCCCAGGAGCTCCAAGGAAGGAGAACAGCCGTGGTTTCCATGGGCTGCTTGAGCTGGGAGGACGCGCTTTCACAGCTGGCCTTGGGCACCAGCAACAAAGCAGAACAGGGTGGTGTTTGGGGGGGACAGGGGAGTAGAATCCATGGAGCCTGGTCTAGAAACCAGGCATCCTGTCCGGTGCTCTCCTGAAAGGAGCAAGGAGCCATGCGCTAGCCAGGAGGAAAGCTGTTCTGTGACACACACGAAAGGAGGACCTCGTGAAGCCACAGCCAGCCATTGAGGTACAGGGGAGACAGGCCTCCAGCCCCAAGCAGACATACCTACACACCCACAGCCATTGTTAAGGCCTCACATCTCAGCCAGGCCTTGGGTCCCTGGGGAACTGTGACCACAGCACCACACCATGGGTTTCGTTTCTGTGCTTGAATGTTACATGCCAAGCCCACAAGGTCCAGGGTGGCAGGACCTCACTCTACCCTCAGCATAACCTGGGTGGTACAGCTCCCCAGCACCTTCCCCACAGCCAAGCTCTTTGGGCTATTCACAACTCCTGCCCTCCCCTCCATCAGACAGTCACCAGGGCCATCTGCTCTTGCCTTCTTGCCCTCCCCACCATCACGATTTTATGCTAGACACCTCTGCCAAGTGACATGGCCATCTTTTCAGTGGGCTGTCAGACTCCTCCACCCAACAGCTTCCGTTTACCCATCTGCAAAATGGAATACACTTTGGTCCATGCCAAGGCTATTTCTGAAAATGGTTTAAAGTTGTAAAAAATACACAGAAGGAGCGTGGTATTCCTAAAAAAGCAGTGAGGGTCAGGCATGGTGGCACACACCTTTAATCCAAGCACTTTGGGAGGTAGAGGTAGGAGGATCACTGTGAGTTTGAGGACACCCTGAGACTACAGAGTGAATTCCAGGTCAGCCTGGGTTAGGGTAAGACCTTACCTCAAAAAACACAAAAAACATGGGCTGAAGGGATGGCTTAGTGGTTACAGTGTTTGCCTGCAAAGCCAGAGGACCCAGGTTTGATTCCTCAGGACCCATGTTAGCCAGATGCACAAGGGGGGCACACCTATGGAGTTTGTTTGCAGAGGCTGGAGGCCCATTCTCTCTTTCTCTGTCAAATAAATAAATTAATTAAATTAAATATTTAAAAAAACTAAAAACAGGACTGGAGAGATAGCTAAAGCAATTAAGGCACTTGCCTGCAAATTCTAAGGACACATGTTCGACTCTCCAGGTCCCACATAAGCCAGACACACAAGGTGGCGCATGTGTTTGGAGTTTGACTGCAGTAGCTGGAAGCCCTGGTATACCAACTGATATTTTCTCGCTCTCTCTCTCTCATAATAATAATTTTTAAAATGTAGTGAGTAGCCAGACATGATGGCGCACACCTTTAATCCCAGCACTCAGAGGCAGAAATAGGAGGATTGCCATGAGTTCGAGGCCACCCTGAGACTACAGAGTGAATTCCAGGTCAGCCTGAGCTAGAGTGAGACCCTACCTCAAAACAAACAAACAAACAAATAAAAAAAAAAAGTAGTAAGAATGCTGTGTATGAGATTTAGGGGGATCTGGCTGAAGCCCCAGCTCAAATTGAAGGTAGGACTTATTTTTGGAATCTGGGTTTTTACCTAGGAGGAAAATTTGGGTCAACAGTGTTGTCAGATAATCCCCTTAGGAGAGATGCTTCTGTTCCCATGAGACTTGTTTCCTTCAAAAATTTTGGAAAACAACAAGCCCTCCTACTGGGCCCATGACATGCAAGTGCTGTATGCTCAGTGTTTAACTCACTCCTGGTAACCCCAGGGGCAAGAATGTACATCATTTTGTTGATGAAGAACTTGAGGCTCAAGGAAGGGAAATGTCTTGCCCAAGCCACCCTTGAAGGGGTGGTAGAGAGATGAGGACTTGGATTTGATTGACGTTAGAACCTGGAGGTGCATCTTCTCCATTCTTTGAAGACAATGGACCTAGTTTCAAAAACAGTCAGTTATATGAACCCATGTCTGGGGAGCAAGAGGACAGAGGGCCTACTAGATGTCAGTGGTTACAAACAAGAGCTGTGGCATCCACTGAGGCAGATTTCAGTGGTCTGGCTCCTACACAAAGCTGCAGCGATAAGAAAGGGGGCAACATCTGGGGACTGAACAGGGCTTCTACATAGAGACTGCTGGGTTTTGAGTGTGTGTTGAAATAAACTTTAATGACAGAAATTATTCCTTTTTGCTAAACTAGTTATTCTTTCTCTCCTAGGGGTCACCATCATAGAAGGTAGAATAAGACAGAACCACACGGACAGAGTCCAAACAGTACATATTTCACATACACCCCAAATACTGCTTAGATTATTGCATATTCTCTCACCAAGAGGAATGGGGGCTTGGGTCTGAACACACCCCAAAATGGATCGTCGAAACCTTCCCTACTTTCCCCTTAACTTTCAGCTGCAGCAGATGAAGAAGGAACTTCTCCAGAATAAAGTTCCTGGCACTAAGACCCTAGAAACCCCCAGGAGCTCTCCTCCTTTGGCCACAGCTATAACTGGCACGATGATTACGATGAACTGGCCGGGTGTCAGCTGTGTGCGGGTGAGGGGAGATGGACTCAGGGCGAGGTTACCTACAGCTGTGTGGGGCTGAGGCTCTGTGGTGTTGAGGTACTGGGGAAGGAGAGCTCATTCTGACCCAGAGTCAAAGCACTGAGGAAGCCAGAGCTCAGAGTCCAAGGTGCTACAGAGAAAGGGCTAAGTCACTGACCACCACTCCTCCAGCCAGAGGTGGAAAGGATTTACTCTGGAGAGATCTGACGAACCCCCCAAACAAGTTACAGGTAGGTAAGGGAGAGAGAGGTAGCAGTGAATCAATTTGAACGGAGCTGAAAGACGCCAGAACCGAACACGGAGAAACGAGTCCATGGCGAGGTAGAAGGACCCAAGGAAGCAGTCGGAGGGGAAAATCACTCAGTGATCTCGGAAACTGGCAGTAACTCCAGGGGAGGCAATGCCTGGCTGTATGCCTGGTTTTCCCAGGGGCAGAGGCCTGAAGCTGACTAAGATATTGCACAGAGTACCCGAACTGAATGGTGGGAGCGACTGACTGATTGCTTAGGTAGGGCAAAGTAAAATGGCTTTTGACACTTACCACAGAAGGCTGGCCAAGAGCATGATTGGGGACTCACATAATGGACACACCAGAGACCCTCTGGCACCTCAAGCCCTGAGTGGGTCAGCAGCTCTCCATCTCATAGAGCAAAACCAGGCACCACTGGGCCTCGGAAATCTGTCTGTACTGTGTGGACCACAGAGACCTGGCTCACATCCGCCAAGCTCGGCTGCTTGGCCTCCAGCAGCCGCCCCACCTTCTCTGGCTGCCCTATGCCCTCAAGTGGGGCTTTCTCATTGGCCAACATAGTGTGCCACTTGCGCTGCGCATAGGAGAACAGCCAGGGCCAACCATCAACGCCAAAGCAGTTATCCCGAGACATGTCCACATCTGCCACTCCTGTCCGGAACTGTTGGGAGCGCTTCACCATCACCTGCCAGTAGTGTCTGCCACTGGTGATTGCTGTGTCTGCCAGCACCACTGCCTACTCCCGGAAGCGCTCCATATCCACCAAACCATATTGGACACCTGTGTCACCTTTGAAGCGTGCCAGGCTGCTGTGGGCAGTTTCTCTCTTCCATTTTGAAACTGACCCCTCTCCTGGTGCAGTCCCCCATTGTTTGGTTCCCCAGGGGCACAAGCTCCATGAGAGTGCAAAGAGCAGTGCCATCTTGTGCCATGGTAGAGACTGCTATTTGTGTGTGTGTGTTGTGTGTGGTTCTTCAAGATAAGGTCTTGCTCTAGCTCAGGCTGATATGGAATTCACTATGTAGTCTCAGGGTGGCCTCAACTCATGGTGATCCTCCTACTCTGCCTCCCAAGTGCTGGGATTAAAGGTGTGTGCCACCACGCCCAGCTTTACTATTATTATTATTTTTTTTTTTTTTTGGAGATAGGATCTCAAGTATCTCAAGCTGGCCCCCAACTTACTATGTAGCCAAGGATGACTATGAACTTCTGATTCTTCTATCTCTCAAGTGTTGGGATTTCAGGTGTGCGCCACCACCTGGTTTTTAAGTAGTTTTTTTTTTTTTTTTTTTTTTAATATCTTTATTTGCAAGCAGAGAGATAGAGAAAGAAGACAGACAGGGAGAATGGGCACATTAGGGCCTTCAGCTGCTGCAAATGAGCTCCAGATGCATGCTCCATTTTGTGTATCTGGCTTTACGTGGGTACTGGGGAGTTGACCTCCAGGCATTAACTTTGCAGGCAAGCACCTTAACCACTAAGCCATCTCTCCAGCCCAGTTTTTTTTTTTTTCCCCCCCCCGAGGTAGGGTCTCACTCTAGCTCAGGCTGACCTGGAATTCACTATGGACTCTCATAGTGACCTCGAACTCACGGTGATTCTCCTATCTCTGCCTCCCGAGTGCTGGGATTAAAGGTGTGTGCCACCACGCCCAGCTGAGCCCACTTTTTTTTTTTTTTTTTTTTTGAGGTTTTTGTTTTTTGGATTTGTTTTGCAATAGTGGAGCCTTGTACCTGTTATATTAACATTCTACCACTGACCTACATCTCAAGCTCTTAAGTGGTAATATTGAATAAGTATATTCTAGAGTTTTTGTTTGCTTGTTTGGAGTGTGTGTGTGTGTGTGTGTGTGTGTGTGGTATGAAATGCATTGTATGCACATGTGTGTGTGTGTGTAGATAATGCTTCCCATGCACCTGTGGACTGAGGCCAGCGTAGAAGGCCCGGTGTCTTCTCATCCACACATTTCCTTGAGATGAAGTCTCTCCCTCAACCCTGGGTTTCTGTCACTTAGCAAGCCTCAGAGTCTCTGGTCTCCACCCACCCTACCACTGCCCTCCCACCTCCACCACCTGGGATTATAGAAGTATGTGGACACGTCCAGGTTTTCCCTGAGTTTTGGGGAATCAAACTGTGGTCTCCAGCCTGAGAGTCCTCATGCATAAGAGAAAAGGGCTTTTAACCACTGAGCCATCTCTCAGCCCTGTTTGGTTTTTGTGAGACAAAGTCTCCCTATTTAACCCAGGCTGGCCTTAAATTCTCAATCCTCCTGCCCCAGAATCCCCAGTGCTGGGATTACAGGTGTGTGCACCATGTATTCTAAGTGAACAGCTCTTGGAGGGTGAGTTTTGTAAACTATGCTGTTGTCATAACAGTTGGTCATTCTGGGTCCCTGGAGCCTTTGGCAAATGAGGGAGCAGAGACCGAGGAGCAGACAGGGGAGAACTGGCTGGCAGGTTGGATGACCAGTGATGGAGGCTTTGGCCTTCCCGCCCCTGGGTCAGGGCAAGACATGGGCTCCCTCAAGGGCCCCTCATGCTAGAAAGCCAGGACTTGAAGTGCAGGGGAGAGGGGGCCTGGGGAGCAGTGGAAAGGGGGATGACGCAGACCCTCTGCTCTACCTGGCTTCCAGAACTTCTTGGCTGTCATCCAGTCCCGCTCATCATTATTTGTGACAACCTTGTCCTCCGACTCTTCCTGGTCCATGGGCTCGCCCACCCACTGAAGTCCATAGTCATTGAGGAACCTCTATAGGACACAAAGATGAGACACAGTGGCACCCAGAGAAAAGCGGCACCAACCCCTGGACCGTCCTCAGACCAGAGCTGCCTGGACAAAGGACATGCTGGGGGTCCTGGCCACTCCCTGACTGTGACCTGAAAGGCCTCTGGCCTCCTAAAGCTCTTTCTCTGTTCGGTAGAGATGACAGCCCTTGTATCCTATGCTTGTGGGGTAGACTCAGAAAGACTCTCATCTTGAGTACTTAACAAGGCGCATGCCACAAGGAAGAATTCAATCAAGCTAGGTGTGGTGACGCATGCCTTTAATCCCAGCACTTGGGAGGCAGAGGTAGGAGGATCGCTGAGAGTTCAAGGCCACCCTGAGACTACGTAGTGAATTCCAGGTCAGCCTGAGCTAGAGTGAGACCCTACCTCGAAAAACCAAAATAATAATAATAATAATAATAAAGAATTCAATCAAGTTGGCCGCCCTGTCTGCGCAGTGTGTGGGTCAGTTCAGGTGACAGGGAGGACAGAAAGGGTTGTCTACACTTCTGTTGCCACTTCCTTCTCTTTTCCTCCAGCTCTATTGCTACTTCCTTCTCCTTTTTTCTGTCACAAGCCACTCCTTGTCCACAGCTAAATGACTTGCTCATGGTGCAATCAACAACAGCCTTTCTGTTGCCACACCCAGTGGGCACCTTTCCATCTTCACTTCTTTCAACACCGCTGTTGACTTTGCCATTTCTACCCCACCCCTGCCAACTTCTGAGAGTCCCAGGGCCCAACTCTGTTAACACTCCCTGCTTTATGGTTCATGTCCATTCTCCAATAGATATTTGGGACAGAACCTAAATTCATACCCAACGCAGTCTCACCTCTGAGCTCCAGCCCCATTCATAACCATCCAAGCATAGATATTCAATAAGCATCTCCAAATTCACCCAAGAGAAGCTGGAGAGATGGCTCAATGGTTAAAGGCACTTGTTTGCAAAGCCTAATGGCCTGGGTTCAACTCCCCAGCCCCTACATAAAGCCAGATGTGAAAGTGCTACATGCATCTGTTTACAGTGGCAAGGGACTGTGGCACACCCTTCCCCCCCCCCACAAAACATGTGCAAATAAATAAGTAAAAATATTTAAGGGGCTAGGAAAATGGTTTGACAGTTAAAAGCACTTGGCTGCAAAGCCTGCGAGCCCAGGCTCAATGCCCCAGCCACCTATGTAAACCTGCACAAAGTGGTCCAAGTGTCTAGTGTTTGTTTGCAGTGGCAAGAGACCTTGCTTGCTGATGCATGTGTGCACATGCACCTGCACACAAATGCAATTTTTTTTCAAAAAAAAAAAGTCGCTGGGATGACAGGTGTGGTGGCTCATACCTTTAATTCTAACACTAGGGAGGCAGAGGTAGGAGGATCACTGTGAGTTCCAGGACAGTCTGGGCTAGAGTGAATAATACCCTACCTTGAAATAGCCCCCCAAAAGTGGAGAGCTATCTGCTGAGAACTCCTCCTAGTTTCCCAGTTTAGGAGCGTTTCTGCTTTACTTCTACTATCCACTGTACTCTCTTAAAATATTTTGTTTATTAGCCGGGCGTGGTGGCGCACGCCTTTAATCCCAGCACTCGGGAGGCAGAGGTACCCTGAGACTCCAGGTCAGCCTGAGCTACTCCCTTTAAAAAAAAAAAAAAAAAGAAAATATTTTGTTTATTAATACAAATGAATTGTGTTCAATATAATGCAATTGCTTGTTGACCTTGGATATAGATCAACTATGCATATATATATGTAAGTCTACTCAGCAGGCTTTCGTTGCCTCCAATTTTCCTTTTAAATTTACTTTTTATTTTTATTATTTATTTATTAGAAAGAAAGATAGAGAATGGGCACACCAGGGCCTCTAGCCACTGCATATGAACTCCAGACACCTGTGCCACCTTGTGCATCTGGCTTATGTGGGTTCTGGGGAGTTGAACCTGGGTCCTTAGGCTTCCAAGCAAGTACTTTAACCATTAAGCCATCTCTCCAGCCTCCTTTTAAAATATTTTACATATTTATTTACTTATTTGCAAGCAGTGAGATAGAGAGAGAGGAGATACAGATAGAGAGAATGGGCATGCCAGGGCCTTCAACCGCTGCAAACAAACTCCAGACACATGGACCACTTTGTGCATCTGGCTTTATGTGGGTACTGGGGAATCAAAACTGGATTGTTAGGTTTTGCAGGCAAGTGCCTTAACTGCTGAGCCATCTCTCCAGCCCCAAATAATATTTCTTAATCTACCCTTCAAAAAAGAAATCCAGGCCGGGCGTGGTGGCTCACGCCTTTAATCCCAGCACTCGGGAGGCAGAGGTAGGAGGATTGCCATGAGTTCAAGGCCACCCTGAGACTACATAGTGAATTCCAGGTCAGCCTGAACTAGAGTGAGACCCTACCTCAAAAAACCAAAAAAAAAAAAAAAAAAAAAAGAAATCCAGGGCTGGGGAAATGGCTTAGTGGTTACAGCATTTGCTTGTGAAGCCTAAGGACCCCAGTTTGATTCCCCAGGACCTACATAAATAAGCCATATGCACAAGGGGGCACATGGCCTGGAGTTTGTTTGCAGTGGCTAGAGGCCCTGGCATGCCCATTCTCTCTCTCTCTGCCTCTTCCTCTCTCTCTCAAATAAATAAATGAAATATTTTTAAAAATCTGTGAAAGAAAGAAAGAAAAAAAGAAAGAAAAAAAAAGAAAGAAAAAAGAAAAAAGAAAGAAAGAAAGAAAGAAAGAAAGAAATCTGTCCAGGAATGGTGGTGCATGCCTTTAATCCCAGCACTGGGGAGGCAGAAGCAGGAGGATCACTGTGAGTTTGAGGCCATCCTGAGAATACATAGTGAATTCCAGGTCAGCCTGGGCTAGAGTGAGAATCTACCTTGAAACTCTACTCCCTCTCACACCCCCCAAAAAGAAAGAAATCTATTTGTCCCATAGTCCTGCCCTCTTCCTTCACCTCTAAGACCTGCTCTGTCTTGGTCCCCACCTTGGTAAGTAGCACTCCTCCACCTAGCATCACCCATGCTCATAGCCCAGTCCTCTCCACTATTCAACCCTGACAAGTTGCAGGGCCCATGGTGCCACCTCCAGAGCAGCTTCAGACCATCCTGGTCAACCCATCTCCTGTTCCCGTTCGAGCACACTGCTGCAGCCCCTCCTAGACAGCCCAAGGCTCTTCACCCCCCATCCAATGAGGCGTCTGTTAGGGGCCTCATCAATTGAAACCACCAGTCAGTTTCAATTCCTACCAAGCAGAATCCATCCAGCACTATACCAGGCTGGTGAGCACCAGACTGATGTCCCTTTGGCCTGATCTTTCTCTCTCTCTCTTTATTTTAAAATATTTTACTTATTTATATGAGAGAAAGAGGCATAGAGAAACAGAGAGAGAGAGAGAATGGGCATGCCAGGGTCACTAGCCACTGCAACTGAACTCCAGGCGCATGTGCCACCTTATGCATCTGGCTTATGTGGGTACTGGGGAATGGAACCTGGCCCTTAGGTTTCACAGGCAAGCTCCTTAACCACTAAGCCATCTCTCCAGACCCCCTCTCTCTTTTTAAATGTGTGTGTATGTGGTGTGGTGTGTGTGGTGTATGATGTGTGTGTAGTATGTGTGCCTACGTGGTGTGTGTGGTGTATGTATATGGTGTGCATGTGTGGTACGGGCATGTGGCGCGTACGCAGTGTGTGCGTGTGTATGTGTGGTGTGTGTGGTTTGTGTGGGGGGCGCATGCATGTGTGTGGTGTGTGGGCAAGAGTGTGCCGTTGCAGGACAATCTCAGGGTCTTTGTCCTCTCCTTCCACTCCTCCATGTGTGCCATTCTGGCCAGTCTTTGATCTACGAGATTCTCCTGGGTCCACTTCCCACTGACATAGGCTTGTGGTCATGTACTATGTTGCATCTAGCTTTATGTGGGTGCTTGGGAATCAAACTGAGACCATCAAACTTACAAGCAAGCACCCTTAATTGCTGAGCCATTTCCCCACCCTCTATCTTGTTTATTCCCTCCCCCCCCCAGATAGGGTCTCACTCTATGTACCCCAGACTGAACTGGAACTCACTCTATAGCTCTAGGCTGGCCTTGAACTCACAGTGATCCTCCTACCTCAGCTTCCTAAGGGTATGCGCCACCATACCTGTTTTTTTTTTAAATTAATTAATTTATTGATTTGAAAGACAAAGACAGAGAGAAAGAGGCAGACAGAGAAAGAGAGAGGGAATGGGCATGCCAGGGCCCCCAGCCACTGCAAACGAACTCCAGATGTATGCACCACCTTGTGCATCTGGGCTTTACATGGGTACTGGGGAATCAAACCTGCATCTTTAGGCTTCACAAGCAAGCACCTTAACCACTAAGCCATCTCTCCAGCCCCTCTTGGTTTTTGAGACAGGGTCTCATGTAGCCTAGGCCAGCCTCAAACTCATTATGCAACTGAGGATTACCTTGAATTCCTGATACTGCCTCCAGCACCTGAGTGCTGGGATTACAGGCATGTGCTATCACATCTGGCTTGCCCTAGTCTCTCTCATTTCCCTCTTGCTCCCAAGACCATCAACAACAGCCAAATTTGCATGGCAGGGGTTGGGCCTGGATCCTGTCCGCAAGTTCCCTCTTCACCCTTGAGCGCTCGTGCCCAGTGTCACCTCTGCAATGGCCCATCTCCCTTTCACTCTCTGAACTTGTGTCTCTGTGTCCTTGTTTGTCTCTCCCCTTGTAGACTCAACCCCATGAGTGCAGGGACCACGTCTGTTTATGCAGATGACAACTATCCCATGGCTGGCAGTGCCAATCACTCTGGTAAATACTTTGGGTCTGTTAAATTACTGAAGCAATAAACATGTGAAGCCAGGCGTGGTGGCGCACGCCTTTAATCCCAGCACTCGGGAGGCAGAAGTAGGAGGATTGCTATGAGTTCGAGGCCACCCTGAGACTACATAGTTAATTCCAGGTCAGCCTGAACTAGAGGAAGACCCTACCTCAAAAAACCAAAAATAAATAAATAAATAAATAAATAAATAAATAAATAAATAAAATAAAAAATAAACATGTGAAAGGTGTGTGAGCCAGTGGTGGCTCACCTGAGGCTCTGGGATACAGCCTTCAACCTCCCTGGCCCCATGGGCAAGAGCTGTATCACCCACAGCCCAGGTATGAACGGGCTGAAGTGGGTGAGGCTCTGCACTGGAGTTGAGGCTGAGGGCTGCCTCTGGTGGTCTTAATGGGTTGGGGCTTTGGACACTCTTCAGCTTGGACATGAGAAGGTCAGATTCCAGAAAGTGTTCCAGGCAGGGCTGCGGGATTGAGGAATTAGGTGTTCTGGGACCCTTCTGGGCACCCAGTACCCTTAAGTTCAAGTCTTGTAGTTTGTGCATATGAGTGACTGGAAGAAAGGAAACTGGAGTGATCACATCACTGGATGAATGAGAAATCACAGCCAAAGGCAGGTGACAGCCCAACACTAGGTCCAAAGTGATCCATCTGTTCCTCAGGCATCCACAGACTCACAGGGGAAGGTAAGACCCTAGGAAGCAGAGAACAGGAACCTGCCCTGGGCAGAGGCCTGAGAGGAGAAAATAACTGAGGATAAGCTGGGGGGAGGCGAGCAGATCAGGCAGCGGCAACAGCCCAGGCCAGGGCTCCACAGTGGGAAAGAGGAGATGCGGTCATAGAACCAGAGGACGTTCCCGTGGCTGGAGGGGAGCATGGTTCTAGATGAGACTGAGGCGGGCAGGGACCACATTCGGAGCCCATGGTGAGGACTTCGGAATGATGTCCAGTGGTGAGCCAGAAGGTCCAGTAAGGACGAGAGGGACATGTTCAGAGTTTGATTCAGCTCCAAAGAAGGGGGGTGCCCTGGGACTAGATACCCCTCCTTGGCTCTTTAAATTCTGGGTCAGTCCAGATTAAGGAAGATGGTGAGGAGTGGCTGAAAGGGAAGCTTTGCCTAGTTCCTGCAAGGCAGCCCAGAATAGAGGACAGCTGGCTGGCCCCACTCCCCTGGACTCTGCCTCTCACCTCCATCTCGCCAACCTGCCGCTGTAGCTGCGTGCACATCACCTCCAGCTTCTCCTGCCGCTGCAAGGTTGCTGCCCCTGGGCCTGTGTCTTCAGGGGAAGATGGGGGTGAGATTCAGCTGCCCCAACCCAAAGACTTGGCAGGTGCTCTGCCATGAATTTCTTCAGTGGATCCTTGACAACTGTCTCTAGGCCTCCGTGTCCCTGACCTCTGCCTTGACCCTGAAGGGGGTTGCTGAGATTGACTCTCAAGAGCCACCAATCCCTTTGTCTCCTTGGATAGTAGCTCCCCCCACCCCCGTGCTTTAAAAGGTGCACCATGTGCTCAGGGCCCTGGGTAATTCTAACACTGTCCCAGAGGTGTCATTGCCTGTCTCTGGTCCCAACTGTCCAGTCTCCACCAACAGTCAGCTTGATGCTCTCAGAACCTATACCTAGAAAGTCACTGTTCAACCTCCAAGGAATAAGGGGGCCGGGGGAGGTGTCCGACCCGGGGCTCCTTACCCTGCAGCTGTTGGAGGCTCTGCACCAGCTCCTCCAAGGCCAGGATCTTCCGGTCCTGCAGCAGGGAGACAAAGGGTGAGTGCAAGGTCTGATGGGTGCTAGAGTCCCAGAGATGCAAACAGGGTCATCTTTGGCTCTTCTAAATGGGAGCATGAAGCCCCTACTAACCTTTGGCCCAGTGACTGCTCCTACACTCAGCTAACCTTTGTGGTCCCACCAAGGTTGGGAAAGGTAGCCCATGTCTTGGGCCCAGCATCAGGTATTCCAGCTTTGCTAAGCAGACTGCTGCTCCACCCAGCCCAAAGTCTATTGGGCTCTGCTCTCTGCTTGGGCCACAGACACCCAGGTCATGCTTGGCTATCATTGGGACCAATGGTCCCTCCTTGCCCTCTGCTGCCTGGGGTTCTACCTTGAAGAGCATCTCATCATTCTGGGCTTCCAGCTGCTGCTCCAGGTCCATCAGCTTCCTCTTCAGCTCCGGGTCATGAGACATAGGGGCTGCCAAGTGGACAAAGTCTCCAGAGCCCAGGCCTGGAGCTGAGGGGAGGTGGGGAGGGCCGGGGAGAAGGAGAGGGCCCCAAGAGCAGAAAGTACTAATAGTAGCAATACTTCTAAGATAGGAGCTGTTTGAAACTCTACACATATCCGTTTATGTAATCCTCACTATGGGCCCATAAGGCCAGTAAGCTGCTTTATGAAGCCAGGGTACAGTACCTGAGTCAGTGGTGTAACATATGGCCACATCAACTTGAAATTGTCAAAAAAAATAAAAAAATAAAAAGTCACCCTGGGGGCTGGAGAGATGGATTAGCGCACTTGCCTTTAAAGCTTAAGGACCCAAGTTCACTTCCCCAGTACCCACATAGAACCAGGTAAACAAGGTGGCCCATGCGCCTGGAGGTCATTGCAGTGGCTAGAGGCCCTAGTGTACCCATTCTCTCTCTCTCTCTCTCTGCCTCTCTCTTTCTCTATCTCTCTCAAATAAATAAATGAAATATTAAAAAAAAAAAATCCTGGGCTTGAAAGATGGCTTAGCAGTTAAGGTACTTGCCTAAAAAGCCTACAGACCCAGGCTCAATTCCCCAGTACCCACATAAGCCAGATGCACATGGTGCTTCATGCATCTGGAGTTTATTTGCAATGGCTTAAGGCCCTGGCACATCCATTCTATCTGCCTATCACCTTCTCTCTCTCTCTCTCTCAAATAAATAAATAAATATGAAATATTTTTAAAAATCATCCTGGGCTCGAGAGATGGCTTAGCAGTTAAGGCACTTGCCTATGAAGCCTAAGAATGCATGTTTGAATCTCCAGGTCCTATGTAAGCCAGACACAGTGATGCAAGCTCAATGTTGCACATGTGTACAAGGGGGTGCATGCATCTGGAGTTCGTTTGCAGTGGCTGAAGGCCCTGGCACCCCAATTCTCTCTCTCTCTCTGCCCTCTCTCTCTCTCTCTCTGCCTCTTTCTCACTCTCTTTCTCTCTCTCTCTAAATTAAAATATATATATATAAAATAATCATCCTGGCAAGGCATGGTGGCACTTGGGAGATTGAGATAGGAAGATCACTGTGAGTTTGAGACCAGCCTGGACTTTCAGAATGATACCCTGCCTCAAAAAAAAAAAAAAAGGCATCCTAGATCAATCAAGCTTCAAAATGTAATCTCCAGGCTGCAGATGCCCAGCAGATAAGGAAGCAAACATTTCCTGGGCAAATGACCCAGTGCATATAGAACGGGGACATTTTGCAACATGAGGGGCTGGGACTCCTTTAGTGGATGTCATGCTAGGCATGCTAGACAAACAACTTCAATCTCAATTGAGGCCAGCCTAGGCTACAGTGAGTTCCAGGTCAGCCTGAGTTTAAAGTGAGACCCTGCTTCAAAAACAAAACAAAAACATAAAAAAAGTCAATGTTGTTTTGAAAAGCAGAAAACCTTTTCTAAACAGGAATAACAATTAACTCTCAGTTAGACCCCAGACCAGGGAGGACAATCTAGGCATTATTTCAGACTATGGAGGAGCCTAGAATATAACCCTGTTCAGCCAGTCCAACTGAAAAACAGGGAGCTCAGGTTCAGTGAGAGACTCTGCCTCAGGGAAACAGGGTGGGAGAGTGATAGAGAGGACACCCAATGTCTTCCTCTGACCTTGCATGTGTGGTCTTGGAGCACATGCACCTGCACACAAGTGTGCACGTACCATATGCAAACACACATATATGCACGCACACAAGTTGCTCAAGAGAGCATAGCTGGTAGGAAGCTCTAGCCTCTTTCCCAGCTCAGAGTGATCCCACCCTTCCATTCATCCCTGATGCCTGTCTCCTTTTGTCCTGAGTTCAGTGTGGCCACTGTAGCCATTTACAGACACTGTGAGTCAGGCAAAATTAGGGAGCTCAGGGCCTCTTTGGATCCTCCAGGTGAGGAAGCAGGTGGACAGTAGCTGTGCTCTCCAGCCCAAGTCCTGGACCTCCTGACACTACTGACCTCACACTCACTGGAACTCCAGAGGTCCCAGCCACAGTCTGGCCTGGGGCCTGGCCAGACCTCCTGGACTATGCCTTTGGGCTAGGCCCTGTCCTGAACAGTTTTGGGGGCACAAGCACTTGGCCACAGCTAGCCAGAAGTGAGAGTACCTGCCTCCGCCCAGTAGATAAGAGTGGCCACCATCGCTCTTCAGCCCTCACCCCTTCTCTGGGGTATCTCCTGCTCCCGAGAAAAGAAGAGACCCATGACTCTTCCAGGCCTCTGCTCTCACCTTGCCTACTCACAGGGGCACCGATGCCACCATAGCAGGAAGGGACAGGTATTCTTTCTTCAGATTCATTTCCTTCAGTCAGCATGCCCACCTCATCTTCTGCAGATAGAGATGCCCAGATCACTGCTCTGGGGCCAAGGCCCAGAGGGAGTGTCACCCTGGCCAGGGTGAAGCAGCAGACATACTACTCCCAAGAGAACACACAGTCAGGGAGTAATAAGGCCAGGGCTCCAGGGAGGAAAGGCCCAAGGGGCTTTAGGAGGCTGCGCAGGAAGGAGGCTGGGGTCCACATCTCTGGCCCTGCCATATTTCTAGACACCCATAGCCATCCCTAGACGAGTAAAAGGGTACTTATATTGAGATCTGCTGAGGAAGTGGGGCCAAAGGGCAGACCAAGGCTTCTGGGAGAGAGCTGGGGAGCTTCAGAGTATACAGAGGGCTGCCCTACTGTAAGGAGGTGTAGACCAGAGGGAGGTGAGGGGTCATGGGGAAGAAGGGACAGAACCCACTTACCATCTCCGTAGATTCTTCTGTGCCTCCTGGGAACCCAGGCAGGAAGAAGGAAGAAACACACATTAAGCCCCCTGGAATGCCACCAAAGGAAGGTTCCAGGCCCAGCCAAAGCTAAAAGAGATGGAGGTTAGCCCTGTGTCTCCTGAGGACCACGCCTAACCTATCCCTAGCTAGGGTGAGCCAAAGGACATCTTTAGGCATGGCTGACCCCCTACCCCACCCCAGCAGAGAAGGATGGGTGCCGAGTCATTCCTGGGTGAAGATTCCAAAGCCCAGGAGCCTGGCTCTAGCTCCTCTCAGAAGTACAGAGGGAAGCCAGGCTGTGCATGGTTGGGCACTCCTTTAATTCCAGCCCTCGGGAGGCAGAGGTAGGAGCATCACTGTGAGTTCGAGGTCAGCCTGAGGCTACATAGTGAATTCCAAGTCAGCCTGAGCTAGAGTGAGACCCTACCTTGAAAAACCAAAAAGAAAAGACGTACAGAGGGACACCAGGCCTGGCTGCCTTAACCACTTGGGCTCACCTTGGCTTAAGCATGACTCCAAATATGTTTAGAAGACAACAAGGAAGCTAGAAGCAGAAGAGGCTTGGCAATGACAACCTTGCTACAAGATGAACAACATTCCCCTTCCTGACTCCTCAGAGCTGGCAGAGCATCCATGCTTGCAGAACTAGTAAATAGTGAATGAGAGGTACTGGGCCACTCTTACAGGGCTGGGGCTTACAAAAAGATGTCATCCAGGGGCTGGGGAGATGGATCAGCAGTTAAAGGCACTTGCTTGCAAAGCCTGCCAGCCCAGGGATCAGTTCCTCAGTACCCACATAAAGATAGATGCACAAAATGGTGCATGATTCTGGAGTTTATTTGCAGTGGCAAGAGGCCTTGGAGCTCTCCCTCTCTGTGTGTAACAAATAAATACAAAGAAAAAATGTAGCCGGGCATGGTGGTTCATGCCTTTAATCCCAGCACTCAGGAGGCCAAGGTAGGAGGATTGTTGTGAGTTTGAGGTCAGCCTGAGACTACATACTGAATTTCATATAGTCTGGACTAGAGTGAGACCCTACCTCAAAAAACAAAACAAATAAATACATATATAATATGCTTATAAAAACATAGCACAGCCTTCCAGAAGAATGCATGAAGAGAAAGTCGGTCAGGGCAGCCATCACTCTTCCTTATATTTCCCAAGCATGATGGTTAGTACTGATTGTCAACTCGCTGGATCTAGGACCACCTAGGAGACAAACCCCGGGGCATGTCTGTGAGGAAGTACCTAGATTGGGTTAAATGATGGGGATAGTTTGGGTTAGGTGGTGTTGTAGTAACCTTCTCATGCAGGGATAAAGCACCCAACAAAAAGCAGCTGATGGGAAGAAAGCTGTTTGTATTTGTTTACAGTCTCAAGGGGAAGCTTTATAATGATAGGAGACACCATGGCATGAGCAGAGACTGGACATCACCTCTGCCACAATAGATGGACAACAGCAGCAGGAGAGTGAGCTGACTGACGCAGGCAAGCTAGGACTATAATAAGCCTCAAGGTCCACCCCTGCAACACACTTCCGCCAGCAAGACTCCACCTCCCAAGCTGTCATCAGCTGGGAACCAAGTATTCAAAACACGTGAATTGGACTGGAGAGATGGCTTAGAGACACAGGCCCTTGCGTGCAAAGCCTAAGGACACAGGTTTGATTCCCAGTACCCACATCAGCCAGATGCACAAGATGGTGCATATGTCTGGAGTTTGTTTACAGGGCTAGAGATCCTGGCACACCCTCTCTCTCCCTCTCAGAAATAATTAAATTAAAACACATGAGTTTATGGGGGACACCTGATTCAAACCACCACAGGTGGAAAGACCTATCCTAAATGTGGGCGGCACAATGGGCCGGGATCCTAGACTGAATAGAAAGGAGAAATCGCGCTGAGCACCGGCGCTCATTGCTCTCTGCCCTAATGACAGATGCAATGACACCACCTACTTCAAGCTCCTGCTGCCCTGTCTTTCCCACCATGCTGGAGTGCACCCTCACACTATGAGCTGAAATCAACCCTTCCTTCCTTAGGTTGCTGTTTTCAGATGTGTTGTTACAACAAGAAAAGTTCAATACACTAGGAGTCATTCCCTTCTGAGCAGGTGACACGTGGGCCCACAGGGCCAGCTAGCTTCTTACCCAGGACTCACAGGCTCCGAATGCAAGGGCACTTTCCGGGTCTTGCCAAGGGAGGCCAGAGGCGAGCTCATAGTTCTAGTCTTGAGTCTAGCTGTCAGAAGCTCCTGAGAGGAAAGAGGGAAGTCAGTCGTCAGGGACAGAGGGGACTCAGGGGCTGAAGCTGTGTCTTCTCTGTCTACCCATCCTACAAGGGAGTACTGTCCAGGGAGCAGCAGCCTTTCTCCCCCAAGGCCAAGCAGACGTTTGAACACCTGCCTGCATAGCCTGGGTAGCCATCTGTCTGTTCCTTTTTAAAATTATTTATTTATTCATTTATTTACTTATTTATTTGTTTTTTCCAGGTAGGGTCTCGCTCTAGCTCAGGCTGACCTGGAATTCACTATGTAGTCTCAGGTGTTTATTTATTTATTTTTAATTTTTATTTTTATTTTTTGGAGATAGACAGAGACAGAGAGAGAGGGAGAGGAAGACAGATAGAAATGGGCGTGCCAGCAGCCTCTCAGCTGCTGCAAATGAAATCCAGATGCGTGCGCTCCCTTGTGGTCAAGTGCAGCATTGTGCCCTTGCGTCACTTTGCATCTGGCTAAACGTGGGACCTGGAGATTGGAACCGCTGGAGATTGGAACCAGCGTTCTTGGGCTTAGGAGGCAGGTGCCTTAACTGCTAAGCCATCTCTCCAGCCCTATTTATTTATTTGAATTTATTTAGTAGACAGAGGGGAGAGAACAAGGGAAAGAGAGACAGAATGGGTGCACCTGGGCCTCTAGCCACTCTAAATGAACTCCAGACGCATGCGCCAACATGTACATCTGGCTTACGTGGGACCTGGAGAATTGAACCTGGAGTCCTTAGGCATCTCAGGCAAGTACCTTAACCTGCTAAGCCATCTCTCCAGCCCCATCTATCTGTTCTGAACATGGATACCCTTGCTTGGTGAGGCCTCTCCCATGGCTGTGTAGTGGGATACACAGATAGATCAGAGACATGAAGCCTCCTCAAGCTTAGACCCCAGACAGGACTATGCAGGAGGCCTGGGCTTTTTTACTATCCAACAGTGAGCTGACTGACACAAAACCCAGGGACCTCTTCCCCTGCTGACAGAACCCAGGTGGCAGCCCTGACTCAGAGGCAGGGAGGGCAAACCACAGGGAGGACTGAATGAAGACACAGCCATGTGCTGTGGAAGTCAAGAGCCCGGGACTCCATTCTTTCATTACATTCCTTCAGTTTAGAAAGTGCAGGTATGGGCTAAAGAGATGGTTCAGTGATTAAAGGCATGTGCTTACAAAGCCTGATGGTCCGGGTTCAATTCCCCAGTAACCACTTTAGGTCAGTTGTGCAAAGTGGGGCATGCATCTGGAGTTCGTTTGCAATGAGAGGATGCCCTGATGTGCTCATAGTCACTCCCTGTGTCTCTTTCTCTCTCTCAAATAAATAATAAAAATATTTTTGTTTTGTTTTTTAAATATTTTATTTATTAATTTGAGAGAGAGAGAAAGAAGTAGAGAGAAAGAGAATGGGCATGCCAGGGCATCCAGCCACTGCAAACTACAGATGCATGCGCCCCTTGCATCTGGCTTACGTTAGTCCTGGGGAATTGAACCAGGGTCCTTTGGCTTTGCAGGCAAACATTTTAACCGCTAAGCCATCTTCTCCAGCCCATATATTTAAAAATATAAATAAAAAAGTGGAGCGGAGCATGGTGGCACATGCCTTTAATCCCAGCACTCAGAGGCAGAGGTAGGAAGAGCACCGTGAATTCAAGGCCACCCTGAGACTATGTAGTGAATTCCAGGTCAGCCTGAGCTAGAGTGAGACCCTGCCTCAAAAAAAAAAAAAAAAAAAGGTGGGCTGAGGAGATGGCTTAGCAGTTAAGGTGCTTGCCTGCAAAGTCAAAGGACCCAGGTTCAATTCCCCAGTACCCACATAAAGCCAGATGCACAAGGTGGCACATGCATCTGGAGTTCATTTGCAGTGGCTAGAGACCCTGGCCCACCCATTCTCTCTCTCTCTTTCTCTCTTTGTGTCTCTTTCTCTGTCTCAAGTAAAATAAAAATAACTAAAATATGAAAAATAAATAAATAAAAGTGCAGGTAACAGAACTCAAAGGAAGCTCAAAGGTAAAGTGTGTGTGTTGTGCCTGGTCTTCTCTTCCCTCCTCTGAAGAAAGAAAAGCACACCACAGCTGTAACTAAAGGCCACCATGCGATTCCATGCATACAGTACGTCAAGTGACATTAAACACAGAAATTCTAGAGCTAAAGGCAGAATCTCCCATAGAGAGGGTGAGAAATGAGTCTCTTCAGGCCAAAGCCAAGGCCTGTTTGTAAATATGCTGTCCTGGAAGCTGCCAGCAGGGACCCTGTGATGCCTGGAGGCTGCCTCTCCTGAGCCAGAAATTCTTTTTCTTTTCATTTTGATTTTTTAAAATTATTTTTATTTTTATTTGACACAGAGAGAGAATGGGCATGGCAGGGCCTCCAGCCTCTGCTAACAAACTCCAGATGCATGTGCCCCCTTGTGCATCTGGCTAACGTGGGTCCTGGGGAATTGAACCAGGGTCCTTTGGCTTTGCAGGCAAACGCCTTAACCACTAAGACATTTCTCTAGCCCCTCTTTTTAATTTTTGAGGTGGGACTCACCAGGCTAACCTAGAGCTCACTCCGTAGCTCTAGGCTGGCCTCAAACTCACCACGCACCTTCTACCTACCTCTGACTTCTGAATGCTGGGATTAAAGACATGTGCCACCATGCTTGGCCTGAATCAGAAACTCTTTAGAAGGAGCCCCCCCTCCATCAACGACTGCACCCCATTCAGTTTCCCCATCCTGTCCTCACGCTGTGGGTCTGGGCTTCATCACTGTGTGTGAGGCAAAATAGGACAGCCTCTGGTGGCACTCTTCATCAGTGTCCACATGTCACCGGAGGGATTCTTTCTTCCTTATCTCCTTCCTTCTTTTTCTTTCTTTCTTTGTGTGTGTGTGCATGTGTACACACACGTGAGCACAGCAGGGTCTCTTGCCATGGCAAAGAAATGTACACCAGACCTTACACCACATTTGCAACAGGCTTACATGGATGGCTTGGGAATCAGACCTAGGCTAGCAGGCTTTGCTTTTGCTTTTTTTTTAAATAAATAAATTTATTTATTTATTTATTTATTATTAGAGAGAAAGAGGCACACAGAGAGAGAGACTGAGAACAGGCACACCAGGGCCTCCAGCCACTGCAAACAAACTCCAGACACAAGCACCCCCTTGTGCATCTGGCTCACATGGGCCCTGGAGAATCGAACCGGGATCCTTTGGTTTTACATGCAAACGCCTTAACCGCTAAGCCATCTCTCCAGCCCAGGCTTTGCTTTTGATGGCACAACTACCTTCCCAGCCCCAGAGAGATCTTCTCAAAACGTAACGTTGAGATGTCACATCTCTGAACAAAACTCCCCACATGGAAAACTTCAAAACTCTCTGCCACAGCTGATGTGGTTCCTGTCTGCCACATGATCTCATTGCCTATCTAGCTGTTCCCTGGGCTCAAGACAGCTGTGCTCCTGGAAATGCTACAGCTAGAATGGCCTGGAATGGTCTCCTACCCTGACACACCCCCTTCCCTTGGCCAGACTAACTCCTCTATTTGTTTTCTTTCTTTTTGTTTTTAGCTCATAGTTTAGCTTTTTTAAAAAAAAATTATTTCAAATAAAAGGGGGCTGGAGAGATGGTTTAGCGGTTAAGGTGTTTGTCTTAACCTAGGTTCGATTCCCCAGGACTCATGTAAGCCAGATGCACAAGGGGCACATATGTCTGGAGTTCGTTTGCAGTGGCTAGAGGCCCTGGCATGCCCACATGCCCATTCTCTCTCTGACTCTCTTCTCTCTTTCTCTCTCTCTGCTTGCAAATAAATAAATAAAATTTTAAAAAATTATTTCTTGGGCTAGAGAGATGGCTTGGTGGTTACTGTGCTTGCCTGTGAAGCCTAAGGACCCATGTTTGACTCCCCAGATCCCATGTAAGCCAGATGTACAAAGTCACACATGTGCACAAGGTGGTGCATGTGTCTGGAACTTGATTCCAATGGCTGAAGGCTCTGGCACACCCATTTCCTCTCTTGCTCACACTCTCATTCTTGCTTTCTTTTGTTCATTAAAAAAGAAGAAGAAATAAAAGGCACCGGGTGTGGTGGTACATGCCTTTAATCCCAGAACTCGGGAGGCAGAGGTAGGAGGATTGCCATGAGTTTGAGGCCACCCTGAGACTACATAGTTAATTCCAGGTCAGCCTGGGCCAGAGTGAGACCCTACCTCGAAAAACGAAAACCAAACCAAACCAAAACAAACAACAACAAAAAAAGGCCAGTCTGTTGGGCTTGCCCCCCAAAAATTAATTTTCTTTCTGCCTGCCTGCCTTCCTTCCCTTCCCTTCCCTTCCTTCCCTTCCCCTTTCCTTCTTCCCTTCCCCTTCCTTCCCCTTCCCCCTTCCCTTCCCTTCCTTCCTTCCCTTCCTTCCCTTCCCTTCCCCCCCTCCCCTTCCCTTCCTTCCTTCCTTCCTTCCTTCCTTCCTTCCTTCCTTCCTTCCCTTCCTTCCTTCCTTCCTTCCTTCCTTCCCTTCCCCTTCCCTTCCCTTCCCTTCCCTTCCCTTCCCTTCCCTTCCCTTCCTTCCTTCCTTCCTTCCTGCCCCTCCCCCTCCCTCCCTCCTCCTCCTCTTCCCTTCCCTTCCTTCCCTTCCTTCCCCTCCTTCCTGTCTCCCTCCTTCCCCCCTCCTCCCTCCCTTCCTTTCTTCCTTTATTTATAGAGAGAAAGCCAGGCATGGTGGCACACACCTTTAATCCCAGAACTTGGGAGGTAGAGGTAGGAGGATCACTGTGAGTTGAAAGGTGGCCCCCTGAGACTACATAGTGAATTCCAGGTCAGCCTGAGCTACAGTGAAACCCTACCTAAATAAAATAAAATAAAATAAAATAAAATAAAATAAAATAAAATAAAATAAAATAAAATAAAATAAATAAAATAAAATAAAATAAAATAAAATAAAAAATAAAATAAAATAAAAAAATAAAATAAAAGATATACTAAAAATGATTGAAAAAAAATTTAGGTAGAGTCTCACTCTAACCCAGGCTGATCCCAGGCTGGCCTCGAACTCACCTCAACCTCCTGAGTGCTGGGACTTAAGAAAGGTGCTGGCTAGGTGTGGTGGTACAGGCCTTTAATTCCAGGAAAAATATATATATATATATATAAAGTGCTGACCTGGAATTCACTATGTAGTCTCAGGGTGGCCAGGAATTCACAGTAATCCTCCCACTTCTGCCTCCCCAGTGCTGGGATTAAAGGTGTGCACTGCCACAACTGGCCTATCTTCCTCCTTCTTTTTTTTTTTTAATTTTTTTTTTTTTTTTTTTTTTTTTTTTTTTTTGTTTTTCGAGGTAGGGTCTCACTCTGGCTCAGGCTGACCTGGAATTCACTATGTAGTCTCAGGGTGGCCTCGAACTCCCGGCAATCCTCCTACCTCTGCCTTCTGAGTGCTGGGATTAAAGGCGTGCGCCACCACGCCCTGCCCTTTTTTTAAAATTTAATTTATTTATTTGAGAGTGGGAAAGAATGGGAGAGAGAGAATGGGTGTGCCAGGGCCTCCAGCCACTGCAAATGAACTTCAGATGCATGTGCCCCCTTGTGCATCTGGCTTATGTGGGCCCTGGAGAGTTGAACCAGGATCCTTTGGCTTTGCAGGCAAATGTCTTAACCTCCAAGCCATCCCTCCAGGCTTTTTTTTTTTCTTTTTTAATTTTCAAGGTACAGGCTGACCTGGAATTAACAATGTCTCAGGCTGGCCTCAAACTCACAACAATCCTCCTACCTCAGCCTCCCAAGTGTTTTGTTGGGATTAAACACGTGAACCACCATGCCCAGCATCATCCTCCTTTTTAAAAATTTTTATTTGAGAGAGAGAAAATTGGCACATCAGGGCCTCAGCCACAGCAATTGAACTCCAGGCACTTGTGCCACCTAGTGGGCACGTGCAACTTTGTGCTTGCCTTACATTTGTGCATCTGGCTTATGTGGGATCTGGAGAGTAGAACATGGGTTCTTGGGCATCACAGGCAAGTGCCTGTGGTGGTTTGATTCAGGTGTCCCCCATAAACTTAGGTGTTCTGAATGCTAGGTTCCTAGCTGATGGAGATTTGGGAAATAATGCCTCCTGAAGGCAGTGTATTGTTGGGGGTGGGCTTTTGGGTATTATTGCCAGTGTCCCCTTGCCAGTATTTGGCACACTATCTTGTTGCTATTGTCCATCTGATGTTGGACAGGAGGTGATGTCCACCCTTTGCTCATGCCATTGTTTTATCTGCAATCATGGAGCTTCCCCTCAAGTCTGTAAGCCAAAATAACCCTTTTTTTCCACAAGCTGCTCTTGGTTGGGTGATTTCTGCCAGTAATGCAAACCTGAATGCAACAGTAAAGTTGGTACCAGAGGAGTGGGATTGTTGCTTAGATACCTGACTGTGTGGCTTTGGCCCTTTGGAGCTAATTTTCAAGAGGAATGTGGAAGGATTTGAAACCTTGGCCTAAGAGACGCCTTCCAGTGCTGTAAGTACAGAGTGATGGACTATTCTGGTCAGAGATGGAAGACCTGAATGTAGTAAGAACTATGGACCATGAAGTTTGGCTTGTGAGGATGAGAAAGAGCTTTGCCTGGACTGAGCTAGAAGCAGTTTGTGTGAGAGGCTTGCTGTTATGCCTGTGTCCTGAGAATCTGTGCAGGGTTGCTTTGCATAGAAGCAGACTGATGTGAGCAGAGGGATATGACACAGGAAAAATGAAATGTTTGGGCTGAAACTTTTGCCTGTTTGGCTGCAATTGTATGAGAGATTATAACTATTGAGACTGGGTCATCTGAAGGATCCTGTTCTTCAAAGTCTGCTTTATCGCCATGCCCCCCACCCCTGAATTAACAAATTGGCACCCTACCTGGTATTATGAAGTATAAGAAATGCAGGAAAGAGGTTACTGAATTTGCAACAGTCTTGTGTTTTGGAAACAGCCATAGACAATGTGAAGCACATTTGCTGGATGCCTGCATGACCAGATAGAGATGTGAGGATGGACTGTGGGTTGCAGTGGAGACCCAGTGGAGATGCCGGGACCACAAGACAGCTGCTAAGGAGAGCTGCTGGTCCCGATGAAGTTTTCCAGGACTGTGAGTAGCCTAGCTAGAGGGGTAGAATTGGAACTCCAGAGATTTGTCAGTGGTTAGAATGATCAGACTTGCAGATTTGCACTGACTAGAGTTGTTGGACTTGGAGCTACAGAGTTTGAAGTTTGCCCTAGTTGTTTTAAATCTTTTATTGGTTGAGCAGGGCATGGTGGTGCATGCCTTTAATCCCAGCACTTGGGAGACAGAGGTAGGAGGATCACTGTGAGTTCAAGGCCACCCTGAGACTATATAGTGAATTCCACGTCAACCTGGGCTAGAGTGAGACCCTATCTCGAAAAACCAAAAAAAAAATAATAATAATCTTGTATTGGTTGAATATTTCTTTGCTATGCCCAATGCCATCTTTTTCAGTGTAAATGCTTATTCTGTGCCATTATGGTTTTTTGTTTGTTTGTTTGTTTGTTTTGTTATTAAGGCTCAGTTAAAAGATCTCAGACTATGGGAATGTTTGAACATCATTAGAACTGATAAAAACTTTTGGAGCTTTTAAATTTGGACTGAATGCATTGCATTTCATATCATGGATGGTTATCAACTTTTGGGGGCCAGGAACAGAATGTAGTGGTTTGATTCAGGTGTCCCCCATAAACTTAGGTGTTCTGAATGCTAGGTTCTCAGCTGATGGAGATTTGGGAATTAGCACTTCCCAGAGGCAGTGTATTGTTGGGGGCAGGCCTATGGGTATTATAGCCAGTGTTCCCTTGCCAGTGCTTGGCACACTCTCCTATTGCTGTTGTCCACCTGATGTTGGCCAGGAGGTGACGTTCACCCTCTGTTCATGCCATCGTTTTCCTTGTCATTGTGGAGCTTCCCCTCAAGACCATAAGCCAAAATAAATCCTTTTTCCCCCCACAAGCTGCTCTTGGTCAGGTGATTTCTGCCAGCAATGCAAACCTGACTGTAACAGTGCCTTAACCACTAAGCCATCTCTCCAACCTTCTTCCTTCTTCTTAATGGGATGCTATCATTCAATCACCATTTTTTCTCTCTTTTTTAAAAAAAATTAATGTATTTGCAAGCAGAGAGAGACAGACAGAAAGAAAGACAGAGAGACGGGGGGGGGGAGGAGGAGAAGATGGATGCACCAAAGCCTCCAGCTGCCGCAGACGAACTCAGATTGTTAGGTTTTGCAGGCAAGTGCCCCAGTCACTGAGCCATCTCTACAGCACCCTCCTTCTCTTTTAATCTTATCAGTTAGCAAACCCTTCAGGTTAAACTGCAGTGTCTCACACAGTAGTTCCTCCTTTTCATGCTCATTATTGGTCACACTAGGAACATCCTCCCTGTACTTTTGCAGGACTATCACATTGCCCTGCTTCCAATCTCACTCTGGTCCAAGTTAACAGACTGTCTTCTGGGGACTTCTCTAAGGGCTAAGCCTTGCAGTTTGGGGGCTTCCAGGAGAAGGGCTTTATCTTCTCCCTTGATCTGAAGCCTGTGTATGTGTGTGTTCACATTTTTCTTGTTTATGTGTTTGTTTTTGGTATTGAGAGCTGAAAGTGCATTGCCCTCTGGGGTATATTTTTTCCTTGAGTGAGTAGCTCAGGCTGGCCTTGAACTCATGGTGATCCTCCTACCTCAGCCTTAAATTTTGAGACAAGATCTTGTTAAGTTGTCCAAGGTAGCCCTGAACTCGTTCTATATCCTTTTTAGTTTTTTTTTAATTTTTCATTTTTATTTATTTATTTGAGAGAGACAGAAGGAGGCAGAGAGAGAGAATGGGCATTCCAGGGTCTCCAGCCAGTGCAAATGAACTCCAGATGCATGCGTCACCTTGTGCATCTGGCTTACATGGGTACTGGGGAATCAAACCTGGGTCCTTAGGCTTCACAGGCAAGCACCTTAACTGCTAAGCCACCTCTCCAGCCCCCCCTTTTAGTTTTAATCCTCCTGCTTAATTTTTAATTGATTTTTTTTTGAGACAGGGTCTTATGTATCCAAGGAAGAGGATTATCTTGAACTGATCCTCCCAAGTACTGGGACAGTCACGGCTAACGAACACCCATCCAGCTCTATGTGGGTGCTGGGGAACTGAACAGATTCTGGAATTGCTCACAAGCACTCTAGCCACTCCTCAGTTCCTTATTATACACCCCTAGTTCCTTATTTTTTACTCCTTTTTAAAAAAGTTATTGTCATATACTAAGAAAGTACATGAATTTAAAAAATATTTATTTACAGCCAGGCGTGGTGGGGCACTCCTGTAATTTCAACACTCAGGAGGCAGAGGTAGGAGGATTACTATGAGTTCAAGGCCACCTTGAGGCTACACAGTGAATTCCAGGTCAGCCTGGGCTAGAGGGAGACCCTACCTCGAAAAACCAAAAACAAAAAAAACAATAAAAACTTTTATTTACTTATGTGAAAAGCAGATAGAGAGTGCCTCTAGCCACTGCTAGGGTATTGGGAATCGAACCTTGGTCATTTAGCTTTGCAGGCAAGCACCTTAACCCTAAGCTATCTCTCCAGCACACCCCCCTTTTGTTGTTTGTTTTTTACTTTTTTTTAAAGTGATGAGTCTTTCAATATTTTATTCTTATTTATTTGACAGAGAAAAAGGGGGAGAGAGAGAGAATGGGAGCGCCAGAGCCTCCAACCACTGCAAACGAACTCCAGACGCATGCGCCCCCTTGTGCAGTTGGCTAACGTGGGTCCTGGGGAATCAAACCTGGGTCGTTTGGCTTTGCAGGCAAACGCCTTAACCGCTAAGCCATCCATCCCTTCCAGACCCCTGTTTTACTTTTTTATTTGAAACAGGATCTCACTAAGTTGCTCTAACTGGCTTGGAACTCGCTATGTAGCCCAGATCGGTTTCGTGCGTCCTCAGCCTCGCAAACACCTGGGATTATGGACGTGTGTCACCACAGCCAGCTTAAAGACAGGGCAGTCTCACCCTGTGAGGATCCAGCCATGTCCTAGGCTCTACATCTTAGGGACCCAACTCAGCGCCGCGTTGTCGCCACACCTCCTGGGCCGGTTCACCGCCCCGGGCTGCTCGCCTCCCTTCGGGATGCCAAGGAGCGGGGCAGCCTCCACGCACAGGCAGGGTGAGCGAGTGCAGTCCCCCGGTCCGCTCCCGGGGATCCGAGCCCGCGGAGGTCGCAGGCCCTCGGGGTGTGGGCGAGGGCACCAGCCTGCGGGGAGACTTCGAGGGACAGGAAGGCTTGGGGTCGGGACTCACCGCTGGACCAGGGAGCCGTCCCGCGGCACCGCCATCTTGTTGTCACGCGGTTTCCTAGGCGACCAGGGCACTCCTCATTGGCTCAGCGGGAGAGAGTCCGTGAGCATCCTTCGCGGGACACTGCAAGTCCCAGAATCCTCCACTCTGAAGTGGTCCCAGGACGGGGAGAGAGAGAGAGAGAGAGAGAGAGAGAGAGTTGGTTCTTTCTTAGCACAGTGGAGTTAGATTCTGCTGTGCAGCTCTGGACTTGAATGTGTGTCCCAGGCTATGCTATTGTGTTGAATGGATCCTAGGGAGAATATTACGGGGACTGTCTTAAAAATGAACCGAAGCCCAGCGTGGTGGTGCACGTCTTTAATCTCAGCACTCGGGAAGGGAAGCAAAGGTAGGAAGATCGCCATGAGTTCAAGGCCACCCTGAGACTACATAGTGAATTCCAGGTCAGCCTGGACTAGAGAGAGACCCTACCTTGGGGGAAAAAAAAAATCAAAGTGGGCTGGAGAGATGGCTTAGCAGTTGAGGCACTTGCCTGCAAAGCCAAAGGACCCAGGTTTAATTCCCCAGGACCCATGTTAGCCAGATGCACAAGGTGGCACATACATCTGGAGTTCGTTTGCAGTGGCTGGAGGCCCTGGCGTGCCCATTCTCTCTCTCTCTCTGTCTGTCCCTCTCTCTGTCAAATAAATAAATAAATGAATAAATAAATAATTTTTTTTTTTAAAAGGGGTCTGGTGGGTTATCCTCCCTAGGCAATTTGGCTAAGAAAGCTTATTCTTAGCAAGGACACAAATAATTACAGTTCCTTATCTACTTCCCTTGGACCTGCAGCTGGTACAGTCTGTTTTTCTTAGGATCCTCTCTATAAGCTTGCACCCCAGCCTGGTGCAGTGCTTCAGCCTTCATCCGTGGGAAAGCTGAGGCCCCGCGCTGTTTTCTCTCAATAAACAGTCTTGGCTGTAGAGATCAAATCTGGTGTTCTCTTTTGCTTTTCTCTCACACTTTCCTTATAGGGCCACATTCTGCATTTAGCTGTACTTGAGCGCTGAGGAATCAAACCCCAGACCAGCAGCCTTTACAAGCAGAAGCCTTTAACTGCTGAGCCATCTCTTCAAACCCCTTTTTGGCTTTTTTGAAATAGTCTCATGTACCCCAGGTTGATCTGCTATGTAGCTAAGGATGACCTTGAACTTCTGATCTTCTCCTGAGTGCTGATAATTACATGTGTGAGCCACTACACTTGGGTATGGTAGCTAAGCACTCTTAACACCTGACCTGCATCACCAACCCCAATTCTAGTTCAAGTTTTTAGATTTTTCAAGGAAGGATTTGGCTCTAGCCTAGGCTGACTTGGAATTCACTATGTAGTTTCAGGCTGGCCTTGAACTCACAGCAATCCTTCTGCCTCTGCCTCCCAAGTGCTTGAGATTAAAGGCATGCAACACCATGCCTGGCTTAACTTTTTTTTTTTGTTTTGTTTTTCGAATAGAGTCTCACTCTAGCCCAGTCTGACTTAAAATTCACTATGTAGTCTCAGGGTGGCCTCGAACTCACAGCAATCCTCCTACCTCTGCCTCCTGAGTGCTGGGATTAAAGGCCTGCACCACCACACCCAGTGCCTGTCTTAACTTTTATTTATTTTAATGTGTGTGCGTATGTATGTATGCATTCATGCTTACAACTGCAACCAAACACCAGACACTTGTGCCTCTTTTTGTGTCCTGTTTACATGGATGGCTGGTGAGTTGAACCCAGGGTGACAGGCTTTGCAAGCAAGCACCTTTAATTGCTGAGCCATTTTCCCAGCTCCCACCAAATTCTAGTTCTTATGTGGAAGAATCAGGTAATGTATTCTGCCCTCCCCCCAAAAATGGCAACTATCCTCCCTGCACCTGATATAAAATTAATTGTTGTATTAGAATTGAAACACCAAAGAAACCACCTTTTAGTTGGAGCATTAACTTTTTTTTTTTTTTTGGTTTTTCGAGGTAGGGTTTCACTCTAACCCAGGCTGACCTGGAATTCTCTATGTGGTCTCAGGGTGGCCTCGATCTCATGGTGATCCTCCTACCTCTGTCTCCCGAGTGCTGGGATTAAAGGCATGAGCCACCACGCCCAGCTTTGGAGCATTAGCTTTGACTATAGCGTACTGACAATGTGTCTTAGGACACATTTACACCTTAGTTATTTATTTTATCATCTATAAAATGGAGATAAAAGCACCTATCAAGCTGGGCATGATGGTGCATGCCTTTAATCCCAGCACTGGGGAGGCAAAGGTAGAAGGATCACGGCGGTGACTTTGAGGCCACCCTAAGACTACATAGTAAATTCAGGTCAGCCTGGGCTAGAGCTAGACCCTACCTCGGAAAAAAAAAAAAAAAAAAAAAGGCTTTCCAAGTGCTGGCTGCTCATATGACAAGGTTTACAGATGAGAAAACAGAAAAGCTCAAGCTCAGGGCTGTAGCTCAGTTGGTATCAAGCTTGCCTGGCATGCATGAAGTCCTGGGTTCTACACCAGCATCACATCACTCAGGCCTGGCGGTACACTGTCATGCTCACTGTCACCCTCAGTTGGTGAGGCAAGGGGACCAGAACCTCGAGGTCAATCCTGAACTACATAGACTAGAGGATTGAGTGGTTTTTTTTTTTTTTTTTTTTCATAAGTGGAAAAGCAAGGGAAGATATTCTAGAAGAAGCCCAAAACTTAAGACATACTAGTTTCTGGTAGATGAGAGGGCTGGAGGACAGGAATCACCGGGATGGTGAGTCTTTATCTGAGGTGATGGTCATAATGGTGGAGAAGAGATGAAGGTGGGAGAAAGAGCTAGACTTTTATTCTGAAGGATTTCAGGGACTTAGAGGTTTCTTTCTCTCTCTCCTTTATTCCTTTTCCTCATGATCTTCGAGCACCAAATAAAGTCTTTAACCCCAAAGGGGTCAATACTGATAAGCATCTTTCAGGAAATGACCTAAAAGCAAAGTAGATTCTGTTCATTCTCAAGAACAGAAAGTTCCAGTGGGGGGGGGAGTTTCACATCTGTGAGCCCAGCAGTTGGGAGGCTGAGCTCCCAAGAGGATTGCCTTGAGTTTGAGGCCAGCCTGGGCTGCAGAGTGAGTTCCACGTCAGCCTAGGTGAGAATGAGACCTTCCCAAAAAAAGAGAGAGACAGCCAGGCATGGTGGCACAAGCCTTTAATCCCAGCACTTGGGAGGCAGAGGTGGAGGATCGCCATGAGTTCAAGGCCACCCTGAGAGTATATAGTGAGTTCCAGGTCAGCCTGGGCTAGAGTGAGACCCTACCTTGAAAAACCAAAAAAAAAAAAAAAAAAGAGAGAGAGAGAGAGAGGAACTCACAGGGGTCTTCCTACCTCTGCCTCCTGAGTTCTGGGCTAAAAGACATGTGCCACTATGCCCAGCCATTATTTAAAAACAATTTTAATTTATTTATTTGCAAGCAGAGCGAGACAGAGAGACAACAGAGAGGGAATGGGCATGCCAGGGCCTCCAGCTACTGCAAATAAACTCCAGATGCATGCGCCAGTTTATACATCTGGCTTCACATGGTTCCTGGGGAATTGAACAAGGGCCATTAGGCTTTGTAGGCAAATGATTAACTGCTGAGCTATCTCTTCAGCCCCATCATAATTTTGATTTTAGGAAACACCTTAAAAATACAGCTATGGGAGCTGCAGAGGTTGCTCAGCACTTAAGACACTTGCCTGCAACCCTAAGGACCCAGGTTCGATTCCCCAGTACCTACATAAGCCAGATTCACAAGGTAGTACATACATTGGGAGTTTATTTGCAGTGGCTAGAGGCCCTGGCATGCTCATTTTCTCTCCCTCTCTCTTTCTCTTTTTCTCTCTCCATCAAATAAGTAAAATATTTTTTAAAATGTAGCCAGGGGCTGGAGAGATGGCTTAGCAGTTAAAGCACTTGCCTGTGAAGCCTAAGAACCCAATTTGGTTCACCAGATACACATGGTGGCACATGTGTCTAGAGTTCTTTTGCAGTGGCTAGAGGCCCTGGTACACCCATTCTTTCTCTGTCTCTCTCTCTAATAAATATTTCAAAAATAACAGGGCTGAAGAGATGGCTTAGTGGTTAAAATGCTTGCCTGCAAAGCCAAAGGACCCAGGTTTGATTCTCCAGGACCCATGTAAAGCCAGATACACAAGATGGAGCATGTGTCTGGAGTACATATGTAGCAGCTAGAGGCCCTGACACATCCATTCCCTCTCTCTCTTTCTCAAATAAATAAACAAATAAATACAAAAAATCCTGGGGGATGCTAGGGAGATGCTCAGTGGAATGCACTTGCTTGCAAAGCTTGCAGTCCAGTTACTCACATAAAGCCAGACAGGCATTTATGTAAGCAGCAAGAGACGTGGCATGTCCATACATACACATTCAAATAATTTTTTTTAATCCTTCAAAAAATTAGCTCAAACGTTCCCTCCTCCATGAAGCCATTTCTGGTTTTTCCCTCACTCCTTGTAACCAGAATTACACTACACACTTTAAAGCCTGCTGCATCATGAACTTTCTCTTTCAGTGTGTTCTCACTACAGTGTGGGACTCCACCTTTGATTATGAAGTCCTCAAGGGAAGGAACCCTCACTCATGCATCATGCCTAATCCAGGAGGTACCAGCAAGCTGAAAGAGTGAATGAGCAAAATGATGAGTAGATGGATAGACAGATAAAGATTTACCTTGCTCAAATCATTCCCTCCTAGAATGGAAGAGCCAAAGGAAGGTTTTTCCTCCCTACAATGCAACTGCCCAGACAGAAATTGGCCTTGATATCCATGACCTTGCTGTAAAGCAATACCTCCAAGATCATAGTAGAAGTAAAAGAGGATGACATCATATTAAAAAAAGAGACTAATGGAGAGAGTATGATGGAGAGTGGAGTTCTAAAGGGAAGGGGAGGGGGGGAAAAACCGCACCTTTGGTATGTAAGTATGTTTTGTTGTCAATAAAAAAAATAAAAAATTAAAAAATAAAAAATAAAAAAAATAAAAATTTAAAAAAAAAAAAAAAAAAGATTTACCTTGGGGCTGGAGAGATGTCTTAGTGGTTAAGGCGCATACCTGTGAAGTCTGAGGAACCAGATTTGACTCTCCAGGTCCCATGTAAGCCAGATGCACATGGTAACACATGCATCTGGAGTTTGTTTACAGTGGCTAGAGGCTCTGGCATGCTCATTCTTTCTCTCTCTCTCTCCGCCCCCCTCTGTCTCTAATAAATAAATGAGTAAAATAAAATCTTTATACACACACACACATATATTTTAGCTGGGTGTACCCATTCTCTCTTTAATAAATAAAATAATTAATAATAATAATTTACCTTGACACAAGTTCCAGGCTACTTTGATCTAGAGAGTGAAACCCTGTCTCAAAAAGTAAAAAAGGAGCTAGGTGTGGTGGCTTATGCCTTTAATCCCAGCACTCAGGAGGCAGAGATAGGAGAATTGCCACGAGTTAAAGCCAGCCTGAGACTACATAGTGAATTCCAGGTCAGCTTGATCTAGAGTGAGATCCTACCTTGAAAAACCAAAATAATAATAATAATAATAATAATAATAATAATAATTTATTTTATTTTATTTTATTATTTTTATTTATTTTTTAATTTTTTTTTTTTTGATTTTGTGAGGTAGGGTCTCACTCTGGTCCAGGCTGACCTGGAATTCACTATGTAGTCTCAGGGTGGCCTTGAACTCTCGGCGATCCTCCTACCTCTGCCTCCCGAGTGCTGGGATTAAAGGCGCGCCACCACGCCCGGCTTAATAATAATAATTTTTTTAAAAAAGCAAAAAGGAGGGAAGAAAGGAAGGGAGGGAGGCAGAGAGGGAGGAAGGAAGAAAATGAAAGAAAGATAAAACAAGGGAAGGTAAGGAGAAAAGAAAAAGGATTTATCTTGAGAGCTCTATGATGCTGGTGAATCACAGCTTTCTCTCTCTTTTATATATATCATGGGGGGAGAGAATTGGCACATCAGGGCCTCCAGCCTCTGCAACTGAACTCCAGAAACATGAACGATCTTGTGAGCATGTGTGACCTTGCATGCGCTTGCATCACCTTGTGCATCTGGCTTATGTGGGATCTGCAGAGTAGAACATAGGTCTGTAGGCTTCACAGGCAAGCGCCTTAACTGCTAAGCCATCTCTCCAAACCTCTTTTTTTAAATATATTTTTATTTATTTATAAGGAGGGAGAGAAGGGGGCATACCAGGACCTCTCTAGCCACTGCAAACCAACTCCAGATGCTTGTGACACTTTGTTCATCCAGCTTTGGGTACTGGGGAATCAAACCTGAGTCATTAGGCTTTTCAGGCAAGTGCCTTAACCACTGAGCAATCTCTCTAGCCCCGCAAATTTCGCTCTCTCTCTTTTTTTTTGGAGGTAGGTTCTCACCCTAACCCAAGCTGGCCGGGAATTCGCTATGTAGTATCAGGCTGGCCTTGGCTTCTAACTCAACAGCAATCATCCTACCATCCTCTTACCTCAGCCTCCTGAGTGCTGGGATTAAAGGTGTGTGCCACCATGCCTGGCTTAGTTCTTTCTTTGAGACACTTCTCCTCTCTCCACTCCTGCTTTATTCCATTTTATCACTGACCAAGTACACAGTGAGTACTTTTCCTATGTGGCACTGTGTGGGGTCTTGGAGACAGTCATGGAAGAACACTGTGAAGCTGGGCTTGGAGGGCTGGTGCATGGGCTTGTAACCGGAAGCAGAGGAAGGATCATGAGTTATAGGCTGGCCTGACCTTCATGGTAAGACCCTGTCTCAAAAAACCAAGGGCTAGGGATGTACTTCAGTGGCAGAACACTTGGCTAGGATGTGCAAGTCCTTTAGGTTCGATCTAAAAAGAGAGAGGGGGGCTCGAGAGATGGCTTAGCAGTTAAGGCACCTGCCTCCTAAGCCTAAGAACGCTGGTTCCAATCTCCAGGTCCCACATTTAGCCAGATGCAAAGTGACGCAAGGGCGCAATGCTGCACTTGCCCACAAGGGGGCGCACCCATCTGGATTTCATTCTCAGCAGCTGAGAGGCTGCTGGTGCGCCCATTCTCTGTCTCCCTCTCCCTCTCTCTGTCTCTCTCTGTGTCTCTCCAAAAATAAATAAAAAAATAAAAAGAGAGAGGGAAGCCAGGCATGGTAGCACACACCTTTAATCCTAGCACTCAGGAGGCAGAGGTAAGGGGGTCATTGTGAGAGATTGCTCAGTGGTTAAGGCGCTTGCCTGCAAAGCCTAACCACTGAGATTCTATTCCCCAGTATCCACACAAAGCCAGATGCACAAGGTGGTGCATGAATCTGGAGTTCATGTGCAGCAGCTGGAGGTCCTGGCACACCCATTCTCATTCTTTCTCTTTCTCTGTCTCTCTCTGCTTGAAAATAAATAAAACTATTTTAGAAACTATACATATACACACACACACACACACACACACACACACACACACACACACACACATAAAGAGAGTGAATGAGTATGGGTGTGCCAGGGTTTATTGCCAGTACAAATGAACTGCAGGCACATGGTGCCGGGTTTACAAGCAAGCATCTTGAACTGCTGAGCCATCTCCTCAGCCCCTCCTGTTCACTCTTACTCCTGACGTATAGACCCTGGCTGGGAAGATGGTTCAGTGGTTCAAGGAGCTTGCTTGTGAAGTCTTCCCACCAGGGTTCAATTCCTAAGCCATCCACATAAGCCGGACACAAAAGATGGCATATCTAGGGTTCATTTACAGTGGCAAGAGGTTCTGATGCACCTTCCCCCACATGCAAATAAATAAAAAATTTTAAATGAAATAAAGTCTCAGAGTCCCAACCCCAAGCTGAGTAGGGGAGCTAGTCAGGACTTCCTTTCTTAGGTAGTCATAAATTATATATTTTCTCTCTTGTGCTTCATAATTTTGTTTTGTTTTTACAGGCAGGGTCTCACTCTTGTCCAAGCTGACCTAGAAGTTACTCTGTAGCCCCAGGCTGGCCTCCAACTCATGGTAATCCTCTGATCTCAGCCTCCTGAGTGCTGTTACCCCATAATTTTTTTTTTGGGGGGGGGTTGGTTCGAGGTAGGGTCTCTCTAGCCCAGGCTGATCTGGAATTCACTATGTAGTCTCAGAGTGGCCTCGGACTCACAGTGATCCTCCTACCTCTGCCTCCCAAGTGCTGGGATTAAAGGCATGCACCACCACACCTGGCTTTTTCCCCATAAATTTATAGAAAGCTCTGCTCAGTTTTCTTAGCTGTCTCTACTGGAACAGACCAATACTTTCAGGAGAAAGCAGCCCAAATGCTGCTTCTCTGACTCTCCTCTCTCAGCCTCTCTCTTCTTTTCTGCATCAGTAACTCTTCAGTGTGGAGCCTACAGCTGCTGTAACCAATGCCCTACAGGAACTAGGGTTTGACAGCGTAAGTGGACAGACATCTTAGTTTCACTCATTCTTTCAGTGGTCCCTAATAATCTACCTATGCCATGTTCTATGTTGTGTGAGGGTGGAGTGGTGACAAGTTCTAGACCTAGAAGACACAATGTTTTGGGTTTTTTTTTTTTTTCCCAAGGTAGGGTCTCACTCTAGCTCAGGCTGACCTGGAATTCACTGTGTGGTCCCAGGGTAGCCTCGAACTCTCGGCGATCCTCCTATCTCTGCCTCCCAAGTGCTGGGCTTAAAGGCGTGTGCCACCATACCCAGCTCACAATGTTTTTTTTTTTAATCATTTATTTATTTATTTATGAGAGGCACACAGAGAGAAACAGAAAGAGTATGAGTAAGGGGACAACAGGGGCCCCCATCACTGTAAATGAACTCCACATGCATGTGCTACTTTGTGCATCCAGCTTACATGGGTGGGTACTGGGGAATCAAACTCAAGCCGTCAGGCTTTACAAGCAACTGTCTTTTAACTGCTAAGCTATTTCTTCGGCCTAAAAGACACATCTTTTTGGTAGTGGTTGTTGTTTTTCAAGGTAGGGTCTCGCTCTAGTCAAGACTAACCTGAAATTCCCTGTGTTGTCTTAGGATGGCCTCAGATTCATGGTGATCCTCCTACCTCTGCATCCTGAGAACTGGGTTTAAAGGTGTGTGCCACCACACCCAGCAAAAGACACAACCTTTAGAGTAGCACACTAGCAGTTCTTAGAACACGAAGGAATAAAGTTCTCTTTGAGGGGAGTTTCACAGGACAAGTGGAAAATTTCCTTAGGGAGGTGCTTCCAGCCTGAATGCTGAGGTAATAAAGTTCAATTAACAATTAGGGAAGGGAAGTAAAAAAAAAATCCTGGTGTGTGAGGTATGGTGATGCATTCCTTTAAACCCAGCACTCGGGAGGCTGCGAATTCAAGACCACCCTAGGACTACATATTGAATTCCAGGTCAGCCTGGGCTAAAGTGAGACCCTACTTCAAAAAAAAAAAAAAAATCCTGCTGAAGCCAGATTTGGTGGCACACCTTTAATCCCAACACTCAGGAGGCACAGTAAGAGGATCGCCGTGAGTTCAAGACCACCCTGAAACGACATAGTGAATTCCAGGTCAGCCTGGGCTAGAGTGAGACCCTGCCTTGAAAAACCAAAAATAAAAATGAAAACATAAAAAATCCTGGCACAAAAGAGCCTGAGGCAGTTGAGGTGAGCATGCTGGGCAGGCCTGAGGGCTAGGATGTGCCTGCATAGGGGATATCATGGAACAAGGCGCAATAAGGTGCAAGGCTGGTAAAGAAGGCAGGGGTCTTGACTCACTCTGATGAGTCTGGTCTCATCCCTGCTGAGCCACCTGTGGTAGAGTCAGATTCTCCACCTCGTGAGTTAAGGTTTAGGGGTCAAGGGCAGGTGTACAGTGACATACAGGTGTTAGGAAGTCAAGGTTCTAGTCTCAGCTCAGTCACTGACTTCCCTTCCGTTTTCTTCCACCTGTAAGATAGGATTTCTTTCTATTTTATTTTATTTATTATTATTATTATTTTTTTTTTTTTGGAGAGAGACACAGAGAGAGAGGGAGAGGAAGACAGAGATGGGCACGCCAGCAGCCTATCAGCTGCTGTGAACGAAATCCAGATGCATGCACCCCCCTTGTGGTCAAGTGTGGCATTGCGCCCTTGCATCACTGCATCTGCTAAACGTGGGACCCGGAGATTGGAACAGCTGGAGATTGGAAACAGCGTTCTTAGGCTTAGGAGACAGGCGCCTTAACCGCTAAGCCATCTCTCCAGCCCTTATTTTATTTTCATTATTCATTTATTTGTATTATTTTTTCAATATTTATTTATTTATTTATTTGTGAGCAGAGAGAGACTAAGAGAATGAACTCTCCAGGGCCTCTTGCCACCACAAATGAACTCCACATGCATGTGCCATTTTATTCATCTGGCTTTATGTAGGTACTAGGGAATCAAGCCTGGGCCAACAGGCTTTGCAAGCAAGCTCTTTTAACTGCTGAGCCATTTCCCCTGCCCCACCCACCCAGTTTTAAAATAATATTAAGGCAGGGTCTCATTCTAACACAGCCTGACCTAGAACTCACTCTGTAGCCCAGGCTGACCTCAAGCTCACTGGGACCCTCCTACCCGCCTACCCTCCAGAGTAGTAGGCTTGAAGGCATGTATCACCACACCCAGCAAAACGAGAGTTTCTTAACGCTCTTTCAGCTGGTCAGCTAGGGTTCTGTGTATGCATGTTGTCAAGACGTAACTGCTCAGAAGGCAAGAAAGGAAAGGGCTTGAAGTCCCACTTTCTCGGGTATGGACGGATATCAAACATCCTTCCAAGTCCTGACATCCCAGAACCCTCATGTTCCACCCCTGCCCTGCAGACCAGCAGCAGCTCTGCCTCACCACCAAAGCAGACTCAGGATGGGAAAAGAAAACTTTGTGGGTTTGCACAAATGTATTTATTAATTTAAGCCTGGGGAGCCTGGGAATGTTGCTCAGTGGCACAGCACATGCTTAGTACCCAAGTATAGGTTCCGTCCCTGGCAATGGAAAAATAACCAGATAAAAATAAGTTTCAGGCTGGAGAGATGGCTTAGTGGTTAAGGCACTTGCCTGCAAAGCCAAAGGACCCAGGCTCAATTCCCCAGGACCCACATAAGCCAGATGCACAAGGTGGCACATACATCTGGAGTTTGTTTGCAGCAGCTGGAGACAGAGAGAGGGAGAAAAAGAGAGAGCGAATGGGCCTCTAGGCACTGCAAATGAACTCCAGACACATCTTTTCACCATGTGCATCTGGCTTATGTGGGACCTGGAGAATCAAACCTGCGAATGGGCCTCTAGGCACTGCAAATGAACTCCAGACACATGCTCCAGGTACCTCCAGAATCACCTCTCCACCCCAGTCGACCAAGGCAGCTGAGAACCTGGGGTGAAGGAGCAGATGAGTGGTAGGAGTTCCTTTCACTTCCCTCCCTCCCTCCTTACCTGCCCCACCTCCTGTGCTACATAAATGATGTCTCAAAATGAAATAACAAATTGTAAAATAAAAGAGCTGGAGAAATGGCTCAGCAGTTAAAGGCATTTTCTTGTAAAGCCTGATGCCCAGATTAAATTCTCCAGTGCCCACATGGAGCCAGATGCACCAAATGATGCATGCGTCTGGAGTTCATTTGCAGTGGCAGGAGGCCCTGGTGTGCCCATTCTCTCTCTCTCTTTTCTTTCTCTGTATGTATGTTGGCAAATAAATAAATAAAACTATTTTTTAATTAGGCTAATATTCCATTTTCCTTTTCAGCGACTTTTTTGTAAAAGGCTCAGAAACGCATCTTCAGGCCTGGGGTCTCAGAGAGTTGCCAAGCAATGAAACCAAGAGTCTATGCCCAGGGTGTATGACTCCAAGCCCAGAGCAACTCTGTTTATTATCCCCTAGTGCCCTCTTGGTTTGCTTACCCCTCAGTCCCCTGGGACTGAGAAGTCAGTGCTGGTCTACCAGGCCCTGGAACCTAGAGGCTAGTTTCATCCACCCCCAGGTCTGCAGAAAGGAAGCAGCTCCCCTCCCCTGCCTGCCCCGCCCTGCCCCTTAGGCCCTCCTCCTTCCCTCTACCCCTGTCAGCCTCCCTTGCTTCCCCGACCTCCTGGTTCAAAAGCGGCTAGGCTTGCAGACAGTCCTTAACTCATCTTCCAAAGCTGCTACAGAGCCGCCCTAGATCCTTCCACGATGAACAGTTTCCTCTTTTACCTCCTCACCGTCAGCCTCCTTATTGTGGTTCAGGTAAGAACAGACCTGCCACCACTGCCGGGTCTCCACTCATCACTTCAGCTGGGGTGGCAGGGAGGGAGGGCCAGCTCCTGGAGACAAACTTCTCTTATAGGGACACAGAGGTGGATGGGCTCCGAAAGGGAACCAGGGATGGGGGAAGGAAGGGTGGCCAGGCTTCCAGTCCTCCTGACTTTGGTCAGACTGCCCAAGTAGAAGCCCGTGTTCCATCCCTAGTCGTGGTCAAGTGGTTAAGGTGGTGGACCAGAAGCCTATGCTCCCATCCATGGAGCCTCACAGGGTGCTGAGAGTCACCTTGGACATGGAGTCACCTGAGGGGTCCTGTGCAATACTAGGCCATGAAGAGGTGTGGGGAAACAGCCCTTCAGAGGATGGCATTAACCCATCCCACAGGCAACCCACAGGCAATCCGCAGAAACAGTCCTTGCCGGGAAAGTGTGAGGTAGTATTCAACAGAGCCTGTTTGCTGCTGGAGGTGACAAGGGACCACCCCCCCCGCCTCCCTAGAGAGAAGCTGGGTTATGTGGGGATGCCAAGTCAAAGGTTTCCCAATCAGTTTCAAAATCAGCAGCTTTGGTGGCTCCTGTATGCCCAGAGGGGCCTATTTAGTTTTAGTATAAGAGACAGGAGCCATCAAATTCTTGATCAAGGACAGCTTGACCAAGCATCAAGGACAGTTTGAGTACCACCAAAACCAGTTTCATTCCCATCCAGAGCAGCTTCCGTTACAGCTCAATCAAGCATCAAGGACAGTTTGTCTCTATCTGGCTATTTCTACCACCCCACGCACACTTTGCCTGGGGCCTTTTCATTTGGCCTGCCTCGTGGGACACTTCACTGTAACAGACTCTTCTCTCTAGTCAGAAGGCAAAAGATTGAAGTTCTGGGAGAGCAAGTCCCATATAGGACTAATAAGATCATGGGCTGGGACTTCCTGAGCTCCCTCTGTGCTAAAGGAGCTGGTAGTCTGGGAAAAAGTGAAAGGAAGTTTCTACAGGGAGAAATAGGCAGGGACTAGCTTTGTCTCTGCCCTAGTTAAGGCAGAAAACAATCAAATATCCCAACAGGACCTGTGGCAGAAGCTTTATGGAGGCCTAGAGTTGGGGGAAAGTCAAAGGGTGCCTTTGTCATTAACAAAATCAAGCATCCCCTGAGCACCACGCTTCTCCCCTTGCAGATACAGACAGGAATCTTTGCAAACCAGTCCGTGGTCGCCTTGGCTAACTCCAATACCGCCGCCGCCGCCGCCGCCACTACCACCACCACCACCTCCACCTCCACCACCAACATCAAAAGAAAAAAGAGCAAGAATGGGGCCCCAGCTCTCAGCAACATGAGTGGTGGCACTTTCCTTTTCTTCCTGGCCAACACCCTAGTCCATCTCTTCTACTTCAGCTGAAGTGACCATGTCGCCTCCAGCTCTGTGCCTCTGAAATAGCTGCCACCATCAGTAACCAGAGACCTGGTCTCCCACAATTCTTGGAAGGGGTTGACTCCAGAGATCGCAGGAGGTGGAAATTGACAGGTGCCGTTGTGGGTACAATGGCCAAAAGGTGGAGGTACTGATGGCGAGGGACAAAAAAAAAAAAAAAAAAAAAAAAAAAAAAAAAGGACCACTCAGCTGGGGGGAGGCAATAAAGTTGTACTTGTGCTTATATGAGGCACCGCCCATGGTGACTGGTCACTACTGGCGTCAAGAACCATGTGTGTGTGTGTGTGTGTGTGTGTGTGCTTGCATGCGTGCATGAGTGTGGGCAGTAGCAGTGCCAGGAACTTTCTGTGACCCATCTGTAGGGTGGATCTCACCAAGGCATTCTCTCCCAACTTTGCTAGCCCAAAGTCCATGCAGAGCCCCCGCCCCACCGAATCCCCTTGCAGAGACACAGTCCAGAAGCTGTCATCCTCCCTGTCCCTTTAGTTGTACTTGCTTCACTTGTCCCTGAGGGTTTGGGGGCCATGGGCCCAGAGCCTACCATCTACAAGCCCTAAACAACCCCAGATCCAAGCAGCCTTTCACCCCGGGACCTAGATGTCCTTAGAGGTCCACAGGTCCAGGAGCACTTCCGCGTCTAGAGATTCTCAGACAGGCAGCTCACAAGTCACCTGTCTATACATCTCTGACCACTGGAGGCTGAAGGTGAGGAGGCAGCAGTTTACAACTCACCCTCCATGGGCAGAAAACACAGAAAGGACAAAGAGCCACTCTAACACTCCCACACCCCCAGGTCTGGGGTGCTGGTGTTTGCCCAGAGGGAATGGAGCCCAGCGTGGACCTCCCAGGGCCCACCCACCTCTTGTCTTTGAAAGGACTGAGCCAGCAGAAGGGCTGAGAAGTGATTGTAGCTCTAGGTCTGGGGCTTAATGTGTTGCCCTTCTCCTATGCTCTGCCTTCTTAGCTGGACACAGACCACTGTCCTGGCTTTTCTGACCAAGGCTTTCAGACCAGAATTGGGGTACAAGGCTCTTTGTGAGGCGGAACCCCCTCATTTCTCTTGCCAGACCCGCTGTGGTTCCCTATGCTGAAACTCCCAAGTTTTCACTCCTATACATGTCCGCATCCTCGGAACACGGTTCTTTTGCCACCTCTCTACCTTAGCCAGCTCCTTCCACCCTACACATGTCAGCTGAAGGTGGCATCCAGGCATACATCCCTCCATTTATGTTCCCCTGAAGTCACTAAATGATCCCTCATCCATCAGAATCTTCCACAGGATTGTATATACCTTGAGGGTCGGAACCACAGGAGCTTGGCTAGTGGCTGTACCCTAAAAGCCAGAGTAGGCTCAGAACCTGTCAGTTGGTTTGGTCCAGGAGCTCCCTCTAGTGGTAGAAAGAGGCCTTTCCTCTGACACCCCACCACCGCCATCAAATAAAACCCAGAAGTGAGCCTGAGCAGGGGCTAAGACAGACAGATGGACCATCTCCTCCCATCAAGGTGCACAGAGACAATAACATTTGGCAGTATATTATAAAATAACTTATGTTACAACAAAAACCTATAAAAACATTGCATCCCAGCAAAAGATCGCAGGGCTGGGGGAGGAGGGTGGTTCAAAGTACATGGACTGTCCAGATCTGGGATGGCCTGTCCTTGGCCGGCTCCCACATCACCACATGGTCTCGGTCATAGCCTCGGCCACCTGAAAGGGGGTGGATTCAGAGAATATTAGAGAACTCTGGGGACCACGTTGTGCTTGGTCCCATCAGGTGCCCTCTCCCACACTCACGGTCCGCATTACCCTTCACATCCAGGATCCGGCCTTCAAACATCTGGCTGCAGATATGGCCCAGTTCACTGATGCTCCACGTTTGGCATGGCAGGCGGCTCTCTGCCCATAGCACCACCTTGGAGCCTAGGCTGGGAGGTCCAATCACCTGCAGGCTCATGGTGGGGGCCACCTGAGGCCCCAGAAGGTCATTAGATACCGCTTTTCCCATAGGGACCACCCCATGCCAAAGACAGCCTTCATACACTGGATTTGAATCCTGACTCTTATAAATGTAACCTTAGGTAAGTCCCTTCATCCTATCAAGTTTGCCTTTCCATGGGGTCAGGAATCCTTGGATACTATTTTTTTTTCCAAGAGTTTAACATGAGAAACATAAAAGAGCTAATATTTTCCAGACTTTCATTATCAACCTCCCCAGGGTTTCTTATTCCTCACTGGGATGGGATTTCTCAGTGTGGATTTCCAGCCCCTGAGTCATACCTGGTTCTTCAGCAGCCCATCCTCATAGTACCAGATGCAACTGCCCCCAGCTCTGGGCTCAGACACCACCACCCGACCAGCCTTCATGTCCTCCACATGGTCAGGCACTGCCAGGAATCCCCCCAGTGCTGCATTCCAGAGGCGGAAGTAGGCTCGACGCTGGCAATGATGAGAAGCTGAGAGTAAGGGCGCCCCGAGCAGGAATGTCACACGCACAGCACCTTCAACTCTGGACCCTGCGAGAATATGCTCCCAAACCCTCCTTCTTGACTCCAAACTTCCTCAACCCTGCTTCGAAGCCACCCCTCCTTTATACGCCTATACCAAACATGTGCATGTGTACAGTTCTGTGATCACAGATGCCCACAGATGTGTGCAGAAGGGACCCTGACAGATACACTCATAGTCCACAAGGTGGCAGTTCCAGGAAGACACAAACAAATGCAGTTACATGCAGCTATGAGACTCACAAATACTGACACACTCCATGCTGGCTACTGGGACAGATGAATGCAGAGATACAGATATGCACACACATGCTTCATACCACACACACATACACATTGAGACACATGGACACAAATAACAACACGGGTACAGACATACCCACAGACAGGCACGTGTATATGCACATATATACAGCTTACAGCTGTAATGCCTAAGAAGTACACATGTACAGAAATAAGACCCACATCTGGGCAAGCCATCACAGACACATTCATATGTGAACCCCGTGGTTCTCAAAACAAGGTATATATACTATCAATGAGTGGTGGGTAACAATCTTCATTCTGTGTGTAAATTTATTATATATGTGCAAAAAGTTCATGATTTTATGATTGTTGCTCTTTAGGACAAGGACAAAGTTAAAAAATGACTTGAGCCAGGTGTGGTGGCACATGCCTTTAATTCCAGCACTTGGGAGGCAAAGGTAGGAGGATCACCGTGAGTGCTGAGTTCGAGACCAGCCTGAGACTACATAGTGAATTACAGGTCAGGTCAGCTCAGGCTAGAGTGAGACCCTACCACAAAACAAAACAAAACAAAAAAACAACAAACAAATAAGAGCTAGATAGATGGCTTAGCAGTTAAGGAGCTTGTCTGCAAAGCCTTAGCTTAAGCCTAAGGAACCAGGTTCAATTCCCCAGTACCCACGTAAGCCAGATGCACAAGGTGGCACATGCATCTGGAGTTTGTATGCAGTGGAAACAGGCTCTGGTGTGCCCATTCTCTCTCTCTCTCTCTCTCTCTCTCTCTCTCTCTCTCAAATAAGTAAGTAAATTAAAAAATTTTTAATATATGTATTTTTTTGGTTTTTTGAGGTAGAGTTTCACTTTAGTTCAGGCTGACCTGGAATTCATTATGTAGTCTCAAGGTGGCTGCAAACTCATGAGGATTCTCCTACCTCTGCCTCCCAAGTGCTGGGATTAAAGGTGTGCACCATCACACCCAGCTATTTTAGTTTTTTGTTGTTGCTTTTTTTTTTTTTTTTTTTTTTTTTTTTTTTTTTTTTGGTTTTTCGAGGTAGGGTCTCACTCTAGTCCAGGCTGACCTGAAATTCACTATGTAGTGTAGTCTCAGGGTGGCCTCGAATCATGGCAATCCTTCTACCTCTGCCTCCCGAGTGCTGGGATTAAAGGTGTGTGCTACCACGCCCAGCTTATCTTGGTTTTTTAAGGTAGGGTCTCACTCTAGTCCAGGCTGACCTGGAATTCACTATGTAGTCTCTGGGTGGCCTTGAACTCACAGCAATCCTCCTACCTCTGCCTCTCAAGAGCAGGAATTAAAGGCAAGTGGCACAATGCCCTGCAAAATAAATTTAAATATATATATATATACATACATATATGTATGTGTGTGTGTATATATATGTTTGTTTGTTTATTTATTTATTTATTATTTATTTTTTGGTTTTTTGAGGTAGAGTCTGCTCTAGCCAGGATGACCTGGAATTCACTATGTAGTCTCAGCATGGCCTTGAACTTTGGTGATACTCCTATCTCTGCCTCCCAAGTGCTGGAATTAAAGGCGTGTGCCACCATGCCCAGCCATAAAAAATATATCTAAGGGCTGGAGAGATGGGTTGGCAGTTAAGGCACTTGCCTACAAAGCCAAAGGACCCAGGTTTGACTCTCCAGGACCCACGTAAGCCAGATGCCCCAAGGGGGCGCACACATCTGAAGTTCGTTTGCAGTGGCTGGCGGCCCTGATGCGCCCATTCTCTCTCTCTCTCTCTCTCTCTCTACCTGCCTATTTCTATATCTCTCTCTCTCAAATAAATAAATATTAAATATTAAAATATATATACATATTTTAAAACTTTTAAATGACTTGATGTAGAAAAAAACTATTAAGTAGATGTTGATGCAAGAAGAAGATGGGGCCAAACTTGTGATAGAAGGACAATAATGCTGAGCTTAGGACACAGACACACATCCAGAGACCCAAAGGGACAGGCACATATGAAAATAGGCCCACCCAGATATGCTCATACCCACTGTATTTACCTGCTTGATGGGATAGAGGGAGCCCACCTTCTGGGTACCGCTGTAGGTCAGCCAGTTAGTGATCTCGCAGCTGCCCACCAACCACTGGCGGCCCCGGAAGTCGCTGTGTTCACACAGCACCCAGCTGTACCCAGCAAGTGCCAGCGACACAGAGAGGAAAACAGACAGGCAGGCAGATGGATGAGAAGAGGAAGGAAGAGAAACACATGTCAGAATAATCTTTCATTTCTTCTCCTCTCACATTAGTGTCAGGATGGCCCTGGGGGGGGGGAGGATGGGCAGTGGGCTTGGAGAGACCCTCAGAGCAGAAGTACAAGCGGCGCTGAGAACTAAACCCCATCTCAGTCTGCACTTCTCCCTCCTTCCTGGCTTGAGGTAGGAAGGGAAAAGAATCCCCTGGGATCCCCATGCCCACCCCTCACCCATCCCTGTAAGCAGCCCCACACCACACACTTACACGCCCCCCTTGATCCGCACAGACAGCACGTGGTTATTGAAGCCCTCTGCCTGCAGGCTCCGCACCTCGCGGCAGAGCTCAATCTCCTTGCCCTCGAAGCACTCCAAGCCATACAGGAAAATAGCAGGTTCAGAAAAGTGCTAGAACCAGACGGAAGAGGGCTTGAGTCCACAAAATCCCCAGGACAAGACTCTGTCCCATCACCCAACACCTGGACTCTCAGATCCGTCCTGCAGACCCTCGTAGTTCCTGAGACCATTCCTTACCGGCAGAGTGTCCCCAGCTTCTCAATCCCTGCCTGTCACAAATGGGGCAGCAGCTTCCCCTCACACATGCTCTCTGGTAAGTGACACATTGGGGGCTGGGGAGATAGCTCAGCAGGTAAGAGCACTTGCTTTATAAGCATGAGCACCCGAGTTTGATCCTTAGCACCCACATAAAGCCAGATGCACAAATTGGCACATGTGTCTGGAGTCTCTGTGCAGCCACTGGAGGACCTGATGCACCCATTCTCTCTCTCTCTGTCTCTCTGCCAAGTGGTGCACGCTTTAAATCCCAGCACTCAGGAGGCAGAGGTAGGAGGATCGCTGTGAGTTCAAGGCTACCCTGAGACTACATAGTGAATTCCAGGTCAGCCTGAGCTAGAGTGAGACCCTACCTGGAAAAAAAAAAAAAAGTTGGGTGTAGTCCTGCATGCTGGTAACCCCAGTGCTGACGGGGGAGGTAGTGGAGACAGAAGGATCCCTGGAGCTCCCTTTTCTAACTGAAAAATAAGGAGCTCCAGGTCCAGTGACAGACTCGGTAGAGGAGGACACTGGAGGTCTTCCTCTGGACCCCACATATATCCCCAGGGGCACACACATTGTACACACATGTGTATACACTTCCCTACATACGCACCATATTACACACACTAAAAAATGACACTTTTTTTGAAACAGAGTCTCACTAAATTGTTCAAGCTGGCCTGGAACTCACAATGTAATTCAGACAAACTCAAACTCACCTTAGCTCTCTAAGCCTGGGATTACAAGCCACCACACTTGGCTATCTGGTAAATGGCTTTTTTTTAAAGGTTTTTTTTATAGTTTATTTATTTATTTATTTATGAGAGAGAGAGAGAGAGAGAATTGAAACACCAGGGCCTCTAGCCACTGCAAACAAACTCCAGATGCATGTGCCACCTTGTGCATCTGGCTTTACATGGGAACTAGGGAATTGAGCCTGGGTCCTTAGGCTATGCAGGCAAGCGCCTTAACTGCTAAGTCATCTCTTCAGCCCCCACCCTTTTTTTTTTTTTTTTTTTTTTTGAGGCAGGATCTTACTCTATCCCGGGCTGACCTGGAACTCGCTCTGTAGCCCAGGTTGGCCTCAAACTCAGGGCAATTCTCTAACTTCAGTCTCCCAAATTCTGGAATTAAAGGCACGAGCCACCATCCCTGGCTTGTAAATGGCACTTCAAAGACTAGCCAGGTTGGAAAACTGAGGCTCCTCCTGTCCTGTTCACCCTCACAATGACAGTCCCTGTAATGGCGATACTGAGGCACAGCCATGCTCGTTTATTCGTGGCTTGCTGCACGCCAGATCCTCGGTAGAGCACTTTACCCACTTGCATTGTACCTTAAAGGCCCTCTGAGGTAGATGATCCCCACGTAGCAGAGAAGAAACTGTGTCTAGAGAAGGTGAAACCGCTTGTTTAAGGCCCCAAGCTAGGCTCCAGACCCCATGCCAGCTGTCCCTGGAGCCCAACATGTGGTAAGTGGCTCAAACTGCCCAGGCAGACAGTCTGAGGGAATGATCTGGAAGAAGTCACAGAGTGGCTCTGTGTCTCAGTTTCCACACCTAATAATGATTCCCTGCCTCGCAGGGTTTTGATAAAGGTCACTCAGTAAATATCAGCTGTTCTGACTGGGTTCCACCCAATCACCCTCCCAGACCTGCAGACACTACTGCCTTCATTGTGCCTGTGTCATTTCTGTGAATCTCTTGTTGGTCCAGCACAGCACCACTCATTCTGGGCCTTTGAAGCATCCTCCCCCTTCCTTGGCCCTCTCACCTATCCTGTGGAGAGCTGTCTTCCCAATCCATCCTTACACCCTCCCTGCACACAGCATCAGCTGGGCAGTGAGTGCTGAGCCTGCCCCAGGCCATTCTGAGTACCAGTCCCTCCCATCACAGTACCACCTCTAACCTGGCTCATCACTCCACATTAGGTCTCATGTCTAATTTGTTGGATGTTTGCAGGACCTACCTCAGTGGCTGCTTGGGGTGGTTCTGGAAAAGCCTGCACTCAAACCAGCCCCCTAGGTGGTAAGACAGGGTTCTATATCCAGCACTCTCCCTCTTTGCTTCTTTGCCTGGGACTAGAGAGGGCACTCACCAGTGGAACCTTCCGCAGAGAGCCCAGGACCGTGGAAGCTAGGCAGCCCATGGCTGTGAGAGTGGGAAATTCACCCTCAGACAAAATGTGCTGGTCCCCCTCGAAGTTCTTCTCATCAAACAGGATCCAGCTGGGGGGAGGGGGGAGAGTGGGAGAAGGTGAGCAGCTTTCTGAGCCTACCTTCCTTGCCCTGGGCCTACAGGTGCTCTGGGAGCCAAGAGCAGATACGGACTTGCTGGTGTTACCTCGGTTCAGAGAAGGTACAGGATGGACGGAAGCTGCAGAGGCACTGCTCTTTGGAGGGGAATTGAGCAGTGTCATACAACAACTATTTAGGCAATCGATCTGCAATCCCCTACCTAGGCATCAATCCCCGAGGTCACCTTCAAAAACATGAAACAGAGCTGGAAAGATGGCTCACAAAACCCAACAACAGGAGTTTGAGTCCCCAGTACCCACATAAAGCCAGATGTACAAAGTGGCACATGCATCTGGAATTCGTTTGAAGTGGCTGGAGGTCCTGGTGTGCCCATTATCTGTGTGTGTGTGTGTTTTCTGTCTGTCTCTCTCTCTGTGCAAATAAACAAACAAATAAATAAAAACATGAAATAATGCATGCAAAAGGCTATTCGTTATAGCACCGTTTGCAATCACAAGGAAAGGAAGGAGCCCAAATGCCCATCAGGAGAAGTTTGGTTGAGGCTGAGGCAGGAGGATTTTACAAGCTCAAGGTCAGCCTGAGAAATAGGGTGAATTTAAGACCAGTGTGGGTAACTTAGTGAGACTGTTTCAAAATTTAAAAAAAAAAAAAAAAAAATAGTGCTGGGGCTGGAGAAATGGCTCAGAGGTTAAAGGCACTCACTTGCAAAACCTGCTGCCCACAATTCCATAGCCACTCATATAAAGTTGGAGGGCATTGTTTGCAGCACCAAGAGTCAGTCTCTCTCTCTCTCTCTCTCTCTCTCTCTCTCTCACACACACACACACACACACACACACAAATAAGAGTGCTGGGGATGTAGCACAATGGTAGAGTGCTTATCTAGCAAACGTGAGTCTCTAGGTTTGATTCCCAGTGCCACCCACACAATATATATACATACAACTAAATAGAACTGGTTGAATTACAGTTCAGTGGTTTTTAGCATATTCATCAGGCTGTAGTAAGCTCTCTTTCATGAGAGCATGGAAAGGATGAAAATAAAATACATTTAGTTTCTACAGTTATATGATGCTGTCTATATGAATATAGTTTTGCTTATAGCTTCAAAACGAAACAATGAGCCCAGCGTGGTGGCGCACACCTTTAATCCCAGCACATGGGAGGCAGAGATAGGAGGATCGCCAAGAGTTCGAGGCCAGCCTGAGACTACATAGTGAATTCCAGGTCAGCCTGAGCGAGAGTGAGACCCTACCTCGAAAAACAAAAAAACAAAAATAAAAATAAAAATAAAAATAAGGGCTGGAGAGATGGCTTAGCGGTTAAGGCGCCTAAGAACGCTGGTTCCAATCTCCAGCGGTTCCAATCTCTAGGTCCCACGGTTAGCCAGATGCAAAGTGACGCAAGGGCGCAATGCCGCACTTGACCACAAGGGGGTACACACATCTGGATTTCGTTCACAGCAGCTGAGAGACTGCTGGCGAGCCCATCTCTGTCTCCCTCTCCCTCTCTGTCTGTCTGTCTCTCTCTCTCTCTCTGTCTCTCTCCAAAAATAAATAAAAATAAAAATTTAAAATAAAAATAAAAAAAGAAACAATGATGTCTGGAGAGATGGCTCAGTGACTAAAGTACTTTCCTGCAAAGCCCAATGACCCAAGTTTGATCCCCCAGTACTCACACAAAGCCAGATGCACCAAGTGGCACATGTGTCTGGAGTTCATTTGCAGTGGCCAGAGGCCCTGGTGCACCCATTCTCTCTGACTCTGTCTCTGTCTCTCTCTCTCTTTCTCTCACTCACTCACTTTGGTCTCTCTCTGCTTGTAAATAATTTGTTTTAAAAAAAGAAAATGAGAAACAATGGGTGAATAAAGGAAATACTTCAAACGACCATTCCCTGTAGAGAGAGGATAGAAATTGGTGGAGACAGAGATGGAATATTTGTGTTCTCCAAAATTATATGTTGAAGCCCCAACCCCCAATGCAATGGCCTTTGGAAGGTAATTAGGCTTGGATGAGGTCATGAGGGTAGGACTCCAGGATGGATAAATGTCTTTGGAAGAACAGGAAAAGACCAGAGCCCCAGTCTCTTTCTACATGTGATGGCACAGCAAGAAGGTGAAAAAAAATGAGAAAATAAATTTCTGTTATTTAAGACATAGAATCAAGCCTGGTGTAGTGGTGCACCACTCAGGGGGCTGAGGTAGGAAGACTGCCATGAGTTTAAGGCCAGCCTGGGCCTACAGATTGAGTTCCAGGTCAGCATGGGCTAGAGTGAGACCCTACTTAAAAAAAAAAAAAAGTTAGCCGGGTGTGGTGGCGCACACCTTTAATCCCAGCACTTGGGAGGCAGAGGTAGGACGATTGGCATGAGTCCGAGGCCACCCTGGGACTACATAGCTAATTCCAGGTCAGCCTGGACCAGAGTGAGACCCTACCTTGAAAAACCAAAAAAAAAAAAAAAAAAAAAAAAAAAAAAAAGCAAGCAGAATTAGGACTCAGAAGTGTAGTGCAGTGGTAGAATGCTTTCCTGGTGTGTGTGATGTGTGAGGCCCTAGGATCAACCCCTAGCACTGCCAATAAATAAATACAACCTAAAAATTAAAATACATTTTTTTGTGTTTTCAAGGTAGGGTTTCACTCTGGCCCAGGCTGACTGGGAACTTACAGAGATCCTCCTACCTCAGTCTCCTGAGTGCTGGGACTAAAGGCATGTACCTTCATGACTGGTAAAATACATTAAATTAAATAAATAAACCTAACTCTCCACCAGTTTGATAATATAAACACATACACACACACAAAGATTGTTTCAAATTTCTTTTAGATTTTTTTTTTGTCTATTTTTCTTATATTTTGAGATGAGGTTTCAGGTATCCCAGGATGACCTCAAACTTACAATGCAGCCAAGGATGACCCTGAACTAACCTTGCCTCCTCTTCCAAGTGCCAAGACTACAGGTGTGTGCCACTACACCCACTTCTTTCTTTCTTTTCCTGTTGCAGAGTCTCATGTAGCCCAGAATAGCCTTGAAAGCATCGTGCAGCCAAGGATGACTGAATTCCTGATCTTCCTGCCTCTATTTCCCAAACATTGGAGATTACAAGCATGAAGCCACCAGGCTTCAAATTTCTTCTTTCTTTCTTTCCTTCTTTCTTTCTTTCTTCCTTCCTTCCTTCCTTCCTTCCTTCCTTCCTTCCTTTCTTTCTTTGCCCTTCCTTCCTTTTTTCTTTCTCTCTTTCTCCTGGTGTGCCCATTTTCTCCCTCCCTCCCCCTCCCTGCCTCTTTCTCTGTCTAACATAAATAAATAAATAAATAAATAAATAAATAAATAAATAAATAAATAAATAAATAAATAAAATATTTCAAAGTGTCAGCACAGTGTTGGATAAGCAACAAAGGAGCAGGGGACTACTTAAACTAGCTTTCAAAAGCCTTCTTTCATTTTGAGACTGAGTACTATGTAATTCCAAGCTGGCCTCAAATTCCTGATTCTCTTGCCTCCAGGTCCCAAATGCTGAGATTATAGGCCAGTGCTCCAATGCCTGGCTTGGGGTTCTTTATACTATCTTATCTACAGCTTTATGTTTTCCATTAAAATTTTATTTGGGGGGCTGGAGAGATGGCTTAGTGGTTAAGACATTTGCCTGCAAAGCCAAAGGATCCCGGTTTGATTCTCCAGGACCCACATAAGCCAGATGCACAGGGGGCACATGCATCTGGAGTTCGTTGGCAGTGGCTGGAGGCACTGGCATGCCCATCCTCTCTCTCTCTTTCTCTGCCTCTTTCTCCCTCTCACATAAATAAATAATTAAAATATTTTTAGAAATTTAAAAAACTTTTATTTTGGGGCTGGAGAGATGGCTTAGCAGTTAAGGATCTTACCTTGGAAGCCTAAGGACCCATGTTCAACTCTCCAGATCACATGTAAAGCCAGATACACAAAGTGGCACATGCATCTGGAGTTCATTTGCGGTGGTTGGAGGCCCTGGCGTGCCCATTCTCTCTCTTTCTCTATCTGCCTCTATCTCTCAAATAAACGAATAAATAAATTTTTTAAAAAATTATTGTTTGTTTTCAAATTGAAGGACTCAAGACTGAACAATTAATCTCAAATCGCTGAACAGATGTGTCCTTCTTACCCCGCATCTCCCACGCCAAACTTCACCCTCCCCACCTGCTCACCTGCCACCATGGACACGACACGACTGGGGCAGGAAGGAAGCGGGCAGAGAGGCCTGGTCATCCTCGAAAGAAATGTGGTCGCCCAGGAAATCCGGGCCTGAGAAAAGCTGAATCTGGAGGCAGACAGGGGAGGAGGTTGAAGTGAAGAAGGGCAGTGGAGTGGACAGAAGGAATGGCCAAGGTGGAAGTGAGGGAAAGAGCCTCGACAGGAAGGAAGAGAGGATGGGCGCCCGACCAGATCACTGCGGGGGCTGCCTCCTTACTTTTGAGACAAAGTGCAGATCGTGCTCCCCGACCTGAAAGGAGATACCAGTTTTAAGATTCAAGCAGAATGCCAGAGCCGTCTCTGAGGTTCAAATTCAGTTCCAGTAACCCGCTGGCCAGGGGGCACTAGCACCAACCCTTCCCTTCCCACTGCCCTAAGAGCTCTGGGCATTTCCCTCCACAAGGAGGGCTAGTGACAGAAGCCACGCCCCTCAGCCTCGTCTTCGCATAGGCCCCGCCCCCGTGCCACACTCCATCTTAGCCCCGCCCTCCACACCCGCGCACACCTGCAGGACCGGCTGGAGCGAGCCGAGGGCGCTGTTGCCCGCGCCCCAGTCGTCGCAGTTGCGGTACACGCCCTTCTCCAGCACGTACTGCTCGCCGGAGAAGCCCACCTGCTCGTAGGCCACCCACCTGCAAGGAAGGGCGTGGGTACGGGTCAGCAGAGTGGGCACCTCTCCTTGAACTGCCGCCCCCACCCCACCCCCGGGCCGCCCTGCGCCCGGGTCCCGAATGACTCACACGCCGCTGAGCACGTGGATAGCCTGTGTGCTGGGTCCATGCTGCAGCAGCTCCACGTCCGGCAAGGCCGAGCTCACCTCCACGCCGTGCCCCTCGAAGTCCATGGCCTCAAACAGCACCACGGCAGGGTCCCCGAAATCCTGGACCCCGGCAACAGTTAGGTTCGTCCCACAGATGCAAGCCCCCCAGAGTACCTCAGGGATGCAGCTCACCAGGGGAGTTAGGGGTGAGTTAGGGTGTCCCGGGGGAAGAGCCGAGCCGCCGGAGGGAGAGAGACTGCAATTGGTGGGGAGGGAGGCACACTGCCAGGGAGAATAGGGAGAGGGGGCCAGATTCTCCCCCTCACATTGTAATGGGGGAAGTGGAGGTGTGCCCAGAGGCATAGTCCAGCTGCCCTTGCTTACCGTCCGGATGACCCGCAGGGAGGTCAGCGACTCATCATAGCCTCCCCACTGAGACCAGTCAGTATATTCGCCCTCCTCCAGCAGGTACTGGTGGCCCCGGAAGCCCTCCTTCTCATAGCCCACCCAGCTGGGAACAAGGGAAAGACAGACAGACAGATTGAGCTATAGGATGGCCATGTATAAAATGACCATCCCTATTCCTGGCAGCTGAGGCTGTTCCCCACCCCCAAGTGTCAAAGCCAGTACTACAAGGAGATAAGAGAATTAAAAGAATGATTCCCAGTCCTTACCAGCCCCCAAGAATTCGGAGGGACCCTACAGAGGCTAGTTGGGGGCTCTGGCTGTCCTCTGGCTGCTGAAGGTTGTAGATGTCTCTGCTCACTTCCCAGCTCCTTCCCTGAAAATCTGGGGCCTCATACACCACGGCCTGGGAGGAAGGGACACCAAATTGATGGGAGTGTTATCTGTCCACGACACAGTCAGCCAGCCTAGGAATGGCTTCACCAACAAACATCAGCCCAGAGCATATCTATTAAGACTCCCACCCTGGTGCCATCCCCCTACCTAACTCTTGTCTCTACTCTGATCCCTGGCCTGGTCCTTACACATCAAAGCTAGTTCCCAGGCCCAGCTTTTGTCCCTCCTCCCCAGGGCCTTCATTTCCTGTTCAAAACATAATCACCACCACCCTAACACACCAAAAACCCACTTTCACGCGAACTTTAGCCTCTTACCTTGGGTTCTCCTGGCTTCTCCACACTTGGGCAGCCCTGCAGAGAAGACATGGCTGAAACACCAGCCAGCAGTGGGGGAAGACACATGGGGCTGGGGACTTAGGATTTTCTCCATCCTGAGACTCTTAAAAATGGCTGACCCGGGCTGGAGAGATGGCTTAGTGATTATGGTACTTGCCTGTGAAGCCTAAGGACCCAGGTCCGATTCCCCAGTACCCACATAAGCCAGAAGCACACAGGGGCACATGCATCTGGAGTTTGTTTGCAATGGCTGGTGGCCCTGGCACGCCCATTCTATATGTTTCTCTCTCTCTCTCTCTCTCTCTCTCTCTCTCTTCTCTCTCTCTTTGTCCCTCTCTCAAATAACTAAATAAAAATATACTTTTTAAAAAATGGTTGATCCGGGGCTGGAGAGATGGCTTAGCAGTTAAGGCACTTGCCTGCAAAGCCAAAGGACCCAGGTTCAATTCCCCAGGACCCACATAAACCAGATACAGAAGGTAGTTCATGTGTTTGTAGTTCTTTTGCAGTGGCTGGAGGCCCCTGGAGTACCCATTCTTTCTCTCTCTTAATTTCTCTCTCTCTCTCTCTCTCTCTTTCTCTCTCTCGCTGCCTCTTTCTCAAATAAAAATAGATTTTTAAGCCGGGCGTGGTGGCGCATGCCTTTAATCCCAGCACTCAGGAGGCAGAGGTAGGAGGATCGGTGAGAGTTCAAGGCCACCCTGAGACTACATAGTGAATTCCAGGTCAGCCTGAGCCAGAGTGAGACCCTGCCTCGAAAAACCAAAAAAAAAAAAAAAAAAAAAAAAAAATTTTTTTAAAAATAGTTGATCTAACTCTTCTGCCCAATTCCTTGGGCTAATCCTCCCTCTCCTCCAGTCCAGCTCCCAATAGGAGCTCTAGGGCAGAGGGTCTCCAAGGAGCTGCTGTTCTGCCATTTACTTCCCTCTCTTGCCCACAGATACAGAGCTACACTTGTGATCGGGGCTGAGTTGCCTGGGTGTATGCCCCGCTCCTTACCAATCTCATGGGCTTCAGGGAACCCACACTGGAGTCTGATGCACCCCAGGCTTCTGAGGTGGGATATTTTCCTGGCTCTAGGATATAGGGGGTATCTTCAAAAGATGGTTTGGGGTACAGCAGCCACCTGGGAGAAAGCAGAGAAGTCATTGTATTCCAGACCCCAAAGGCACAGACTGATGAAATAGCAACACAGGTTTAGAGAGTGGGGAGGCCTTTTTGGGGGGAGGGGGAGAAGGGCCTCTGAAGGGAACCAGCGAAGACATTTCAACCCTCTTATTTTGCAGTGGCTGTTCCTTCAGCCTCCCTTCCTCTGGCCTGGCCCTCTCCAACTTCATACCACAGCTGTGGAGTTCTTTCTCACACACAACTTTGCTTAAAACCCTTTGTACTCATTAGTTTCACAATGAAGCCCAGCTACCCAGATGCCCTTCTTTTTGGCCTCGTGCCTCCCTACTGCAGACTGGATGTTTGATATTTTGTTAAAGAGTACAAAATCATGTACTCTACCTCTGAACAACAAACACCTTTGGCCCACAGACTGGACCTTCTTTTTGTTTTTTATTTTATTTTTATTCAAGAGAGCAAGAGAGACAGAATTGGCACGCCTGGGCCTCCAGCCACTGCAATCGAACCCCAGATGTATGCACCCCCTGGTGCAGATGTACAACTTTGCATGCTTACATCAAGCCCTTATTTAGTTTTTTTTTTTTTTTTTTTCGAGGTAAGGTCTCATTCTAGTCCAGGCTGACCTGTAATTCACTATGTAGTCTCAGGGTGGCCTTGAACTCATGGTGATCCTCCTATCTCTGCCTCCCAAGTGCTGGGATTAAAGGTGTGCACCACCACACCCAGCCCCTTACTTGGTTTTTTGAGGTAGGGTCTCACTCTAGTCCAGGCTGACCTGGAACTCTGTAGTCTCAGGCTGGCCTCGAGCTCACAACAATCCTCTTATCTCTGCTTCCTGGGTGCTGGGATAAAGATATGTGCCACCACACCTGGTGACTTAATTTTGAAAAAATTTTAAATTACTTTAATTGGGCAGGAGAGATGGCTTAGCAGTTAAGGCACTTGCCTGCGAAGCCTAAGGACTCATGTTCAATTCTCCAGGCCCACATAAGTCAGACACACAGTGACATAAGCATGCAAGGTTGCACATGTGCACAAGGGGGCACACACATCTGGAGTTTGATTGCAGTAGCTGGAGACCCCTGCACTCCAATTCTCTCTCTCAGTTTCTATCTCTCACTCTGTCACTCTTGCATTAAAAAAAGTCAGTCTAGCCAGGTATGGTGGCGCAGACCTTTAATCCCAGCACTTGGGAGGCAGAGGTAGGAGGATCACCGTGAATTTGAGGCCACCCTGAGACTTCAGAGTGAATTCCAGGTCAGCCTGAACTAGAGTGAAACCCTACCTTGAAAATTAAAAAAAAAAAAAAAAAAAAAAAAAAAGGCAGTCTGTTGGGTTTACCTCAGAAGGAATTATTTATTTATTTATTTATTTATTTATTTATTTATTTATTTATGAGAGAGAATGGGCATGCCAGGGCCTCCAGCCACTGCAAATGAACTCCAGACTCATGTACCATCTTGTGCATCTGGCTTACATGGGCACTGGAGAATAGAACCTGGGTCCTTAGGCTTCACAGGCAAATGCCTTAACCACTAAGCCATTTCTCCCCAACTTAACTTAAAAAATTGTTTTGCCCGGCATGGTGGTGCACACCTTTAATCCCAGCACTCGGGAAGTAGAGGTAGGAGGATCGCTGTGAGTTCAAGACCACCCTGAGAATACAGATTGAATTCCAGGTCAGCCTCGGCTAGAGTGAGACCCTACCTCAAAAAAAAAAAAAAAGGAAAAAAATTGTTTTGTTTATTTTTTTATTTTTACTTTTAGAGAGAGAGAGAGAGAATTGGCGTGCCAGGGCTTTAGCCACTGGAATTGAACTCCAGACACTTGGGCCAGCTAGTGGGCATGTGCAACCTTATGTTTGCCTCACCTTTGTGTGTCTGGCTTACGTGGGATCTGGAGAGTCAAAATGGGTCCTTAGGCTTCACAGTCAAGTGCCTCAACTGCTAAGCCATCTCTCCAGCCCAGTTTTTGTTTTTTTGACATAGGGTCTTGCTCAGGCTGACCTGGAACTCATTATGTAGTCTCAGGGTGGCCGCGAACTCACAGTGATCTTCCTACCTCTGCCTCCCAAGTGCTGGGATTAAGGTGGTGACACTACATCCAGCTGTTAATTAAAATTTTAATGAGCCAGGCGTGGTGGCGCACACCTTTAGTCCCAGCACTCAGGAGGCAGAGGTGGAAGGATCGCTGTGAGTTTGAGGCCACCCTGAGACTACATAGTGAATTCCAGGTCAGCCTGAGCCAGAGTCAGACACTACCTCGAGAAACAAAACAAAACAAAACAAAAAAAATTTAATGTAAGTTGCTCTAAGTTTAATGAAAGCTGAAAGAGTTAATAAATTGCATGTGGCTTTTTTGAAGAAATAAATACAGGAAATTACCTCAATTTTCATATATTTGTTAAACTTTTTTGTGTCCTATTAGGTGATCTGTTTTCTTTTTTTAAAAAATATTTTATTTATTTATATGAGAAAGACGGAGAGAGAGCATATAGGCACACCAGGGCCTCCAGCCACTGCAAGCGAATCCCAGATGACTATGCCTTGTGCATCTGGCTTACATGGGTACTGGAGAATTGAACCTGGGTCCTTAGGATTCGCAGGCAAGTGCCTTAACCACTAAGCCATCTCTCCAGCCCAGGGTGATATATTTTCAAGACAGTTCCATGGGCTGCCGAGATTATGTATTCTGCAGTGTTTGGATAGAATATTCTTTTTTTTTTTTTTTTTTTTTTTTTTTTTTTTTTGAGGTAGGGTCTCACTCTGGTCCAGACTGACCTGGAATTCACTATGTAGTCTCAGGGTGGCCTCGAACTCTCGGTGATCCTCCTACCTCTGCCTCCCGAGTGCTGGGATTAAAGTCATGCGCCACCACGCCCGGCCTTGGATAGAATATTCTGTATATATCTATCAGGTCCATTTGTTATGTGATATCATTCAACTCAGATGTTTTTCGGTTAAAAAAAAATAATAGCCAGGCATGGTAGTGCACACCTTTAATCCCAACACTCAGGAGGCAGAGGTAGGAGGATCACCATGAGTTTGAGGCCAGCCTGAGACTACATAGTGAATTCCAGGTCAGCCTAGATTAGAGTGAGACCCTACTTCAAAAACGCAAAATAATATTATTATTACTTTAATTTATTTACTTGAGAGAGAGTGGAAAAGAGAATATGGGTATGCCTCTGGCCACTGCAAACAAACTCCAGATGCATGTGTCACTTTGTGTGCCTGGCATTATGTGAGTACTGGGTAATCCAACCTAGGCTAACAGGCTTTGCAAGCAAGTGATTCTAACCACTGAGTAATCTCACCAGCCCCAGAGGTTGTTGGTTTTTGTTTTGTTTTGTTTTTGTTTGTTTGTTTTGTTTTTTGTTGTTGTTTTTGCTTTTCGAGGTAGGGTCTCACTCTAGCTTAGGCTGACCTGGAATTCACTACATAGTCTCAGGGTGGCCTTGAACTCATGGCGATCCTCCTACCTCTGCCTCCCAAGTGCTGGGATTAAAGACATGCGCCACCATGCCCGGCCTCCCAGAGTTTTTTTGTTTTGTTTTGTTTTGTTTTTTTGAGGGAGGGTCTTACTCTAGCCCGGGCTGGCCTGGAACTCATGAGTGATCCTCCTACCTCAGCCTCCCAAATGCTAGGATTATAGGTGTGAGCCACCATATCCAGCTCCAAGACTCAACTTTTGAAACTTAGATCTCTGGCCACTCACCTTACATATGCTGTTCCCTCTTTCAAATATACTATTTCTCCATTCATTCAATTAATAAATTTTTTTAAGGAACAGACAATGTTTAAGCAATCAGGAATGCAGTACTGAACACAACATACAAATTCCTGTCCTGTTAGAGCTCAGATTCTTAGCCAACTCATCTCAACTCCCAGCAGATGTTTCTTCCTCCAGGAAGGCCTCTTTGACTACCTGAGCCCTACCTCCAGCTGATTTGGTACTTCTCAGTGTTCCTGCAACCCTGTACTTCCCCAACCCCAAACTCTTAAGTTGCTGTCATCTATTTTACTTGTTTGTTCCCATTGCACTAAACCCAGGCTGACTCTGAACTCAGTCCTTCTGCCTCAGCCTCCTGAATGCTAGGATTACACCCCACACAGACTGAGCACTCTTGAAGGCTGGAACTGTGCCCTGTCACCTCTACATCCCCACCACCAGGCACAGTGAATGTTAATAAAAGGATTCTGGGGCTGGAGCGATGGCTCAGTAATAAAGGCACTTGCTTACAAAGTCTGCCAGCCCAGGTTCAATTCCTCAGTACTCACATAGCCAGACAGAGTGGTGCATGTGACTGGTGTTCATTTGCAGCGGCAAGAGGCCCTGGTGTGCTCCTCCCTCCCCCAACACACATGCAAATAAATAAATATTTTTTTTCAAAAAAGGATTCCAAGATAGGCAGACTCACAGTCCTGCAGAAACTGTGGCAGATGCCACTTTCAGTGGACTCTCCAGACCCTGGACATCCTTCAAGGCCTCGGTGAGCTTCCTTTGCTCCCCCTTGAGGCCCTCCTCAGAGAACAGGCTGATTTCTGGGGTGCAGTAGTCCTACAGGATAAACGGGGACATTTAAGTACAAACTGAAGATTACCCTACCCCTCCCCTTCTTCCCCAAATCCTCCAGCCAGACAGGGCTCCCTGGGGCTTCTGGGAAAACCTGTCTGGCTGCCTCCCCAGAAACCAGAGAGGTGACTGAAGTATTCTCTCCATGGCTTGCCAGCCAGCCAGCCAAGCCTGAGACCAAAGTCCTTGATGACCCATTGTTGGACCTTTAGGACTTGAGATCAAAGTTCCCAGGAGAACCTGCAGAGAACCATGCCCTTTCCTTGTTGCTGGGTAGCTGATTCCCTGCCCGGTGGAGGACAGCAGATAGCCACTGTCTGAGCCCATCATGATGTGCAATTCCTGCCTGTGTCCAGACTGTCTCTTTTGTTGTTGTCTGGTGGTGTTTTGGTGCTGTGGATGGAGTTCAGGGACTCACACAAGCAAGCTCTCCCTTGAGGTCCTCCTCAGAGAACCGGCTCCACCACTGTGTCACACCCCAGGCCCAGGGTAGTTTTGCCTGGTGCCCACATCTCATTCCAGACCATAACAGTTCTCTGCTTGCGGGTACATCTACCAAGGTCAAGGCACTGTGCTAAGGTCATGTTCTACCCCATCCCATTCGGACACTCCTCCCACCAAAAAAAGATGTTGATATGTTTGTGGACAGGAAAGTGAGGTTCAGCAAAGTTAAGCAACCTTCCCAAGGTCTTATAACTACTAGAGCCAAGAACGGAGAAGAGTAATTTTTATGTATAGTGTAGCTACCTAGCATCTCTCGCATGCCTGGCACACAGTAGGTCCCCACTCAATGCTGAATGAGTTAAATGATTCCAGGACTATCTAGCTTCAGAGTTCTTTGTTCTGCCATACCTCATTCCCTCCCACACAAGGATGGATTCATTCTGAGTTTCTCATAATAAATTGCGCATCAATGTGTGTGCCTCAGGAAAGCCTTTGGAAATGAGCACTGCATCCTCAGGGCCCTCATCCTCTCTCTGGCTACTCAACTCTGTTCTTGACATCCTCATCAGAGAGCCAGTAGCTATTTGGGATCCAGGTACGTGTCTTCTAATTAAAAATATAGCTGGGCATGGTGGCACACGCCTTTAATCCCAGCATTCGAGAAGCAGAGGTAGGAGGATCACTGAGAGTTCAAGGCTATCCTGAAACTACAGAGTGAATTCCAGGTCAGCCTGAGCTAGAGTAAGACCCTACCTCGAAAAACCAAAAAAAAAAAAAAGATGACCAGACACTGAAAAAGATACTTGACGTCAATTTCTGACCTCCATACACATGCATATACACATGCACCTGCACATACGTGTACACACACATGAACACACAAGTATAAAGAAAATAAAACTACACAAGAGTGAATGAATAAATAAATCGCAAGCCAGACATAGTGGCACACACCTTTAATCCCAGCACTTGGAAGACAAAGGTAGGAGGATTGCCATGAGTTCAAGGCTACCCTGAGACTACATAGTGAATTCCAACTCAGCCTGGGCCAGAGTGAGACCCTACCTCAAAAAACCAAAATAATAATAATAATAATAATAATAATAAATCACAACCAACCCTTGGGTGTGATGGCTCACACCTGCAATTTCAGCACTAGAAAGTTGAGGCAGGAGGTTTGCTGAAAATTCAGGGCCAGCCTGGGCTACAGTGGCAGCCACTGTCTCAAACAAAACAAAAGCCCACAGACACACCCAGCCCAGCAGTCCTTGGAGTCCTTCCTCGAGGCATTCTTCCGGTGAGGGTCTCGGCCATCTTATCAAGCTCAATTTCTAAGGTTTATAAACTCATGCTGCTAAAACATTGCTTAATGCTGTCATCTTTTTTTTTTTTTTTTGCTTTACAAATACGAAGTTATAATATTGACTTTTCAAACCACACACTTATCCCTCAATAATCAGAGGTGTTCACCAGGCATGGTAGCGCATGCCTTTGGTCCCAGCACTCAGGAGGCTGAGGCAGGAGGATCACTGTGATTTTGAGGCCAGCATGGGATAGAGTGAGGCCCTGCCTCAAAAAAAAACAAGGTGTGGCGGCAAAAGCTTATAGTTCCAGCATTTGCAAGTCCAAAGGATCATGAGTTTGAAGTCAGTCGGGGCTACTTTTTTTTTTTTTTTTTTTTTTTTTTTGGTTTTTCCGAGGTAGGGTCTCACTCTAGCTCAGACTGACCTAGAATTCACTATGTAGTCTCAGGGTGGCCTCGAATCCTCCTACCTCTGCCTCCCGAGTGCTGGGATTAAAGGCGTGTGCCACCATACCCGGCTAGTCTGGGCTACTTTTATCTAAGACCTGGCCTCAAAAACTGAGAGTTGCCGGGCGTGGTGGCGCATGCCTTTAATCCCAGCACTCGGGAGGCAGAGGTAGGAGGATCGCCATGAGTTTGAGGCCACCCTGAGACTACATAGTTAATTCCAGGTCAGCCTGGACCAGAGTGAAACCCTACCTCGAAAAACCAAAAAAAAAAAAAACTGAGACTTGTTTCTGAGCTGAAAAAAAAATCACATGCTTTCATGGTCTCCCTATCTTTTTCTCTTCCTGGAAGCAGAGGAAGCTCTGGGGTTCTCTGTAGGACAAGCTGAGTCTAGCTTATTGTACATGCTGCAGACAAAGTCCTGCCTGGCTGCTTGGCACAGGGTCTGGCACACAGTAGACATGAGTGAATTCCATGGCATTTTTCCCTGGGTAGTGGGTGACCCCGGCATATTCCCCATCACTCTGACCTTCTCCTGCACCAGCTCACACATCCCCAGCTTACTTCCCCAGGAATGCAGCCCCTGCCCATTGCTGCCTCCCCACCAGTCAACTTCACGGCTCCGCATGGTCTCCTCTCTCCCAGTGACTCCCAGTTAAAAGCTGGAGGTCAGTCCATGATAACCACTTCTGCCTACCAGTCCGTACGATTTCTCCCAGAGACTGTCCTCAACATCTGCCACTCCCCCCATCAGCTCACTCACCCTCACAACCCTCCTTAAGGAGCCGATGCCTTGGGTACTCCATGCCGATGTTAGGGCTCCGAAGTCCACATCTCCTTCAGGCAAGAACAGTTTCTGGCCCCGGAACTCTGGCTGTTCATATAGTACCCAACTGTGGACACAGGGACTCCAGGGTCACAGGTGGGAAAGAGACTGTACCCAGAATCTCTTGAGTAGCTGATGGATTTTTTTCACTTGCTCACTGCCCTGTCCACCCCCAGATTCACAGTCAGCTCCCTCACACTGGGTATTCCCTACTCACCAGCCTCGCACCACCCTTATGGAGGCCATGGGGGCCCAGCTTGAAGTATCAGGAATGTCTCTCCAGACCTCCCTGCTGCTGCCCTGGCAGCCAGGCTCTGAGAAGAGGATCACCTGAGAAGGCATATATAAAGGTGTTCTCAGGCCCTGTCACCAGGCGCTGCATTCTGTACCACCTCCCTCTTGCCCCCATGTTCCTACCTTCCCAGGCCTGGTGTTCAGTTTGCCCTGGGTCTTCAGCGTTGGGCTCTGAAACAGAGGAGTTGGCGAAAGTCTTATGGGAGCACCTTGTCACTGCCTCTTCACACTTCCAAGACATCCATTGGCCTCTACTCTCAAGGAGCCAGTCCACAGAGAGATGCCAGCCTTATATCTAACCTCTCAGTGTTTCATCACACTGTCCCAGGAAGCTGGACAACCATCACACCTCTTCCCCAGCTTTCAAGATATGGGAACCACCATTCCCTTTGCAATCCATGGTACAAATCTCCCACTGTACAGATAGACCAAGAACCAGGAAAATGTGGATTGTGGGGCCACGCGTGGTGGTGCACACCTTTAATCCCAGCACTTGGGAGGCAGAGGTAGGAGGATCTCCAAGAGTTTGAGGCCACTTTGACACTACATAGTGAATTCCAGGTCAGCCTGGGCTAGAGCGAGACCCTACCTCCAAAAACCAAAAAAAGGGTTGGAGAGATGGCTTAACGGTTAAGGCGTTTGCCTGCAAAGCCAAAGGACCTCAGTTCAATTCCCCAGGACCCATGTTAGCCAGATGCACAAGTTTGTTTGCAGTGGCTGGAGGCCCTAGCGTACCCATTTTCTCTCTCTCTCTCTCTCTCCCTTTCTCTCTGCCTCTCAAGTAAATTAATTAATTAAAATTTTTAAAAATGTGGATTGCAGGGAGGCAGAGGTAGGAGGATCGCTGTGAGTTCGAGGCCACCCTGAGACTACACAGTGAATTCCAGGTCAGCCTGAGCTAAAGTGAGACCCTACCTCAAAAAACAAAAAAAAACAAAACAAAAAAAAAATGTGGATTGCAAAGGGCAACTGAAGTAGATCTCAGTCCTAAGCCTCTTATCTCCTGGCACTTCCCCTCCCAGCATACTCTCACACCACTGAAGCACTGAAACTGAGTGCCAGGGGAGGCCAGGCCACTCTCTTGCCCATCCAAGGCTTCACTCACCCACCCCTCCGGCAGCCTGGTACGTGCTAGCTTCTCTGGCTGTGGTCTTCCACTGCAGAGCAGGGGCAACTGTCCCGGAACCTTCCTGAGCCCTGGTGCCCCATGGGGTGACAGAGCAGAGAGTTTTGTGCCCAGTGGCTCCAGAGCAGGGACATCCTTCGTGGTGGGTACCAAACTGCCAAAGAGAAGACTGCCTCCCAGGCGAGAAGTGGGCCGGTTGCTGGGCTGCGATTGAGGCCCTTGCTCTGAGTGGAAACCCTTGGTACCTGCTACATGTTTCTTCAGCATCTCTAGGGGAGAGCAAGAGACCTGGGTGGATTTAGCAGGACTGGGGTCCCAGGAGGGGCTGGGCCCTGCTTTCTCCTGCCTGCGTTGCAGCTTCTCGTCATCACTCAGGTAGGGGTTCTCCAGCTCCTCCTCCTCCTCCTCCTCCTCTTCCTCTTCCAGTGAAGGCACTTCCTGGGGGCTGGGTCCTGGCACCCATGGCCCAGGTTGGTCCTCCTCAATGGCAGGCAATGTGGCATACATGGCTAGGTAGGAGGAGCGTGGTGCCCGGGGTAATCGGTGAGTATGGAGGATTTCAGGAGGCTCCATGCTCCGCAGGGTGTCCAGGAAAATCTCCAGGTCTGCTGTCAGGGTTGCTTCATCCTCTTCCCTTGATGGCTCTGGGGACATCTTGCCTTTGGTCAAGTCAGGGACAAGCTGGGACTGCATGTTGGCTTCTGCGTGAGTTGGCCCTGGGGCAGGAGTGTCTTGTGGACTGGGGGACACCTTGACTCCTGAGATAGATGGAGTGTGGGGCACAGAAGAGCTCTGGACATTCTCTCTGGGGGCAGGGGCCGAGATGAGATTCTCCTCCGAGTCATGGACACGCTCATCCTGTCTGGAGGTCAGGGAAGCAGGGGCAGTGGGGCCTTGAGCAGTGTCTTTCTGGAGATGGGAAGGAGAAGGGCTGCCTGGAGGGCTCTGGACAACCTCCACTTGGATAGCAGAAACTTCCTCTATGCCCTGGACGACCTTGGTTGGCTTGTGGGATGAGACAGCAGCACCTGGGCCCTGCACAACCTCTTTTGGGATGTAAGATAGCGGTGCAGGACCAGGGTCCTGATGTGTGCCTTTCTGAGTGAGAGTGGGAACGGATACATTTTCAGAGTCCTGAACAAACTTATTCTTTGGGGAGCTTGGAACAGAAAGACCTGGGCTGGGGACAGTCTTCTTCCTTACAGAGGATGGAGCCACTGTCACCTCGCTCCTCACCATGGGCAGGATGGGGCCTGTGGCAGGATCTGAGAACGCCTCCATTTCTAAAAGGGGCAGGACATGGGGAGTGGGCTGGGGCCTGGGAAGAATGGTCACCATAGGCTCCTCTGGGGAGTGGGCCAGGTCCAGAGAAAGGACATGTGTCTGGGGTCTAGGAGAAGAAGGTGCTGGTGGTTGGCCCTGAGAAGTCTGAAGGGAGAGCGGGCTGGGGCCGGAGGTTTCCTGCACCCGTGCAGAGTCCCCTGCCCTGGCATCCTGGGCTCCATCTTGGTCTAGGGGTGGGTGGGCTGCAGGGATGCCCTGGTTCTGAAGTGGGTGAGCGACCGCTGGGACACCTGCAGGGGTCAGGGTTGAGGTGTCCTTTAACTCACTCAATGGCTGTCCCAGGGTTTTCCCCACTGTGCCACCCAGGCCTAAGCTCCTTGCCATGGGCCCCGTGGGCCTTGGGAGGCGGCTGGCAGCGGGGCTACGTTCAGCAGGCACAAGGCTACTCAGAAGTTCCAGGGCTTGGCTGCGGCTGGGTGAACCCTCAGCTCCGGGATTCACCACCACTGCCCGGACTGTGCGGGTCACGTGGCGACCCCTTGGCAAGGCCTCTCCCGACATTGTTGGCCCCACCGTCACAGAGCTGCTTACTCTGCGGTCCACATGCCCTCCCACCAGGGTGGTGGTCCGCACAGTGCGTGTCACTCGCCATTCCTCATGGTTTCTGGAGCTCCCACTGGTGACACCCATACCAGGGTGGGGACTTGGCTCACGTGGCCCAGGCAAGGGTACCAAGAGCTCAGTCCTGGCCATTGCTCCCATACTTGGTGATTCAGTCCTAGGAGCCTGGAGTCCACCGTCAGTCCAGTCCACAGCCTCCTTCAGCCTCCCCACTGGTCTTTTCTCCTTGGGAGGTAGTGTGTACTTCCTGGAGAAGATGGGACCGTGGCTCTGGAAGTGCACGGATTCAGCCTCATCTCCAGAGCGCTGGTAATTCACAGTCTCTTCTTCCTTTGTAACAAAACCATTGACTTCTTCTCGCCGGAAGCTGTGTTCCAACATATCCTCCTGTGGAGCATCCATCTGGGAAGACCCTGACACCAGAGACACCTTGTGAAAATGGTGTTTGGTCTCTTCCTGGGCGGGAGGCCGCTGCCGCCATGTCAGTGTCGCACTTACTACTCGGGCCTCAGCCCGGGTAGGGGGCCCAGCTGTCTCCTCCATGTTGGGCCCCAGCAACCTGTCCTGAGATGTCTTTGTCACACTGTGGTCCAGCTCTCTGCACATGGTGGGAGGGAAAAAAAGAAATGAGCACTCTAAATTCGGACGTTGTGTCGCATGCCTTTAATCCTAGCACTCGGGAGGCAGAGGTAGGAGGATTGCTGTGAGTTCAAGGCCACCTTGAGACTACATAGTGAATTCCAGGTCAGCCTGAGCTAGAGTGAGACCCTACCTCAAAAAAGAAAGAAGGAAGGAAGGAAAGAAAGAAAGAAAGAAAGGAAGGAAGGAAGGAAGGAAGGAAGGAAGGAAGGAAGGAAGGGTGCACTCTAGGGTAGAAGGGTAGCTTCCTAAGGCCCAGGACAACTGGCCTGGCCTGGCCTGACTAGGATACCTCAGCCACTTGACCTTTTGGTCTTTGCTTCCTCATCTGTAAAATGGGCATAAGTCTCCAGCTTCTGATTTGAATCATCAGAGCCTCTTCGCTGCTCATATCCCCCACTTGCACAGGATTTCCTCCTTTGAGGTCCCCAGTTAGTGAAGCTGCAACCTTAGGCCAGGAGAGAGTTGAAAGCAGAGAGGATGACCTGTTTGTCTCTGACCTATGGAGGGCACTTGGCCTCTGCCATTCGTGAGTGCTTTGCCCTGACCCTGTTCTTCCTAGGTTTCTTCCCTCCCCCCACCCACTCAGACTGTGTCCTCTCCCTCCAGCTCCCCCGAAAGAGGGCAGGAATATCATCAATGGCAAGTGGCAGCTGCAGCAAAGCAACACCAAGAGCTGGTTTCATGCTCAGGAGAGAACACCACGCCTCCTCCTCGTGGTTTCCTGTACTCTACACAGCCAGAGAAACTCCCTAGTAATGAACTATAGAAATGATCCCTGAAAGTATAATTTTATTATTTTTTTTTTTGAAGTAGGGTCTTGCTCTAGCCCAGGCTGACCTGGAATTCATTATGTAGTCTCAGGCTGGTCTTAAACTCACGACGGTCCTCCTACCTCTGCCTCCCAAGTGCTGGGATTAAAGGCAGGTGCTCCTAGGTTTCTTAAAGGGAAGCTAAGGGGACTGAAGAGAGGGCTTAGTGAGTAAAGTACTTGCAAGCATGAGGACCTGAGTTCAAATCCCAGTCCAACTCCCATGTAAAAGTTGGGCCTGGTGATGCATGCTTATAATCCTTGCACTGGTCAGGCAGAGACAGATAATCTCTAGGGCTTATTGGCTAGCCAGTCTAGCAGAACCAGTAAATTCTAGGTTCAGTGTGAGTTCTTGTCTTAAAAAATGAGGTGAGGGGACGGGGAAATGGCTTAGTGGTTAAGGCATTTGCCCACAAAGCCTAAGGATCCCAGTTCAATTCCCCAGGACCCACAAGCCAGATGCACAAGGTGGCGCATGCATCTGGAGTTCGTTTGCAGTGGCTGAAGGCCCTGGTGTGCTCATTCTTTTTCTCTGTGCTTCTTCCTCTCCCTCTCTCTCTCTCTCTCAAATAAATAAATTAAAAAAAAATAAGGTGAGGACTGGAGAGATGGCCCCGTGGTTAAAAAAGTACTTGTGGGCTAGAGAGATGGCTTAGCAGTTAAGGCACTTGCCTGCAAAGCCAAATGACCCAGGTTCAATTCCCCAGGACCCATGTAAGCCAGATACACAAGGTGGAGCACACACCTGGAGTTCCTTTGCAGTGGCTGAAGGCCCTGATGCACTATAATCTCTCTCTCTCTCTCTCTCTCTACATGCCTCTATCTCTCTAATAAATAAATAAATACAAATATTTTTAAGTATTTGTTGGGCTGAGGAGATTGCTCAGAGGTTGGAGGCACTTGCTTGCAAGTCTGTAGGCCCAAGTTTGTCTCCCCAGCACTCATGCAAAGCCTGATATAAAGTAGTGCATGAGCCAGATGTGGTGGCGCACGCCTTTAATCCCAGCACTCAGGAGGCAGAGGTAGGAGGATTGCCATGAGTTGAAGGCCACCCTAAGACTACATAGTGAATTCCAGGTCAGCCTGAGCTAGAGCGAGACCCTACCTGAAAAACAAAAAAATAAAATAAAATAAATAAAAATAAAGCGGTGCATGTACCTGTGATCCCAAAGTGCCTACAGCAATGGGAGGTGGAACCAGAAGAATCCAGAAACTTTCACACAAACTGCACACAAAGCTAAAATAAAATAGAATAAACAAGGCCATGTGTAGTGGCACACGCCTTTATTCCCAGCACTGGGAAAGGAGAGGTAGGAGGATCGCTGTGAGTTCAAGGCCACCTGAGACTACATAGTGAATTCCAGGTCAGCCTGGACTAAAGCAAGACCTTACCTTTAAAAAAAAAACAATAAATAGGCAGGCGTGGTGGTGCACACCTTTAATCAAAGCATTCGGTAGGCAAAGGTAAAAGGATGGCCATGAGTTCAAGGCCACCCTGAGATTACATAGTGAATTCCAGGTCAGCCTAGGCTAGAGTGAAACCCTACCTTGAAAAACCTAAATAAATAAAGTGAAGAGAGACTAAGCAACATATCTAATGTCCACCTATGGCCTTATGTGCCTGGACATGTGCATACATACTATCACATACATGCATGCTCACACATCCATACACACATACACATAAAAGGGAAGTAGGGCTGTAGAGATGGCTTAGCTGTTAAGGCACTTGCTTGCAAAGCCAAAGGACCCAAGTTTGACTCCCAGGACCCACCTAAGCCTGATGTGCATGATGACACATGCATCTTTCAAGGCCACCCTGAAGTTACATAGTGAATTCAGGTCAGCCTGAGCTAGAGTGAAACCCTACCTTGAAAACCTAAATAAATAAAGTGAAGAGACTAAGCAACATGTATCTAATGTCCACCTATATGGCCATATGTGCCTGGACATGCCTTACATACTATCACATACATGCATTATACACATCCATACACACATACACATAAAAGGGAAGTAGGGCTGTAGAGATGGCTAAGCTGTTAAGGCGCCTTGCAAGCCAAGGACCCAAGTTTGACTCCCCAGGACCCACCTAAGCCTGATGTGCATGATGACACATGCATCTGGCATTTGTTTGCAGTGGCTGGAGGCGCTGTGCACCTACTCTTTTTATCTGCCTCTCTCTCTCTCTCTCTCTCTCTCTCAAATAAATAAATTTTAAAACTAAAAATATTCAAAGGAAACTAAGGAAAAATGACTTGTCTTCAAACAAAGCTGGGTCTCCCGGTCTGTTGCTCACTTACTGAATGACCTTGAGCAGGCCTCAGCCACAAACCTGGAGGACTTTGAGGACTTGTTTGACAGGGCCTGCCAGGGTCCAGTAGGATAGAAAGAATAAAACTCTGAGCCCGTGTGTGGCCTCACCTTAGTTCCAGCCCTTGGGAGGTGAGGCAGGGAGTGATCACCACAGAGTTCAAGGCCACCCTGAGAGCGAATTAGTTCAACCTGGAGCTAGAGTGAGACCCTACCTCAAAAAAAAAAAAAAAAAGAAAGAAAGAAAGAAAAAGATTTAGCCGGCGTAGGCACACTTTAATCCCAGCACTCTGGAGATTGTTAGGAGGATTGTAGTGAGTTTGAGCCACCCAAGACTGTTACAGTGAATTCCAGGTTAGCCTAGGATAGAAAGCAAGACCTACCAAAAAAAAAAAAAAAAAAAAGAGCTGGGCATGGTGGCGCATGCCTTTAATCCCAACACTGAGGGCAGCAGAGGTAGGAGGATCTCCAAGAGTTCGAGGCCACCCTGAGACTACATAGTTAATTCCAGGTCAGCCTGAACCAGAGTGAGACCTTCTACCTTGCAAAACCAAAAAGACAAAAAAAAAAAGAAGAAGAAAAGAAAAATAGAATGCAAACTCACTTTCTACACTAAAATGCTGGCTAAGAACGCCCCAAAGTCCCAAGGAGATGGATGGTCATGTAAGTAGTAGGTGTGCATGTGTCCTATGCAGGATCTCTGACACTAGCCAGAGCATTGCACATTTCGTGTGCTTCCGTAGCTTAACGGAGCCCACTTGAACCCTGAATGCACTCTTTTGATCTTACAAGTACCTCTGGGACACCTTGCTAAATATTTTATATCTGTAGTCCAGATGAAAACCCAGAAGAATCCCAGAAGTATGACCACTCATGAAGAATAAACTATGGGGGCTGGAGAGATGGCTTAGCAGTTAGACACTTGCCTGCGAAGCCCACTCTGACCTATGTTCAACTTCTCCAGATCCCATGTAAGCCAGACATACACAGAGTAGATGCACAGGCTACTTACGCACAAAGGTGGCTGAGTTCAATTGCAGTGGCTGGAGGCCCTGGCATGGTTGGGCGGCACTTGTAGTAGCAGGCATGGTGGTGCACACCTATAAGCCCAGCACTCCAGAGGCAGAGGTAGGAGGATGGCTGTGAGTGTGAGGCCAAACCCTGAGACTACATAGTGAATTCCAGGTTAGTCACAGCAGCACCCTACCTCAAAAAAAATTAAAAGCCAGGCGTGGTGGCACGCTTTAATCTCAGCACTGAAGCAGAGGTAGTAGGATCACCATGACCCAAGGCCACCCTGAGACTACAGTGTAATTCCAGGTCATCCTGAGCTAGAGTGAGACCCTACCTCAAAACCAAAAGCAAAGAAAGAAAGAAAGAAAGAAAGAAAGAAAGAAAGAAAGAAAGAAAGAAGGAAGGAAGGAAGGAAGGAAGGAAGGAAGGGACAGAAGGAAGGAAAACAAAAGAAAGAAAAAAAATTGCTAAGTTATAAACAAACATTCCCATTTTGCCCATAAGATTTCAAGAAGATCAAAGAGATTAAAAATTTGTCTCCTCCTGCTGCCCAGTAGCAGTTGAGACTTATACCCCACCCTAATGGATTCAGCCACATTCTAAACTCCCTACTCTATTTATCTGTAACTGAGTCTCTGGTTTGGGATTTAATGTGTTGTTGGTTTTGGGACAGAGTCTCGAGATGTTGCTCAGGCTGGGCCCTGGAACTTACCCTCCTCCTGCTTCAGTATTCAGACTGAGTGCGGCAGAGCATGTACGCCATGCTCAACTGAGGGTTTACCTGTGTGTGTGAGCCCAGACCAGTCTCAAACTCCTGGCACTTTTTCTGCTTCAGCCTCTCAGTGCTGAGATTACAGGGATGCCCCATGCCTGACTGAGGACAGGGTCTCATGGTGCCCAGGGTGACCTCAACTTTGCCAGGTAGCCAAGACTGGCCTTGCTTCCTGATCCTGTGCCTCAACCTCTGAGTGCTGGAATTATAGGCATGCAACAATTACACTCTGATTATGTGGGTGCTAGAATCAAACCCAGGGCTTCTCGCGATTCTAGGCAGGCACTCTACCCACTGAGCCATAGCTCCTAGCCCTAGGTTCACTTCTTTAAATTATATTTTATTTATTTGAGAGAGGGAGAAGAGGCTGCAGTAGAGAGAGAGAGAGAGAGACGGGCACGCCAGGCCTCTAGCCACTGCAAACGAACTCAGACACATGTGCCCCTTGTGCATCTGGCTCACGTGGGTCCTGGAGAATGGAAACAGGATCCTTGGCTTTTAAAGGCCCACTCAGGTCTGGGGCCACCCACCCCCACCTGCTGATCTCCAAGCAACACTGATCATAACAAGCCTATTTTTGGTTCTTTTTAATTTTTATTTTAATTATTTATTTATTTATTTGAGAGCAACAGACAGAGAGAAAGAGGCAGATAGAGAGAGAATGGGCACGCCAGGGCCTCCAGCCACTGCAAATCACAACTCCAGACGCATGCGCCACCTTGGTGCATCTGGCTTACGCGGTCCTGGGAAACCAAGCCTCGAACTGGGGCTCCTACACAAGCAAGCACTTAAATCGCTAGTTTTTCATCTCTCCAGCCCAACAAGCCTATTTTCTTAGACCTGAAGACCCCATAGAGGTCTGCCTGCTCCTGCTCATCCCTTACTCTGGTGCCAGCCCATCTAGATCAGTGCCTCCTCTCCATGAGCCAGCCCTCAGATGCCACAACCTGAGTGAGAAGTGGGGCCCACGTTCTCACTCCTCCTCCCCATCTCCACCTCCTCACTCACTCCTGAGAAGCTACTAGAACCCAGAACTTTGACTCCGCTCTGTAGCCCCAGCAATGACTCAGGCTCATGAGGGGCAGAGATGAAAGGGGCTTGAGGCCTAGAGAAGCCTGACTCGACTCAGGACCACTGCTGGCGCCTTCACGCATCTGGGACACAGGGCCTGAGGGGCCCCCGACATGGCCTATGAGTAGGGGAGGAGGAGGCCTGATGATCCTCAACCTTTCACCAGTCATGGCTTGCTGGGAACCCATGCACCTAGATACCATGCCTGATCCTTAACGCTCACTATGGCCTGACTCCTCCTGTCCTCATTGAAGAGTTACTCTTCTTCCTGTGGCACCTGTCCTCACTGAATGGCTGCCAGGAGCGTCACCTCACTGGGCACCCCAGTCCCTGTCCTCCTCACCAAGTTCTCTCTATTTCTGAATTCAACAATAAATACTAAAGGCTAACTACCATCTCCGACGTCCTGTCCCTGACGGGTGGGGGTGGGGGATGACTGTATGAGTTCTAACTCATTCATTCGCTCATTCAATACTAATTATGCCAGGTGAGGTGCCAGGCCCTGGTCAGAGATTCACCCAATGCTAGTGTTCTCAAGAAGATGGTATCCTAGGAGCTCCAGAGCTAAAGAAGCTGATTGCTTGAAAGTCCCATGGCTTCACTCAAGCCACAGGAAAAATAGCCGCAAAGGAAACTGTCGGCAAGTCACCTAGATACTATGGATGGCCTCCCAGCACCTAGAGTTCCATGCCTTTCTGAGCCCAGCCCAACCCAGGACAACACCCCTGATGGCCACTCATATCTCGAAGCATGTGGTCACAGCTTCTGCTTGCATATTTCTTAGGACAAGGAAGTCACCTCTGACAGCTCAATTTTGTCCCATCCCCACAGTCACACTGTTAGAATGTTTCTTCTGCTGTGCTGGAATCTGCCTACTGTGGCTCCCTGCTTTTGTCCTGACCTGAGACACACCTCAGTAACCTGGCTGCCTCTCTGGGCAGGCAGAAGTGCCCCTTCTCGTACCAGAAGTAGATTTGCTGGCAGATGACTCAGACCTCCAAACAAGGTGTGTGTGGGGTTGGGAAGGGAGAGGCTGGAGGAGGGGGCGGGGGAGGTGGAAAAGTCTAACTCCAACAAGTCCTGATTCTCCCCGCTACCTGTGAGTCACTCCCAACCAGCCAACCAGTCCACAGGCCCACATGCTGGCAAGCTCATGCCACGCCACATAGGCACACAGAGTCACAGACCCACAGCATAAAAATGTAGACACCTACTGGATAAACACAGCCAGAAACATATGTGTAGTCATGGACAGAGGCACCTACCAAGAGTACACACTCATGGTACCCCCAAAATACAAATAACAAACCACATGCCCCAATGAAATAAGGTGGCACCGCACACACACGTGTGCATACATCTCTAAGACACATATTCAGTTCATATAGGCACGAGCTCTTGTCTCTTTGAAATTCACCTGTGCTTGAACATGGATACAAGTGCCATGCACACACATGGACCCTCCCACTTTGTAGTTCTGCCCATTCCCATATTTGCTAATAATTCTGCATAGAAAAATTTGTGGCAGGGCTGAGAAATGGATTAGCAGTTACAAGTGCTTGCCTGCAAAGTTTATGGTCTAAGTTCAATTCCCAGGACCACTTTGCTTTCAGATGCCATGTAGGTACATGTGTCTGAATCTACGGCAGTGGCTAGAGGTCCTGACATGCCCATATTCATTCTCTCTCTCTCTCATAAATAAATAAATATTTTTTTAACTGTGGCAGAAAGTGGACATAGAAGGATGGTATCCTTGGGGGTTACCTTCCTTCCTCTGTGTGAGTGGGGAGGACCTAGCTTTCCAAATCAGTCAATATCTGCCTGAGCCCAAACAGCCGGGACAACCCTGTGTCCCTTCAGGTCACTTCTACTACTCTTTACCTGCCCCTCTCCAAGGCCACCTCCCTCTCTCCACTATCTCCCCTCTTCTGCAGCTCCATCTCCCCAATTCTGGGACACCCAGGTAGCTCTCAGGGACAGTCTGAGCCCTCCACCTCTCCATTCCTGGTGCACTGACTCTTGCCCACAAGACCTGGGTCTCCGTATCAGCCCTGCTAACACTGCCTCAGATCTACAGGCCACAGGAAACCCTGGGTTCCACATGGCAACCGTGGGCTGGAGAGATGAAGCTCAGTAATAAAGGCCCTGCCCATATGGCAACTGCATGCCAACCTCAGCTCTACACAAAGCCACAGAGGCCTCTCTCTCTCTCTTTTTTTTTTTAAATTAGTTATGGACATAATCAGTATGTAAACACATGTTGGTACCATCCTTACCCTCATCCCTGTCCCCTGGGGACACTCCTCCCATGGGACAATAGGGTCATGCATTGTGGGGTAGCCATCAGTTATGGGAAGACGCAATGTCTCTGTATGAATGTCCCAACTTGTGGCTCTAACAATCTTTCCGCCTCCTCTTCCACGAATTTCCTTGAGATAGAGGCCTCTTAATGAGGCAAGAGGGAATAAGATCAGAGCACAGCCAGGAACCTGGGTTCAAATTCTGGGCCCTGGCTGTCCAGCGTTGACTTTGGGGAAGTGATTTAACCTTGCTGGAGCCTCAATCTCCTACTTTATTGTGGGGTGGTACAGATTGGCCCCTACTTCTTAAGGCTACGTAAGGATTAAATACAATTATAAAATAAGGTGAGGACTGGAGAGATGGCCCCGTGGTTAAAAAAAGTACTTGTGGGCTAGAGAGATGGCTTAGCAGTTAAGGCACTTGCCTGCAAAGCCAAATGACCCAGGTTCAATTCCCAGGACCCATGTAAGCCAGATACACAAGGTGGAGCACACACCTGGAGTTCCTTTGCAGTGGCTGAAGGCCCTGATGCACTATAATCTCTCTCTCTCTCTCTCTCTCTCATGCCTCTATCTCTCTAATAAATAAATAAATACAAATATTTTTAAGTATTTGTTGGGCTGAGGAGATTGCTCAGAGGTTGGAGGCACTTGCTTGCAAGTCTGTAGGCCCAAGTTTGTCTCCCCAGCACTCATGCAAAGCCTGATATAAAGTGGTGCATGAGCCAGGTGTGGTGGCGCACGCCTTTAATCCCAGCACTCAGGAGGCAGAGGTAGGAGGATTGCCATGAGTTGAAGGCCACCCTAAGACTACATAGTGAATTCCAGGTCAGCCTGAGCTAGAGCGAGACCCTACCTGGAAAAACCAAAAAAAATAAAAATAAAATAAATAAAAATAAAGCGGTGCATGTACCTGTGATCCCAAAGTGCCTACAGCAATGGGAGGTGGAACCAGAAGAATCCAGAAACTTTCACACAAACTGCACACAAAGCTAAAATAAAATAGAATAAACAAGGCCATGTGTAGTGGCACACGCCTTTATTCCCAGCACTGGGAAAGGAGAGGTAGGAGGATCGCTGTGAGTTCAAGGCCACCTGAGACTACATAGTGAATTCCAGGTCAGCCTGGACTAAAGCAAGACCTTACCTTTAAAAAAAAAACAATAAATAGGCAGGCGTGGTGGTGCACACCTTTAATCAAAGCATTCGGGAGGCAAAGGTAAAAGGATGGCCATGAGTTCAAGGCCACCCTGAGATTACATAGTGAATTCCAGGTCAGCCTAGGCTAGAGTGAAACCCTACCTTGAAAAACCTAAATAAATAAAGTGAAGAGAGACTAAGCAACATATCTAATGTCCACCTATGGCCTTATGTGCCTGGACATGTGCATACATACTATCACATACATGCATGCTCACACATCCATACACACATACACATAAAAGGGAAGTAGGGCTGTAGAGATGGCTAAGCTGTTAAGGCACTTGCTTGCAAAGCCAAAGGACCCAAGTTTGACTCCCCAGGACCCACCTAAGCCTGATGTGCATGATGACACATGCATCTGGCATTTGTTTGCAGTGGCTGGAGGCGCTGGTGCACCCCTTCTCTTTTTATCTGCCTCTCTCTCTCTCTCTCTCTCTCTCTCAAATAAATAAATTTTAAAACTAAAAATATTCAAAAGGGAAACTAAGGAAAAATGAGCTTGTCTTCAAACAAAGCTGGGTCTCCCGGGTCTGTTGCTCACTTACTGAATGACCTTGAGCAGGCCTCAGCCACAAACCTGGAGGACTTTGAGGACTTGCTTGACAGGGCCTGCCAGGGTCCAGTAGGATAAAAAGAATGCAAACTCTGAGCCCGGTGAGGTGGCTCACACCTTTAGTTCCAGCCCTTGGGAGGCAGAGGTAGGAGTATCGCCATGAGTTCAAGGCCACCCTGAGAGCGAATTTCAGTTCAACCTGAGCTAGAGTGAGACCCTACCTCAAAAAAAAAAAAAAAGTAAAGAAAAGAAAAGATTTAGCCGGGCGTGGTGGCACACGCCTTTAATCCCAACACTCGGAGGCAGAGGTAGGAGGATCTCCAAGAGTTCGAGGCCACCCTGAGACTACATAGTTAATTCCAGGTCAGCCTGAACCAGAGTGAGACCCTACCTTGCAAAACCAAAAAAAAGACAAAAAAAAAAAAGAAGAAGAAAAAGAAAAATAGAATGCAAACTCACTTTCTACACTAAAATGCTGGCTTAAGAACGTCCCAAAGTCCTGGAGATGGATGGTCATGTAAGTAGGTGTGCATGTGTCCCATGCAGGATCTCTGACACTAGCCAGAGCACAGGCACATTTGTGTGCTTCCGTGTAGCTTAACGGAGCTCAATGGAACCCTGAATGCACTTTGACCTTACAAGTACCTCTGGGACACCTTGCTAAATATTTTATATCTGTAGTCCAGATGAAAACCCAGAAGAATCCCAGAAGTATGACCACTCATGAAGAATAAACTATGGGGGCTGGAGAGATGGCTTAGCAGTTAGGACACTTGCCTGCGAAGTCTAATGACCCATGTTCAACTCTCCAGATCCCATGTAAGCCAGACATACAAGGTGATACATGCACAAGGCCACGCATGTGCACAAAGGTGGCTGGTGTTCAATTGCAGTGGCTGGAGGCCCTGGCATGGTTGAAGGCACTTGTAGTAGCAGGCATGGTGGTGCACACCTATAAGCCCAGCACTCCAGAGGCAGAGGTAGGAGGATGGCTGTGAGTGTGAGGCCACCCTGAGACTACATAGTGAATTCCAGGTTAGCCTGGGCTACAGCAGCACCCTACCTCAAAAAAAAAAAAAATTAAAAGCCAGGCGTGGTGGCGCACGCTTTTAATCTCAGCACTCGGGAAGCAGAGGTAGTAGGATCACCATGAATTCAAGGCCACCCTGAGACTACAGTGTGAATTCCAGGTCATCCTGAGCTAGAGTGAGACCCTACCTCAAAAAACCAAAAGCAAAGAAAGAAAGAAAGAAAAGAAAGAAAGAAAGAAAGAAAGAAAGAAGAAAAGAAGGAAGGAAGGAAGGAAGGAAGGTTAAAAAACAAAAGAAAGAAAAAATTGCTAAGTTATAAACAAACATTCCCATTTTGCCCATAAGATTTCAAGAAGATCAAAGAGATTAAAAATTTGTTCTGCTGCCCAGTAGCAGTTGAGACTTGTACCCCCAATTCTAATGGACTAGCCACATTCTAAACTCCCTACTCTATTTATCTGGTAAACTGAGTCTCTGGTTTGGGGATTTACTTGTGTTGTTGGTTTTGGGACAGAGTCTCGAGATGTTGCTCAGGCTGGCCTCAAATTTACCCTCCTCCTGCTTCAGTATTCAGACTATGGGCATGAGCATGTATTACCATGCTCAAATGAGGGTTTACTCGTGTGTGTGAGCCCAGACTAGTCTCAAACTCCTGGCACTTTTTCTGCTTCAGCCTCTCAGGTGCTGAGATTACAGGGATGTGCCCCATGCCTGACTGAGGACAGGGTCTCATGGTGCCCAGGATGACCTCAACTTTGCTAGGTAGCCAAGACTGGCCTTGAGCTCCTGATCCTTGTGCCTCAACCTCCTGAGTGCTGGAATTACAGGCATGCATCACCACACCTGATTATGTGGTGCTAGAAATCAAACTCAGGGCTTCGCGCATTCTAGGCAGGCACTCTACCCACTGAGCCATAGCCCTAGCCCTAGGGTTCACTTTTTTAAATTATATTTTATTTATTTGAGAGGGAGAAAGAGGCTGGTAGAGAGAGAGAGAGAGAATGGGCACGCCAGGGCCTCTAGCCACTGCAAACGAACTCCAGACACATGTGCCCCCTTGTGCATCTGGCTCACGTGGGTCCTGGAGAATCGAACCAGGATCCTTTGGCTTTTAAAGGGGCCCACCTCAGGTCTGGGGGGCCACCCACCCCCACCTGCTGATCTCCAAGCAACACTGATCATAACAAGCCTATTTTTAATTTTTTGTTTATTTTTTATTTATTTATTTGAGAGCAACAGACACAGAGAAAGAGGCAGATAGAGAGAGAGAATGGGCACGCCAGGGCCTCCAGCCACTGCAAACTAACTCCAGACGCATGCGCTACCTTGTGCATCTGGCTTACGTGGGTCCTGGGGAACCAAGCCTCGAACTGGGGTCTTTAGGTTTCACAAGCAAGCACTTAACCGCTAAGCCATCTCTCCAGGCCCAACAAGCCTATTTTTAGACCTGAAGAGCCCATAGAGGTCTGCCTGCTCCTGCTCATCCCTACTCTGGTGCCAGCCCATCTTCAGATCAGTGCCTCCTCTCCATGAGCCAGCCCCTAGATGCCACAACCTGAGTGAGAAGTGGGGCCCACTGCCTCAATTCTCCTCCCCCATCTCCACCTCCCTCACTCACTCCTGAGAAGCTACTAGAACCCAGAACTTTGACCTGCTCTGTAGCCCCAGCAATGACTCAGGTTTTATGAGGGGCAGAGATGAAAGGGGCTGAGGCCTAGAGAAGCCTGACTCGACTCAGGACCACTGCTGGCTACCACTGCATCTGGGACAGGGCCTGAGGGGGCCCCCGATGGCCTATGAGTAGGGAGGAGGAGGCCTGGATGATCCTCAACCTTTCACCAGTCATGGCTTGCTGGGAACTCATGCACCTAGATACCCCATGCCTGATCTTAACGCCTCACTATGGCCTGACTCCTCCTGTCCTCATTGAAGAGTTACCCTTCTTCCTGTGGCACCTGTCCTCACTGGAATGGCTGCCAGGGAGCGTCACCTCTCACTAAGCACCCCTAAAGTCCCTGTCCTCCTCACCAAGTTCTCTCTCTATTTCTGAATTCCGAATAATAAATACCAAAGGCTACCCGCCATCTCCGGACGTCCTGGTCCCTGACGGGTGGGGGTGGGGTGGGGGGGATGACTGTATGAGTTCTAACCTATTCATTCGCTCATTCAATACTAATTATGCCAGGTGAGGTGCCAGGCCCTGGTCAGACTCACCCAATGCTAGTGTTCTCAAGAAGATGGTATCCTAGGAGCCCAGAGCTAAAGAAGCTGACGTTTGGAAAGTCCCATGGGCTTCACCAAGCCACAGGAAAACAGCCGCAAGGAAACTGTCGGCAAGTCACCTAGATACTATGGATGGCCTCCCAGCAATCAGAGTTCCATGCCTTTCTGAGCCCAGCCCAACCCAGGACAACACCCCTGATGGCCACTCATTCCTGAAGCATGTGGTCACAGCTTCTGCTTGCATATTTCTAGGGACAAGGAAGTCACCTCTTGACAGTTCACCTGTCCCATCCCTGGACAGTCATGACTGTTAGAATGTTTTTCAAGCTGTGTTGGAATCTGCCTACCTGTGGCTCCCTGCTTTTGTCCTGACTCTGAAGACACACCCCAGTAACCTGGCTGCCTCCTCTGGGCAGGCAGAAGTGCCCCTTCTCAGACCAGAAGTAGATTTGCTGGCAAGATGACCTGTGACCTCCAAACAAGGTGTGTGGGGTTGGGAAGGGAGAGGCTGAGGAGGGGGCGGGGGGAGTGTGGGAAAAGTCTAACTCAACAAGTCCTGGATTCTCCCCGCTTACCTGTGAGTCACCCCCAAACTAGGCCAAACCAGTCCACAGGCCCACATGCTGGCAAGCTCATGCTACGTCACATAGGCACACAGAGTCACAGACCCACAGCATAAAAATGTAGACACCTACCTGGATAAACACAGCCAGAAACATATGCAGTCATGGACAGAGGCACCCACCAAGACACACACTCACAGGTACCCCCAAAATACAACAACAAACATGCAAACCACATGCCCCACAATGAAATACAGGCACCGTAACACACACGTGTGCATACATCTCTAAGACACACAGTCAGTTCATAGGCACGAGCTCTTGTTCCCTTGAAATTCACCTGTGCTTGAACATGGACATGTGCGTGCATGCACACATGGACTCCCACTTGTAGTTCTGCCCATTCCCATATTTGCTAATAATTCTGCATAGAAAAATTTGTGGCAGGGCTGGAGAAATGGATTAGCAGTTAAGGTGCTTGCCTGCAAAGTTTAAGGGTCTAAGTTCAATTCCCCAGGACCCACTTAAGCCAGATGCACATGGTGGTACATGTGTCTGGAATTCATTTGCAGTGGCTAGAGGTCCTGACATGCCCATATTCATTCTCTCTCTCTCATAAATAAATAAATATTTTTTTTAACTGTGGCAGAAAGTGGACATAGAAGGATGGTATCCCTGGGGGTTACCTTCCTTCCTCTGTGAGCGGGGAGGACCTAGCTTTCCAAATCAGTCATTATCTGCCTGAGCCCAAACAGCCGGAACCCTGTGTCCCTTCAGATCACTCTACTACTCTTTACCTGCCCCTCTCCAAGGCCACCTCCCTCTCTCCACTATCTCCCTTCTTCTGCAGCCCATCCTCTAATTCTGGGACACCCAGGCAGCTCTCAGGGACAGTCTGAGCCCTCCACCTCTCCATTCCCTGGTGCACTGACTCTTGCCCACAAGACCTGGGTCTCCCTGCATCAGCCCTGCTAACACTGCCTCAGATCTACAGGCCACAGGAAACCCTGGGTTCCACATGGCAACCGTGGGCTGGAGAGATGGCTCAGTAATAAAGGCCCTTGCCCATATGGCAACTGCATACAACCCTCAGCTCTACACAAAGCCACAGAGGCCTCTCTCTCTTTTTTTTTTAAATTAGTTATGGACATAATCAGTATGTAAACAGCACATGTTGGTACCATCCTTACCCTCATCCCTGTCCCCCTGGGGACACTCCCCCATGGGGATTGTGGGTCATGCATTGTGGGGGTAGCCATCAGTTATGGGGAAGACGCAATGTCTCTGTGCATAACGCCCCAACTTGTGGCTCTAACAATCTTTCTGCCTCCTCTTCCACGAATTTCCTTGAGATAGAGGCCTCTTAATGAGGCAAGAGGGAATAAGATCAGAGCACAGCCAGGAACCTGGGTTCAAATTCTGGCCCCTTCGCTGTCCAGTTGACTTTGGGGAAGTGATTTAACCTTGCTGAGCCTCAATCTCCTACTTTACTAGGTGGTAGTGAAGAGATTGGCCCCTACTTCTTAAGGCTTCGTAAGGATTAAATACAATTATGCTTAGAAAACAAATCACAAGGGCTGGGGAGATTGCACCATGGTTAAAGGTGCTTGCTTGCAAAGGCACTTGCCAATTGGGGTTTGATACCCACATAAAGCAAGATGCAAAATGTAGCATGCACACACATACACACACACACACACACAAATATACATAAACAAATAAAACTGGGAAGTAGGGCTGGAGAGATGGTCCAGCAGTTAAGGCACTTGTCTGCCAAGCCTAAGGACCCAAGTTCTATTCCCTGGTACCCAATGTAAAGCCAGATGCACAAGGTGGCACATGTGTCTGGAGTTTGGTTGCAGTGGTTAGAGACCCTGGTGTTCTCTCTCTCTCTCTCTCTCTATCGCTCTCAAACAAATAAATTAAATTAAAAAATAGAAAGTAAACAAATCATAGGTATCCACGCCACCCTCAGCGGGAGTCTCTCAAAGCCCCTCCAGAGACTCGGGGCCCTTCCTAGTAGTCCTAGCCAGGTCCCTGTTCATCCCTCCTCAGTGAGTTTTGCGTGTCCTCTCCAAGTACACCAGCCCAATTTAGAAGAGTCCGTTCAAGCAAATAAAAACTGAGGCCTGGGAATCTCGGCTCCTCTTCCTGTGGCCACCAGCACAGCCAGGTGGGGTAATTATTGCTGCCACTGATGTGTAATTAATAAGCATCCCTGCTATTTTGGCAGCCAGGCTCTCTGGAGTTCAAAGCATGTGCCTGCGAACCATCTCCTTCTTCCTCTTCTCTGGCTACCATATCCACTCCATAAATCAAGGCCCAGAGAGGTTAAGCAACCTGTGCTAGGTCATTCAGCCCTCTGGCTGGGTGCCTGTCCCTAGCTTGGATCCGTGGTCTTTGGGGAGTGGTAGGAGTTACCAAGGGAAAGGTCACCCCTGACTTGCCCATCTCTGGCAGGCAAGGGAGGACAGTAAGCGGTGGGTTCAGGGGAGAAAAATGGGGAAGGGAGCAGAGGTGGAACTGGGGACAGGGTGGCAGAGCTAGCTCATGCCCAAGATGCCAAATGGATGGAGATTCATTCCCCAGAACCAAGCAGAAGGACCCAAAAGAGAGCAGTCACGCCAAGTTCCCCTCCCACCGTAACACCCCTCTGGGACCAACCTCCAACTCACCGGCTATGTGGGAACCTGAGTTCCAGGCCAGCCTGGAGCTCCTGCCGCTTGTTCTCTCCCCTCCGAAGAGACAGGGATCTCAGCTGGGGCTCTCGGGGCTGGTTGGTTGGGCACCCCGTGATGGGGCGGAGCCCCTGAGGAGGCTCCTGCCAGCCCCTGGATTCCTCAGGGCCACAGAGGTGGGGAGCTGGTCGGGCCGGTTCCTTGCCCTCCTCTCCAAGCGCCTGCCCGCACCCCTGCAGGGTGACAGTGATGTGGTAGCGGGTTCTCTTGACAGAGGGATGAGGGTATGGCTGGTATGGCTCTGGGGTGTCAGGCTTGCCCTTTGTCCCTTCTGCTGTGGGGAAGGACACAGGGCGGGGCAGCGGGGACGAGTCTTCCAGGCTGCTGGGTAGCTTGAGTCTTAGCGAGACCTCTGGGGCACTGTTTTGGGGATTCTGGCAGGTGCGGCCTAGGGCTTCCTGTTCCAAACATGGAGGGAAAGGCTCTGGGGGCGAGGAGTGCCAGCTACCAGCAGGCTCTGCTGAGGACATTGCTGGTGCCAGGCTGTCCGTCCCTATGGAGGCATAGTTGGCCAAGTCACAGGCGCTGCCCACCGCTGGCCTCTGGAGACGCCCCAGGGGCTGAGTTCCTCTTCCTAAGATGTGTCTCTGCTTGTGACTCCAGAAACCCCAGTGGCTATCAACCCAAAGGTCACTTTCTGAACGGCTCTGAGCTTGGACCTGGTAGAAAACAAAGATAGGGGCATGGTGACAGGCACAGTGATGACGTCTCTCCCCCTGCACTGCAGGTACCTCTGGACATCCCTGGCTGCCCTCCTTGGCCCATAGGAAACTGAGCAGGACTCTGGCACCCAGCCCAGCTGTCCTAGGAAGAGTTTGCAGAGTCAATGGAGTGGGACCTGGGACAAGGGAACGGGACCTTGGCATGGCCCTTCACCCCATCTGTCACTAGGATGACAGTGAGGCCAAAGAAGACAGTGAGACAAAGTACTGGAATCACACTGCAAGACAGTGAGGGCTCCAACTTCCAGACCCCACACTAGCCCAGGTGAGCAGGCTGGCTGTGCCTACCCACGGGTCTGGCAGAAACTTCCTCACAGCCATGTTGCTGTTTTCTCAGTGTCCCCAGCCTCCCGCCTTGTAGCACCAGTTGTCCTGGGGATTAGGGGCTATGTGGGCGTACCTGCCTCAACTGCCATTGGCCCCTGCCTGCTCCAGGCTACTGGAGAACCTGCAAGCCACCCTGTGTGCCCTCTCAGCCCCACGGCACCTGGGTGTAGAGATGAACCAAATATATAAGGAAGCAAAGGAGAGGGGTTCCCTGAGAATGGGGGCAACACCTGGCCTCCGTTTGCCCTCCTCCCTGGAGTCCAGCCTCGCTATGGGGAAGGGGAAGGGCTCAGGATCCCAGACCTAAACAGACACTGGCCCCATGGCTACAAATTTCCCGAAAGGACCTGTGTCCTGGAACAGAGGAACCAACTGGGGACAAAATTCCTCCTAACAGGGGGCTTTGGTCCCATCTTCTCTAAGTTACCAGTCTATAAAGTGTGGCCTCTCTTTCCACCTGCAGGGACAGGACAGGGTGACTGGTGTGGAGGCATGGATGGAAGCAACCTATGCCTTGGTCCCAGCTCTGTCATGTGCTACTGGGAGACCACTTCCATCTCGGTTTCCCTGGCATGTAAAATGGGTGTGATCATAGCAGCACCCGCCTCCTAGGGTGCCGCGCAGATGGTGTGAGAGTGCCACAGAGCACCCAAACTCAATTAAGCACAGTGATCACCCTTGAATATCAGGAGTAAAGAGGGTCACCAGGCTGCTTGAGGCACCTCCAGAAGAGGCAGCTTCTGTTCTCCAAGGGAAAAACATCGGTCACTGTACTAATGGCTCAGGTCCCCCCACTGCAAAGAGGGAAAGTATGGATGGCCTGAAGGTTAAGCCACAGGTTCAACATCACCTCTGCAGGGAGGGGGGGCAGGTCAGGAAGTGAGGAAAAGGAGGCAAAGATGGCCAGAAGTTCAGAGGGTATGGAGCAGGGAGCCTAAGGCCCCAGTATTAGAGGGTACACACTTGCTGAATACCCAAGCTCCATGCTGGGCATTCTACATCCATGACCTCATTTCTCCCCACAGCCCTGGGACAGGCAGTATTGTCCCCCTTTGACAAATGGGGACACTGAGGTTCAGAGGAAGGGAAGGATCTGTTCAGGGCCACACAGCCCTCCAGAACCCATGAGTCAGGATTCTACAGTCCTGAATCCTGCCTAGCCCTCAACAGCTACTGCCCCCTGCCTTCGGAACCTTAGGTTTGTCCTACCTTGAGGTTGACATCGCTGGTGCTGCCCTGGCCCTGGGCAAGGTCGGGGCAGCTCTGGCCACCCCACGGCCTGGGAAGGAAGCACAAGGGAAAGGAATAAGTAGATTCCTCCTCCAGTCACATTGCCTGGGCCCCGTCGCCTGTCACCCAACCTTCTCCAGGACTGAGGGCTCTGCAGGAAGAGCCATGGGCCTTACACCATTAAGGAAGGCACTTCAGCAGTTTTCTCTGCTTCCTTGATCCACTGCCCCCTACACACACACACACACAGTCACACACACTCACATGCATGCACGCATGAACAAGCACACAAAGAAGGGGACTAAGGTAGGCTGGGATCAAAATGGGGCCTGGGCCCATTCAGGGCCAGAGTCAGAAAGGACTCCAAAGTTCCACATTTGTCAAGGCCCAACTGGGGACCAGGCTAAGCACCAGGTTCAGCATCTGCCTAGTAACTTGTAAGCCTCACAAGAATTCTTGCAGGTAGATCTCAGTGTCCTCATTTTTCAGATATGGAAACTGAGGCCCAGAAGAGGTAAAGTTGCTTGCTCAAGAGTCACACAGCTAGTAAGTACAGGACTGTCCCACGCCAAAACTTGGTTGGACATTACCACACGAATGGGAGCAAGCAGCCTTGTCCTATCCTCAGCAAGGATCAGAGACTTGCACCTCGGTTTGGGGTGCCATTCCATGGCTGGTAAGAATGGAGCCAGGTGCACTCAGGGCATGTGTCATCATGCCAGCCCTACACCCCTTCCCCCTGCCCTCCTCACTCCTGACTCATTTGCTCCCGAAGCCGCCTCCTCTCTGAGTGTGGAGCAGCCGTGGCAAGGGCCGCCTGGGCCAATAGGGCAGATTTCTGCCAGACAGGATAAAGGGGAGGGCATGTTTTCAAGGTGGGGGCAGGCAGGGCACCAGCAGGGTGTGGGTACTCCAGGGCACTCAAGCTTCTAGGCACATGGTGGCTAGGCCCTGCCCTCTTTAGGGTGAGAGCAGCACAAATCCCTCCCCTCTGCCCTACCACACCCTCATCCCTCCCGGGTCCAGCAAGCCTAAGACAGCTGCGTCACGATAAGATCAGAACAAATTGCCCGGTAACTGCATAGACACACAAACACACTGTACCTGACAGTGTACCCACGCTCTCTGCCAATTAGAGGATGTGAGCTACTGAGCCCCCCAAATGTTCACTCTCCCCCGGGTGTGCAGCTGCTGGGCTCAGCCCTCCACAGAGGTTTTCCTTCCACTCACACAGCGACCATGAATGGCCTCTGAGAGGTGAATCAACTTGCTCAGGGTCACTTGGCTAGTGGCACCTGAGGGTTAGGAGCCTGGGCCCTTCGGCTTGCATTCTGGCCATCTCCATAGCAACAGAGCTGGAGGAAGTGGACTTTGGAGTCGCCTGCTGAAGCATGTATCCCAGCTTCCCCACTTCCCAACTGTCTGACTTTAGGCGAGTGACTTCACTTCTCTGAACCTCCATTTCCGGATCTGATTCACTTGGAATACCTGCCTCGTAGGGCGGCCATGAGGAAAACTTGAGCTAATCCAGGTAAAGCGTGAAGCAAGTGTTCTATAAAGGCGTATCGTTATTCCAGTGTAGAGCTATCACGAGCTGCAAGGATGTCAGGGGGGAAAGTCTATGCAAGGCGTCTGAGGGCAAACGCAGTGCAATCTAAGACAACTCCCGAACCTGTCAGACTTGCGACAAAGGGACAGGAAAGCCAAAAGAACATTGGCCTGTGATGTGACAATCAAAGTCCATGGTGGTGGTAAGAGGAACTACCGTGACTGCCAGTAAACTGTCTGGAGAGAAAAGCTAGTGTTCTGCCTGTCTGACAGGAAAAAGTCAAAGTTGTTTTAAGGTTTAAAAAACAACCACAATAACAGCCCCATATGGTGGCACTTTGGAGGCTCGATCTACTTCGCAAGTGACAGGGCTACCCTGTCCAAAAAGAAAAAACTTGAAGCTGGGCGTGGTGGCGCACGCCTTTAATCCCAGCACTCCGGAGGCAGAGGTAGGAGGATCGCCGTGAGTTCAAGGCCACCCTGAGACTACATAGTGACTTCCAGGGCAGCCTGAGCTAGAGTGAAACCCTACCTCAGAAAAAATATATATATATCTACAAGGAAGTTCCACAGCTCACAAAATATATATATGTGAATGTGTGTGTGTGGGTGGGTGTTGTGTGTGTGCATACAATTCTTTTTTGTTCCATACATGCGGATTTGAACACGCGTCACATTTTAATATGCACACAGTCACAAACACATACCCCCCAGGCCAGAGTGGGACCCACCCAACCTTTCTCAATCTCCCCTCACCTATCCCGGGGTCTGGCCTCCTCTGAGATTTCCTTCCCCCTGCGTTCCTTCCGGACCCCTAGTCCAGCCAGGAGCCGGACCAGGCGAGCCCTCAGGCCCTGGCGCAGCTCAGTCATGGTGAGGCCAAGGTCTGGGTCTTGGGCCTGGTCGGGGCACCTGGCTGGGGAATGGAGGACACCCGGATCCTCTTCAGAGACGAAGAAGCGCCTCCTCCGACCCGCCCCCCAGAGCAAACAGCAGCCATGCTCCCGCCCTCAGGGGCCATGCCCAGTCCAGATGGCAGTCCTTTGACCCTTCCTGATGAGCCCCCCCCCCCACCCCCGTCCCAGAGCCTTTGCTCTCTGCTCGGTCTGCCCTGCAACTTCATGCTTTTGGAAATGTCATGGGAGGGCTGGTGCGCTAGGAGCTAGACCTTTGCCGCGATGAAAGCCAAGGCCGACAAGCTGGGCTGAGTTTAGGGGTCGCCCAGGAGGAGCCAGAGCACCAGGGCAAAGTCCGGGTGGAAAGTGGGCGGGGCCCGCAGGCTGGGCGGGGCCTAACCCGAGGGGGTGGCGTTCAGGGCACGGCCAAGGTGTGGCAAGAGTAAGCTCTGAACGTGGTCCTCCGTGGCCGCCCGGACGTTGCCCCGCCGTGGTGGGCTGTTTGCGAGGGATTTTGCTTTTTTTTTTGTTTGTTTGTTTTTCCTTTCCAGCTTGGAGCCACCTGCTACACAGAACGGAAATGTCACTCTGCACCGCGGTGGAGCAGCCACACTGAAACTCACAGGGCCATGACTGTCGCCCCCTGCTGGAAATAGGCCGAATCCCACTCTAAAAAGCCCACTACTTCATTTATACACAGAAGCATTCCTTTATTGAGGCCTGGGTCCTCTTGACCCCCAGGCACGCTGCCTGACTTAGGGGCAGGAGTGGGGAACACTTTGCACATTGATTGAAAGGATTCCATGGAACCACGGGGCGGCAGACCATCAGTAGAGTCCTAGACCCCCGCTGTGCCTTTCCTTCCCTGCCTGCAGTCCTTATCAGTTCTTTTACCCTCTGTGGCAACTGGTCTAAGCAAGCACACAGGCCACATCATGATTCTGGATCTTAGTGGGCAATGGTATTTTGTGTCTCCTCTCTCACGCCCCACCTGATGATGGTAAGGAGCCTGGTTGATGGGAGCTGAGCAGGAACTGTGAGATAAGAAGGTGGTGGGTAGTCGGATGTGGTGGCGCACTTTAATCCCAGCACTTGGGAGGCAGAGGTAGGAGGATCGCTGTGAGTTCAAGGTCATCCTGAGACTACATAGTGAATTCCAGGTCAGCCTGGGCTAGAGTGAGTCCCTACCAGGAGGAGGAGGAAGAAGGGGAGGAGGGAGGAGGGGAGGAGGAGGGGGAGAAAGGAGGGGGAGGAGGAGGAATAGAATAGGAATAGGGGAGGGAGGGAAATAACATGGGATATTGTCTACAATTAAAGAAGTTGTCAATAATAATAAATAAATAAATAAAATAAGAAAGAAGAAAGGTGGTGGAAAGCCACGCGGAGTGGTGCACACCTTTAATCCCAGCACTTGGAAGGCAGAGGTAGGAGGATCATTCTGGGTTGGAAGCCAGCCTGAGACTACAGAGTGAGTTCCAGGTCAGCCTGAGCTAGAGTGAGACCTACCTCGAAAACAACAACAAAAAGAAGGTGGCGCATGCCTTAATCCCAGCACTTGGGAGGCAGAGGTAGGAGGATTGCCATGAATTCGAGGCCACCCTGAGATTCCATAGTGAATTCCAGGTCAGCCTGAGCCAGAGTGAGACCCTACCTGGAAAAACAAAAACAAAAGGCAGCTAACAATTGCTGGGAAAGAAGGTGGTAGTAAGGAGCCCAAGAACATGTGGGCAGGTGGTAGAGAAACTGTGCAGAAGAGAGAGCAGAGTCCTGTGCTGGGGCAGCAGTCTGCGTGTCCTCACGGGTTGGACTGTCCATCGGTGAGTTGAAAGGGAGGGCTCAGGTAGGTCACAGAGAGTAACCCAAGCCCAGCCTGAAATGGCTCAAGCACCCCCCCCCCCATGCAAGGCTCTTCCTGGTTGTGCCGCCTGACCTGCTCCCAGGTGAGGCCCGAGGTCTGGCTGGTGCATGGTGATGTATTCCCCTCGTCTGGGGAAGCTCACTCCTGAACTCAGCACTGAGAAAAGCCTTTAATTGCCCACACCCTGCCCCTTGATAATCGTAGCTTCATATGGCTGGCCTCACTCTCCCTGAGATACTGACGATGCTTTAACCTTGTCCACATCCCAGGCCCATCTGCTTCTGTGATGGTGCCACGGCAAGATCTAATGCTCCTTGGTGCCATTGGGCAAGGCAGGTGAGAGAGGCCATGCGCAGCTGGGTGTGGGCCAGGCCACAGGGTTTGGGGGGGGGGGCGTGCAGCTGATGGTGCACCTTCAGGTGGACACGCCGGACGAAGTGACTCTTGCCCACGCTGCACTGGAAGGGCCAGGCCCCTGAATGAAGGCGCAGGTGAGTCTTGAGGTTGCTGGAGCTGCTGAAATGCTTGTAGCACATCTGATGGGAGTGGGCACTGACATCAGCTTTGCCCTCATAGCTGGCTCAGGGTTTCTGCCCCCGCCCCCATCTCAGAAACCACTCCTCTAAACCAGACGTGGTGGTGCACACTTTTAATCCCAGCACTTGGGAGGCAGAGGTAGGAGGCTCACCTTGAGTTCGAGGCCACCCTGAGACTACATAGTGAATTCCAGGTCAGCCTGGGCTAGAGCAAGACCCTACCTCAGAATACCACAAAAAAAAAAAAAAAAAAAAAAAAAGAAAAGAAAAGAAAAAACCCTCCTTTAACCTACCTCCCTGACCAGGCTGATGGTGAAGCTTTTCTTGTCAATGTTTCCCTGGAGGCCTACAGTATGGCACATTGCAGCCAGGCTGATTTGGGTTAGCATCCTTCTTTGACTCCTATGTGACCTTGTATAAATGACTTCTCCCTGAGCCTTCCTCCACCAGTAACATATGACTAATGGTTCCTCCCTTCATGGTTACATTAGACTGAATGAAGTAATCACACATAACCTGTATGTGTGGAGGCATCAGTAACTGGGGGCTGAACATGCCAAGAGTGAGTCCTATGTAGTCTTCCCCAGAAAGTCCTGGGACAGCATGCCTTCTAATGGTACTGCTCCTGTGTTACAGTGAAAAACTGGCTCCGTGGAATGAGGTCACTAGCCAAAGCTCATACAGCAAGCTGGGAAGAGGAGCTGGGATTTGACCCCAAGTAGTCTGACTCTGTAGCCTAGACTCATAGCCACTATTTCTCTCAGTCCTAGTTCCTCTCTCCCATGACCTCCCAAAAGGTGGGATCAGGCTCAAAGAAGAAGCTACATTGATCTGATGGCTTTCCTACTTAGATTCTTTGATTGAGCTATGGTCTTGACTCCTATAAAAATCCTGGGGGTGAAGCCGGACGTGGTGGCGCACGCCTTTAATCCCAGCACTTGGGAGGCAGAGGTAGAAGGATCACCGTGAGTTCGAGGCCACCCTGAGACTACATAGTTAATTCCAGGTCAGCCTGGACCAGAGTGAAACCCTACCTTGAAAAAAAAAAAATCCTGGGGGTGCTGGAGAGATGATTTAGCCATTAAGGCACTTGCCTGTGAAGCCTAAGGATCTAGGTTCAATTGCCCAGTAAGCCAGATACACAAGGTGGCGCGTGTATCTGGAGTTCATTTGCAGTGGCTGGAGGCCCTGGTACACCCATTCTCTCTCTCTCTCTACATATATACACACATATATATATATATATATATATGTAGATATGTAGATATATATATATATGTATCAGGTCTCTCCTCTCACAAATAAATGAAATTTTTTTAGAGAGGGAAAGAGAGAATTGGCCAGCCAGTGCCTCAGCTACTATAATTGAACTCCAGACACTTGTGCCACCTAGTGAACATGTGCAACCTTGCACATGCCTCATCTTTGAGCGTCTCTCTAATGTGGGATCTGGAGAGTTGAACATGGGTCATTAGGCTTCACAGGCACCTTAACCGCTAAGCCATCTCTCCAGCCCTAAAATATATTTTTTTAATCCTAGCTGGGCTGGAGAGATGGCTTAGCAGTTAAGGTACCTGCCTGCAAAGCCTAAGGACCCCAGTTTGAATCTCCAGGTCCCACATAAGTCAGATGCACATGGTGGCACATGCATCTGGAGTTCATTTTCAGTGGCCACAGGTCCTGGTACACCCATTCTCACTTTCCCTCTCTCTCTCTCCCTCCCTCTCTCTGTCTCAAATAAATAAATAAATAAATAAATACATAAATAAATAAAATCTAAAAAAAAAATCCTAGCTGGACATGGTGGTGTACACCTTTATTCTCAGCATTCAGGAGGCTGAGGTAGGAGGATTGCCATGAGTTCAAGGCCAGCCTGAGACTACATAGTGAATTCCAGGTCAGCCTGGGCTAGAAAAAAACAAAACAAACAAAAATCCTGGGAGACAGGCAAGGGTACACCTTCTCCAGGATCGTCAATGTCATTATTTTCCATCCTCAGACATACAGCTCTTTTCTCCTCCAATATCCTTCATAATACCCCTCACTAAGCTGAGGGCTCATTTTCACACATACCCTAGTTCTCTCCCTTAGCCTTTGTTTCCCCTGCACCCTCTTTTCCACATCCACTTGTTTAGGAGGCCTGGAGAATGGAGGCCCAAGTGGCATCCCTTCAAGGGCTTCGGATCCTCACCAGGATTCCAGGTATACATGGGAAGAATAAAAGGGTCTTACCAGCACAGAGAGGGCCACTCCCCAGTGTGTACCAGGCGGTGCTTCTGTAGGTGGGCCAGCTGGGTGAAGCTCTTCTGGCACAGGGCACACTGGAATGGATGTTCCCCACTGTGCACACGCAGATGGACCTGAGCCAGGTGGGGAAGAAATGCTGCCGGCTGTCCAGATCCCCCAGCAAGGCCCAGAATCCTCCCTAAATCTCTGCCCACTTTCCTGCAGGAGCTCTTGCTGGCATCTAGGTCTCTCTGTCAACTCCCTTGAGAACTGTCAACCCCCAGGATACTACTTTCAGCCGCCCTGTAGCAAGGTGGCAGGGTTCAGGAGGTTAGGTAAGGGGTACCTTAGATACATACCAGAGCAGTGGTCCTTCAAGTACGCTTCACAGAACAACAGCATCGGTATTGTGTCGGGAGCATGCTAGAAATGTGGATTCTTAGGCACCACCCCAGGCTTGCTAAGTCACAATTTCTGAGACCCAGGCCTGGGTTTCTGCAGGTTAACTAGCTCTCCACGTGGTGTGAGGCTTGTTAAAGTTTTAGAACTCAAGCTGGGTGTGGTGGCGCACGCCTTTAATCCCAGCACTGGGAGGCAGAGGTAGGAGGATTGCCGTGAGTTTGAGGCCAACCTGAGACTACATAGTGAATTCCAGGTCAGCCTGAGCTAGAGCAAGACCCTACCTTGAAAAAAACAAAAAAAGAAAAAGAAAAGCCGGGCGTGGTGGTGCACGCCTTTAATCCCAGTCTCAGGGTGGCATCAAACTCATGGCGATCCTCTTACTTCTGCCTACCAAGTGCTGGGATTAAAGGCGCTGGGAGGCAGAGGTAGGAGGATCACTGTGAGTTTGAGGCCAACCTAAGACTACATAGTGAATTCCAGGTCAGCCTGGGCCAGAGTAAGAATCTACTTCGAAAAAAAAAAAAAAAAAGAAAAGAAAAAAAGAACTCCTGCCCTAGAGAATCCAGTAGGGTTGTTCCCCAGTGACTGTAACTTTTTCTTATTATAGCAGATGCCAATTGGCATATAGCTTCCGGTCTTGGTCTTTGCAAGCATAGAGTGACACACCCATGGGTGGTCCCTGCTGGACAATGACAACACCCACAGCACCAGGCCTGATTTGTGGGATCCCACTTGAAAAAGACTTGTCAGATTGTAGTCTAGACTCGCCAAAACTTACCCCTTCCCCCATCTGACCTTTGCGTGTTGGCACACGTCCGTAGTCCCAGTACTTGGGAGTCAGAAGAAGGAGGCTCACCGGGAGTTCGAGGCCACCCTGAGGCTAGTTTTACTTTGTAAAACTGAAAAAGAAAGAAAGAAAGATTGTAGGAATCCAGAAAGGTTGACTGCCTAGGACAGGACCTTGTAGTACATGCTTAGAGACTGAAAGCAAGGCCTAACCCCACCTAAATATAGTGACCTTGGGAAAACCCTATTAGGAGCTTCTTTTTTCCCCTTTTTTTTTTTTGGAGGGGGGAGGGTTTCCAGGTGGAGTCTTACTCTAGCCTAGGCTGACCTGGAATTCACTATGTACTCTCAGGCTGGCCTCAAATTCACAGTGATCCTCTTACCTCTGGCTCCCGGATGCTGAGATTAAAGGTGTGCACCACCACTCCTAGCAGAACTCCCCCCCCTTTTTTTCAGGTAGGGTCTCACTCTAGCCCAGGCCTACCTGAAATTCACTATGTAGTCTCAGGATGGCCTCAAACTCATGGCCATCCTCCTACCTCTGCCTCCCAAGTGCTGGGATTAAAGGTGTGTGCCACCATGCCTGGCTCTCCCCCCTCCCTTTCTTTTATGCAACAGTGAGAAAGTGAGAAAGACAGAGAATTGGTGTGCCAGGGCCTCCAGCCACTGAAATCAAACTCCAGATGCATGCTCTCCCTTGTGCTCATGTGCGACCTTATGCGCTTACGTCTGGCTTATGTGGGACCTGGGGGAGTCGAACATGAGTCCTTAGGCTTCACAGGCAAGTGCCTTAACCACTAAACCATCTCTCCATCCCAGTTTCTCTCTCTCTCTTTCTTTGTTTTTGTTTTTGTTTTTTTTCGAGGTAGGGTCTCACCCTAGTCCAGGCAAACCTGGAATTCACTATATAGTTTCAGGGTGGTGTCAAACTCATAATGATTCTCCTACCCTTGCCTCCTGAGTGCTGGGATTAAAGGTGTGTGCCACTATAGCTGGCATCTCTTCTTTTCTTTTCTTCTCTTTCCTTTTCTTTTCTGAGATGGAAGTCTTACTATATTGTATAGGCTGTCCAGGAACTTAAGTGATCCTTCTGCCTCAGCTTCTTGAATGTTTGAACTACAGGTGTGTACTACCAAGCACAGATGGTGGCCATATTATCTTGTATCTCTACTCAGATGAATCTCAAGATCACTGACCCTAGAAGCTACCCAAGCGTGATGTCCATTTTTCAGGACTTGGTTCTAGAAGCACAATGAAAGGTAAAGGGGTCACTGAGGGGAACAGCAGAGCCTGGGAAGCAGATTACCTTGAGGTTGGAGAGCTGCCCAAAACTCTTGCCACGCATGTTGCACTTGTAGAGAATTTTACCATTCTCTTTCTTCAGTGGGTAGGGCAGGGCTGTGGTCCCGCCTGGGAACCTGGCATGGCCCCGCTTTGCTGGAGTCATGACACCAGCTTGTCCCAACCCTGAGAAGGAGGGCAGGGCAGCTCTGGAGTCTAGATCCTGGGCCTGGGAGTACAGGGTATGGCCAGAAGCTGGGTAGAGAAGCAGAGTCTCCTCCTGGGCTCAGTGATATCCACTCTCATTGGTTGTCATCAGCAAGCAGGGTGGGGCCACAGTGGGGTAGGAGGGATCCTGGGGCAACATGAAGAGGTGAGGACATTGAACAGAAGCTGGGGCCTCATAGGTGAGCAGGTAAGGTGGAGGTAGGAAAAGTGGGTACCACGGGTAGAAAGAGTAGAGGCAGAAAGGGAGCTCCTTGGAGATGGGCATGGCAGGGGAGCAGGGATAGAAGCCAGGAGGGCTTGGGTGCTTTCTGTTCTGGCTGAGGGCTGCAAAGGAGCTATTGTGAGGAGGCAGGGATGGGCAGGGGCTCTTTCTGGATGGTTTGCAAACTTCTCGTCAGTGATGCTGTCAGACATCCCTGACAGCTGGTTCCCTGAACAGGAAATGGAAGGCTGTCAGACTCCCACAGTCTGGAATAAAAGTCTGTCCCCCAGAAGGCCTGACCAGTTCAGGGATGGGAAAGAACTGTAGCTGCAAGCTGGTGAGGCAACTTGGGCAAGGTACTTCCTTCTGGGACTCAGTTTCCCCAGTGCTATTGCACTTGCCAATAAAACCTTCAACAATTTCTATAGTGAAGCCAGAGAGATGGCTCAGTGGTTAAGGCACTTGACTGCAAAGCCTGATGACCTGGGGTTGATTACCCAGCACCCACCTAAAGCCAGATGCACAAGGTGGCACATGCATCTGGAGTTCCTTTGCAGTGGCTGGAGTCCCTGGTACATCCATGCTCTTTCTCATTTTCTCTCTGTGTCTGTCTCTCTCTGCTTGTAAATAAATAAAAATATTTAAATAAAAAGAATTTCTGGGGCTGGAGAGATGGCTTAGTGGTTAAGGCATTTGCCTTCAAAGCCAAATGATCCCAATTCAATTCTCCAGGACCCACGTAAGCCAGATGCACAAGGGGGGGTGCATGCATCTGGAGTTCATTTGCAGTGGCTGGAGACCCTGGTGTGCCCATTCTCTCTCTGCCTCTTTCTCTCTCTCAAATAAATAAATAAAATATATTTTTAAAAAAAGAATTTCTATAGTGCTTAACAGTTTCAGGGAGAGAAATTGTTCAAGCAGCCTACAAGCATCAGGTGGAGAGGTCAAGTGGGCAGATGGATAAATTAGTGTTCAAGGACAAGGTCTCAGATTAAGTTAGGAAGGAAGAAGAGGACAGGGAGCAGAAGGGATAGCTCGACACTGAATTTGAAGTATGAAACTACGTAGCAAGAAAGGACTGGGGAAATGGCTCAGAGGTTAAAGGCACTTTCTTGCATAGCCTGACAACCTGGACTCCATTCCCTAGTACCCACATAAAGCCAGATGTACAAAGTGTCACATGCATCTGGAATTCGTTTGCAGTGGCAGGAAGCCATGACATAACCATGCTCACTCTCTATCTATCTATCTATCTCAAATAAATAAATAAAAATATAACAAAACCCCAGCATGGTGGCCTATATCTTTATTTAATCCCAGCACTCGAGAGGTAAAGGTAGGAGGATCACCTTGAGTCTGAGGCCACCCTGAGACTACATAGTGAATTCCAGGACAGCCTGGGCCAAAGCGAGACCCTACCTCAAAAAAGAAAGAAAGAAAGAAAGAAAGAAAGAAAGAAAGAAAGAAAGAGAGAGAGAGAGAAAGCAAGCAAGCAGGCAGAGAAGGAGGGAAGAAAGGAGAGAGGGAGGGAGGGAGGGAGGGAGGAAAGAGAGAGAAAAGAAAAGCAGGTTATCTGTTTGAACCCTCCTTTATTTACTTAGTCAATTTCACTCAGTGCTCTGTGCTAGGGTCACAGAAATAAAGGACACAGCAGGATAGTTCTGGCCCTCTAAGAGGTCTCCATTGCCTAAAGAAAGGATGTCTCCTGATGTAGCAAACCCAGACAAGACCTCATCTTATGGTTGCAGAAATAGTAAGACCTTAGGGGTGTGAACCAAAGTCATGGAACTAGAAAGGACAGAAGCAGGACTCCTGATTCCCAGCCTAGGGCTCCTATCTTATCATAAAGACTGCTATAGACTAAATGCTCCAAACAGACAAAGCTTCGCTCCACCTCTAATGACCATACCAGCTGCCCTCCCATTACTGGAAAAAGATGGTATCATCTCATAGAAAGACCTCAGCATCCTCAGGCCAGAGCTCCAGGACAAACTGTGGCAGTAAAGTGTCCCTTCCCAGTGACACAGAGTCTCCTCTGCATCCCCAAACATACCTGTACCCCCCAACCCTCTACTCAAAGCACAGGCCTAGGCCTGGACCCCAACTTACTCATACTTAAAGTGTCCTCTTTGAGAACCTGTGGGGTTCTCTCTGGGGATGTCAGGTGTGGGGTACACATATATAGGTCCGGACCTTGGGGACAGGCCAGCAAGGATGATCTGGCTGGTGCCAGTGGCAAGAGGCTCATTCAGCTAGTGCAGGATGGGCCATAAGCTTCTGTAGTGTCTAATCATGTTCTGTAGGCTAAGAACACCTGCAGAACGGGGAACAAGAGGCTTGAGAACAAGGAGCAAGGACTTGTGGGTCCCTTGAATTTTTCCACTTCTAGTTTGGCTTCCGAGGATGAGAAGATAAGACATGGACATGGACATCCTCACATCTGTCATCCCCTTCCCTCATCCAAGGGTGAGAAGATAAGCCACGGACATCTGTCCTCACATCTGTCATCCCTTCCGTCATCCAAGGATGAGAAGATAAGCCATGGACATCTGTCCTCACATCTGTCATCCCCTTCCCTCATCCAAGGGTGAGAAGATAATCCATGGACATCTGTCCTCACATCTGTCATCCCCTTCCCTCATCCAAGGGTGAGAAGATAAGCCATGGACACGTGTCCTCACATCTGTCATCCCCTTCCCTCATCCAAGGATGAGAAGATAAGCCATGGACATCTGTCCTCACATCTGTCATCCCCTTCCCTCATCCAAGGGTGAGAAGATAAGCCACGGACATCTGTCCTCACATCTGTCATCCCCTTCCCTCATCCAAGGATGAGAAGATAAGCCATGGACACGTGTCCTCACATCTGTCATCCCCTTCCATCATCCAAGGGTGAGAAGATCATCTGTCCTCTCTGTCATCCCCTTGTGTCATCTGGATGAGAAGATAAGCCACGGACATCCCATCACATCTGTCATCATCCAAGGATGAGAAGATAAGCCATCTGTCCTCACATCTGTCATCCCCTTCCCTCATCCAAGGATGAGAAGATAAGCCATGGACATCTGTCCTCACATCTGTCATCCCCTTGCATCATCCAAGGAAGAGAAGATAAGCCATGGACATCTGTCATCCCCTTCCGTCATCCAAGGATGAGAAGATAAGCCATGGACATCTGTCCTCACATCTGTCATCCCCTTCCGTCATCCAAGGATGAGAAGATAAACCATGGACATCTGACATCTGTGTCCTTCCCTCATCATGAGAAGATAAGCCATGGACATCTGTCATCCTGTCATCCCTTCCATCATCCAAGGGTGAGAAGATCATCCCAAGGATGAGAAGATAAGCCATAAGCCATTCCTCATCCAAGGATGAGAAGATAAGCCATGGACATCTGTCCTCACATCTGTCATCCCCTTCCGTCATCCAAGGATGAGAAGATAAGCCATGGACATCTGTCCTCACATCTGTCATCCCCTTCCCTCATCCAAGGATGAGAAGATAAGCCATGGACATCTGTCCTCACATCTGTCATCCCCTTCCATCATCCAAGGATGAGAAGATAAGCCACGGACATCTGTCCTCACATCTGTCATCCCCTTCCCTCATCCAAGGATGAGAAGATAAGCCACGGACATCTGTCCTCACATCTGTCATCCCCTTGCATCATCCAAGGATGAGAAGATAAGCCACGGACATCTGTCCTCACATCTGTCATCCCCTTCCCTCATCCAAGGGTGAGAAGATAAGCCATGGACACGTGTCCTCACATCTGTCATCCCCTTCCGTCATCCAAGGATGAGAAGATAAGCCATGGAATCTGTCATCCCCTTCCGTCATCCAAGGATGAGAAGATAAGCCATCCCTGAGCCCCCAAAGATCTTGGTCTTAGGGCAACAACCCAATTGGGCATCTGGTTTTCCCTTCATAGCCTCAGTACCTGATGAGGAGACAGGTGAGTTAAGGGTAACTGTGAAGAACATACAGGTAGGAGCCTTTTTCTGGGTTCTAGCACTGGCTCTGTCACCACCTGGCTGGGTCACTATGAGCAGGATGTTCTCTCCTGACCTTAGTTCCCCTGTATGAAAAATGGAGGGTTGCGAGGTCTAAGCTACTCAACAGCAAACAACCTGACATGATGCTCACCCAAGTGCAATAGTGGCACACAGTAATGGTGGGTAACCAACAGCTCTAGAATTGGTCAATGGATCTGCCCAATGGAATGGAACCCATATATGGCACTGGGAAACAAGTCACAATCTTATCCAAATAACAAGTTCACTCTTCAATATCAAACTCCCACCAATCTTGGGCTACAAGAGGGCCGACACCTATTAAATTCTCTCCAAACTAATAATGGTTATCCCCTTTATCCTCTGCTGACTCCACTCCCTGTTGGAGAATCTGCTTCTCTTTTTCAGATGGATGCGGAACCTGAGGAAAGAATCAGCCCATTGCACCTCACCAGGGCCCCAGCCAAAACCACAGAGTAATGGGGGAAATGAGCAAGAGTGCTGCTTTCTTGGTGAACCTGGTATCAGCACAAGGGTGAAGGAGATAGATACAGAGAACACTCAACCTCTACCAAACCAGAGATCCAGAGACACAGAGGCTCCCAAGACCTCATCACTGAAGTAGACCTAAGACGAACCCGACATGGCTCAGGGAAATTCACAGAAGAGGGGGCAGAAAGATTGTTAGAGCCACAAGTTGGGACACTATGCACAGAGATATTGCCTCGTCCCCATAACTGATGGATACCCCCACAATGCATGGCCCACATTCCCCATGAGGATAACTGGCATCCCCAACAAGGAGAGTCCCTTCGGAGCACGGAGGACAGGGATGAGGGTAAGGATGGTACCAACATGTGCTGTTTACACATTGAGTATGTAGAAAAAGATTTTTAAAAATGGAGGGTTGAGGCTAGGGATGTGGCTCAATTGGTCGCCTAGCATGCATAAATCCCTGAGCCCAATTTCCAGCACCACATGAAGTAGGTATGGTGGCATATATCTGTAATTCCAGCACTTGGGAGATTTGAGACAGGAGGGTAAGTTCAAGGTCATCTTCAGGTACATGTCAAGTTCAAGGCCATTCTGAAATACATAAAACTCTATCTCAAAAAAAAAATGATGTCAGATGTGATGGCACACACCTTTAATCCCAGCACTCAGCGGACCAAGGTATGAGGACCATTGTGAGTTCAAGGCCACCCTGAGTCTACATAGTGAATTCCAAGTCAGTCTGTGCTAGAATGAGACCCTACCTTGAAAAACAAAAAAATGGCCGGGCGTGGTGGCATACACCTTTAATCCTAGCACTTGGGAGGCAAAGGTAGGAGGATCACGTGAGTTCAAGGCCATCCTGAGACTACATAGTGAATTCCAGGTCAGCCTGGGCTAGAGTGAGACCCTACCTCAAAAAACACAAAAACAAACAAACAACAAAAAAAAAAATAAAAATAAATAAAGGGTTGGCCTGGTTAGTAGGTAAGGACTTTCTTAGGTGCAGAAAGCAGATTAAATGGAGATGAAGCAACTGGAAGTTGAGAGGAAGGTGCCCGTGGGCATTCTTTTTTTCTGAGATAGGGTCTCGCTCTAGCCCAAGCTGACCTGGAATTCACTATGTAGTCTCAGGATAGCCTTGAACTTATGGTGATCCTCCTCTACCTTTACCTCCCCATGTGCTGGTGTTAAAGGTGTGCAGCCACCTTTATGCCAGGCTTCTAGGCATTCTTTTTTTTTTTTTTTTTTTTTTTTTTTTTTTTTTGGTTTTTCGAGGTAGGGTCTCACTAGCTCAGGTTGACCTGGAATTCACTATGTAGTCTGAGGCTTGCCTTGAACTCACTGCAATCCTCCTACCTCTGCCTCCCGAGTGCTGGGATTAAAGGCGTGCGCCACCACTCCCGGCTCCTATGGGCATTCTTGAAGGAACATTCCATATGTCTCCAGGCTGCAGACAATTGGGAGCTTCCCTTTCCCATGCAGAACCTGATTTATGTCTATACCAACCAGAGGCTCCCACCATCAGAGTTCACCCAGAGGCTTTTCTGGGAAGCTGAGGAAACTTTAGCATCCTGTCACACAAACTGCCTCAGGCCCTCATCAGCAAGGAAGGCCTAGATGGGGAGCCACCAGGCTGATAGAAAGATACCTTGTGAGAAAAGAAAATAAAAAGAAAGAAATACACTTGCATGCGAAGCCTAAGGACCCAGGTTTGATTCCCAAGTACCCACATAAGCCAGATGCACAAAGTGGCACATGTATCTGGAGTTCATTTGCAGTGGCTAGAGGTCCTGGCGTACCCATTCTCGCTCTCTCTTTCTAAAAATAAATAGATAAAATATTGAAAAAAAGAAGCCGGGAGTGGTGGCGCACGCCAATCCCAGCACTCGGGAGGCAGAGGTAGGAGGATCGCCGAGAGTTTGAGGCCACCCTGAGACTACATAGTGAATTCCAGGTCAGCCTGGGCTGGAGTGAAACCCAACCTCAAAAAACAGAGAAAGAAAGAAAGAAAGAAAGAAAGAAAGAAAGAAAGAAAGAAAGAAAGAAAGAAAGAAGGAAAGAAAGGAAGGAAAGAAAGAAAGAAGGAAGGAGAGAGGGGAGAGAGAGAAAGAAGGAAGGAAGAAAAAAGAAAGAAATTTAAAAAGAAAAGAAAAAGAAAGAAAGATACTCTGTCAATAAGCACTCAGCTGACTGCTCAGTCAGCACTTTGCTGCTCTACCATTTTCATCTGAGGCACATGGCCCAGGCGTCATCTGAGTTGGCCAATACGCCAACTCCTTCCCCTCAGTGACCCCAAATGCTCCTCAGACACCAAAACCCTCTTTTCTCTGCCTCAGCCCTCCGACCAACCTTCTATTCTTTCCCACCTCCTGCCCAACCTGCCTCAGGTCTCAAATACCATCGCCCAAAGGTGGGTGACCACATGGACTCTTTGCCTGGCTTTGCAGCAACCTTCTCTTGCTGGGAAGGGAGGAGGATGGGCAGGCTGGCACCAGTGCTACCTCTGAGGCCCCAGGAGATGAGATGACAGGAAGGCGCTGTCTTTGAAGTTGCCTTAAATAGAAGAGGTGGAAGGCAAGCAGATCTGGGGGCCCTGTAAGACCTGATGGAGGAGCTCTACCCCCAGCCGCCACCTCCACCATTACCTCCCTGTGGTAGCTCTGCAGGACAATCTCTAGGGTGTGAACTTCAGTGAACAGAATACTGGCATTTCTGTCTCTGTGTGTGTGTGTGTGTGTGTGTGTGTGTGTGTGTGTGTGTGTTAATTTCTTCAATGACCCCAGAGGCCTGAGCTGGAGAGGGACAAAGCAGGGCTCCAGTGCTGGATCTGGATGCTTTTGGGGATAAGAGACAACCTGAGACACAAACAGGCAATGGTGGAGACAAGGAAGACAGTGATGCTGGCAGGCAGGGTCAGGAATAGGCACAGACAAGAACAGAGAATGCATGGGCCGGAGCGATGGCTTAGCAGTTGAGGCAATTGCCTGCAAAGCTAAAGGACCCAAGTTTGATTCCCTGGGACCCACATAAAGCCATATTCACAAGGTGGCACATAAATCTGGAGTCTTCAGCTGCTGGAGGCCCTGGCAAGCCATAGTCTCTCTCTCTCTCTCTCTCAAATAAATAATTTAAAAAATAGAACAATCTGGGTGTGGTGGCACACACCCTTAATTCCAGCACTTGAGAGGCAGAGGTAGCAGGATTGCAGAGAGTTTGAGGCCACCCTGAGGCTACATAGTGAATTCCAGGTCAGCCTGGGCTAAAGCAAGACCCTACCTTGAAAACAAACAAACAAACAAACAATAAATAAATAAATAAACAAACAAAAAACAAAAAGAACAAACAACACAGAAGAGGAGAGAACAGAGGAGGAGCCAATTTTGTACATCAGAGGTCCAGGGTTCAGGAAACACATCATTCCCTGCCCCCTGTCCAATCTCAGATCTCCTGATCCTGGGGAAGTCTATCCAGATAGAAACTGGAGGCCCTGGGCTAGAGAGGTGACTCAGTGGTTAAGGTGCTTGCCTGCAAAGCCTGATAACACAGGTTCAATTCCCCAGTCCAGCTGGATGCATCTGGAGTTCATTTGTAGGGGCTAGAGGCTCTGGTGTGACCATTCTCTCTCTAAATAAAAAACCAAACATATTTTGAAAAAATTGGAGGCCCAAGCTGGGTATAGTGGCATATGTCTTTAATCCCAGCACTCGGGAGGCAGAGGTAGGAGGATCACCATGAGTTCAAGGCCATCCTGAGACTACATAGTGAATTCCAGGTCAGCCTGAGCTAGAGTGATACCCTACCTTGAAAGAACAAAACAAACAAAAGAAAAAATTGGAGGCCCAAGAGAGAGCACATGATCATTCAAGGACACCACAAAGTGGGTACAAGGCGTGACAAGGTAGGAAAAGGGACGCCTCGTTGGCTATGTGGCCTTTCAGGTGGTGCAGTTTCATTATTCCCATGTGCACAAACGTGTGTATCACCTCAGGGCCTCACCCAAGTTCCCGTGTGTCTGGCTTAGGAGGACCTAGCCCATTGTGCTCAGGTATGGCCCACAGTGGCCCATCCCAACCCACTGTCAAACTCTACTTGAGCTGTGCCACCCAGGAGGGCTAGGTTGGTTGGTTTTTTGCGGAGCTGAGGACTGAACCAGAACCATGCACATCCAAGGAACATGTTGTCCAAACCCCTTGCCATCCTGGGGTGTGTGATGTGTATCTCTGCCAACTCAGCGCTGAGGCTCACAGCAACCATGCCCTCCACCTCTTCCTGGCATGATTATTTGCTCGTATAGCTGACCCTAATATATCTGGGAGAGTCTCAAGGGCAGGGATGACTGTATACTCCTTTTTTAAATTAAATGTGTTTATTTGCAAGCAGACAGAGGAAGAGGGAGAGAATGAACACATCAGGGCCTCTAGCCATTGCAAATGAACTCCAGATGCATGTGTCACTTTGGGCATCTGGCTTTATGTGGGTACTGGCAAGCTGAACCTGGGTCCTTAGGCTTTGTAGTCAAGTGCCTTAACAGCTAAGGCAGCTCTCCAGCCCTCTATATTCTCATTTTTGTCCCCTGGGTAGACATTTGACAAGTTTTCTTGCGTGCTCAGCATTAGGACCTTTTCCTCTTCTGTCCCAGGGAGACAGAGGCACCTCCCACAATAAAAGCCCAAAGGGACAGACATTTCCCGGCCCCCTTGCCAAACGAGGTGCAAGCATATACGGGAAAGGCCTTCAGATGCCCCACCCATACAGCGAATCAGAAGCCAGGAGCCCTGCGGTGGCCTGTAAGAGGAGACTCCCTCGTGAAGGGGGTAGTACCGCATCTGACTTCTAGGACAGAGGAGGAAAGAAAGGGTTTCAGAGAGGTCACCAAGTCCCCTTTGGGCTGGTCATGAGCTGAGTTCTTATTTTGTTTCAGTTTTATTGTTCTTGTTGTTGCTTCTTTTGGGACAAGGTCTCTTATAGTTGAGGCTAGCCTGGAACTCCCGATCCTGCAGCCTCCACTTGTCAAGTGCTGGGATTATAGGCATGTGCCACCATGCCTGGACTGGGTTTGATTTTTGTTGTTGTTGTTTGTTTGTTTTCTTTGTTGTTTGTTGTCATCCTCGTCTTTTCATGGTAGTTTCTTGCACTAGCCCAGGCTGACCTGAATTACACACTTTGTAGTCTCAGGTTGTCCTCGAACTCACAGTGATCCACCTCTGCCTCCCAAATGCTGGGATTACAGCCATGAGCCATCATGCCTAGCTGTGGTCCTGGAGGCCCTCAGTCTCCCTTGACCCAATGTGTTCTCCAAGCATAGTTCTATAATCTTCCCATACTTTGGGAGGGGGGGGAAGAGGCAAATGGGGGTTGTACCCAAGGCCCCATACATACTAAGCAAGAGCTCTATTCACCCCACCCCAAGTCCTTCTTTCATCATCGAATAAATAAACTGATTTTTTTTTTGCTTAAGTCATCACAAAATAGCTTCTATAGCTTACAGCCAAGAATCCCATGATATACATGTCCAGACTAGAAGATGAAGAAGCATCAGGGTTCAGGCCAGGATATTCCGAGGATCACAGTAAATAGATCCCTCTCCAAGAAGCATGGTGTGGGGCTGAAGAGATGGCTTAACAGTTAAGGTGCTTGCCTGTGAAGCCAAAGGACCCCAGGTTCCATTCCCCAGGACCCATGTAAGCCAAATGCACAAGGTGATGCATGCATCCGGAGTTCATTTGCAGTGGCTGGGGGCCCTGGCACACCCATTCTCTCTCTGTTTGTCTCCTCTCTCTCTCTACTTACAAATAAATAAATAAGTAAAATATAATAAAACAAGAAGCATGGTATATGCCTGGCCTGTGCTGTGCCTGGCCTGTGCTAGGCCTTCCTGAGTTTATCTCATTTAATCTTCACAATAAACCTGTGGGGCTGGTTTTATTATTCCCATGACCAACAGGGCTCAGAGAAAGTAAGTGACTCATTGAAGTCACACAGCGAATAGCCAAGAGCTCTCTAGTGCCGAACCTTAGATTCCACTATCTTTGGGCAACATAAGCTTCCACCACTAATACACCCACCCCTCTTTTTTTTTTTAATATTTGTGGGTAAATCTGTGTGAGCGTCATGGGGCATGTATAGAGGTCAGAGAACTACTTTCGGATGTCGATCTTTCCCTTACCCCTTGTCTGAGGTGGAGTTTAGTGTTCACCAGTGCAGTCGCCAGGCTAGCCAGCCTGTGAGCATCCAGAGACTCTCACTTCTCTGCCTCCCATCTCACATTTCCGAGAGCTGCTACGGTGTCCAGCTGTATGTGGGTTCTGGGGATCTGAACTCAGTTCATCAGGCTTATGTAGCAAATGCTTTAGCCATTGAGCAATCTCCCCATGCTCCACCTTCGGGGGACATCAGGGAGGCCTTGGAAGAAAAGGAGGATAGGGGTTCGCAGAGCGGGCCAAGCTTGAGGAATGTTGGACCTTCAGGTTCTGGTACTCACTACCACTACCTGCCTTCTTCCTATTTTCTTTCTTTTTCTTTCTTTCTTTCTTTCTTTCTTTCTTTCTTTCTTTCTTTCTCTACTCCTCCTCCTCCTTCTTCTTTTCAAGGTGGGGTCTCACTTTAGTTCAGGCTGACCTGGAATTCACTATGTAGTCTTAGGGTGGCCTCGAACTCACAGCAATCCTCCTATCTCTGCCTCCCCAGTGCTGAAATTAAAGGTGTGCGCCACCACACCCAGATTTGTTGTTGCTGTTGTTTTGTTTTTCAAAGTAGGATCTCACTCTAGCTCAGGCTAACCTGGAATTCACTATGTATTCTCAGGGTGGCCTCAAACTCACAGCGGTCCTCCTACCTTTGCCTCCTGAGTACTGGGACTAAAGGCTTGCACCACCATGCCCGGCTCCTCCTCCTCCTCCTTCTCCTTTTTTTTTTTTTTGTTGTTGTTGTTGTTCATTCAGGGTAGGGTCTCACTCTAGCCCAGGATGACCTAGAATTCACCATGTAGTCTCAGGCTGGCCTCAAACTCATGGCAACCCATGTACCTCAACCTGGGATTAAAGGCATAAGCCACCATGCTCACCTTTTTTTTTAAAAATATATTTTATTTATTTGAAAGAGAGAAAGAGGCAGAGAATGGGACTACATGCCAGGGTCTGGACCAATACCAAAGACCCTACCCTGAAAAAAAAAAAAAAAAGACTGAGAGAGAGAAAGAGGCAAATGAACTCCAGATGCATGTGCCCCCTTGTGCATCTGGTTTACATGGGAACTAGAGAATCAAACCGGGATCCTTTGGCTTTGTAGGCAAATGCCTTAACCACTAAGCCATCTCTCCAGCCTCCCTCCCTTTTTTTTATGGTACTGGGGATTAAACCCAGGGTCTTGGACATTAGGCAAGTATGTGTGGAACTCACTGTATAGTGCCAGTCTGACATCAAATTCATTGTTTGTTTTGTTTTGTTTTGTTTTTCAAGGTAGGGTCTCGATCTAGCTCAAGCTGACCTGGAATTCACTTATGTAGTCTCAGGGTGGTCTTAAACTCACAGTGATCCTCCTACCTCTGCCTCCCCAGTGCTAGGATTAAAGGCATGTGCCACTATGCCTGGCACATCAAATTCATTGTGATCTTCCTACGTTAGGCTCCAAAGTGCTGAGATTAAATGTTTGCACCACCATGCCTGATCTTCTTACATTTTTAAAAATTTTATTTATTCATTTATTTATTTACAAGCAAAGAGAGAGAAAGAAAACGGGGTTTCCAGGGCCTCTGGCCACTGCAAATGAACTCCAAATGCATGTGTCACTTTGTGTATCTGGCCTTACGTGGGTACTGGGGAATTGAACCCAGACTGTCAGGCTTTGCAAGAAAGCACCTTTAATGGCTGAGCCATCTCTCCAGTCCTTTTATTTTTTATTTTTATTTTTTGCAAGCAGAATCAGAGAAAAGTATGGGTGTGCTTGCCAAAAACTCCAGACATATGTACCAGTTTGTGCATCTGGTTTTACATGGGTACTGGAGAATTGAACCCAGACTGGCAGGCTTTGCAAAGAAGCACTTTTAACCACTGAGTCATCCCTTCAGCCCTCTTTTTACTTTTTTTTTTCCCCCGAGTTAGGGTTTCATTCTAGCCCAGGCTGACCTGGAATTCACTATATAGTCTCAAGGTGGCCTTCAACTCAAAGCATGCGCCACCACGCTCAGCTCTTTTTACATTTTTGAGACAGGGTCTCACTAAGTTACCTAGGCTGTCCTTGAGCTCACTTGGTAGCCCAGGCAGACACTGAACTTGTGATTGTCCTGCCTCAGCCTTCTTTCTGAGTAGGTTGGTTCACAGGCCTGTGCCACCAGGTCCTGCTACTTCCTTCTATTATTTACAAAATGATACAGGCTACTTGAAGAAAACAAAAAGTAGTCATTCCCCTCACCCACACTGACCAGCGGTCACCGAACTGTTGGGTGGGGGTCCTTTTTCCCTTACTATCAGCCAGCAAGCAAATACATGGATCTTGCGTTTTGTTTCCATACAAGCACAGAATTAGATGATGTATGTGATCTGCTGTTTTCCTCTACCCGGCAATGTCACTCTGGCCTTCCTTGCAGGCTATGCCCACACACATCTGTGCCCTCCTCCTGCCCCGCCAGCTCTGTCCTCACTATATCATGCTCCACTGCAGGGTCCCGTGTGGCATGCCTTGAGGTGAACACAAAACGGGGAAGCACCTCCCTACAGAGTCAGTGGGCAGAGCGGTTAGCCTAGCTCTGCTAGATTTAATGCAGCTGGGTGACCTGGTAGCAAGTCGCTCAACCTCTCTGGGATTCTTTCTTCATCTGTCAAAATCTGCCTCGCAGAGCTTTTTCCAGGATTCCTTTAAGATAATTACGTTGAAGCCCTTAAGCTGGAGCCTGGCTCACCAAAAGCACTTGAAACAAGTGGGTGACTTAGTGTTGTCACCCTTGGCATGGTTAGGCAGGGACCCAAGCCAGCTTCCTGAGAGGGTGACAGTGGCGAGGGTAACACTTGGAGAGACTGACTATGTTCTGTTTTATGGTTTTCTTCATTAACCCCTCTCTGGCTGGAAACTACTGTCCTCATGCAGTAACCATCTGCCCCACCCAGTCTACCAGGCACTATCACCACAGCTCATGGCACTGCAGCCCTCACCATGTGCCAGCAACCAGGCAAAACATTTCCACATGCTTCGTTTCATCCATCAGCACAGAGACCCTGCAGGATAGGTGACTTTATAGCCATTGTACAGGCAATAAAACTAACATTCAGTGAAGGAAAGGGGCTCGCTGAAGATCAAGGAGCCAGGTGTAGTGGTGTGGAGCACGCCTTTAATCCCAGCACTTGGGAGCAGAAGTAGGAGGATGGCTGTGAGTTCAAGGCCATCCTGAGAATACATAGTGAATTCCATCCAGTTCAGTCTGGGCTAGAGTGAGACCCTACCTTGAAAAACAAAAATAGGAGAAAGAAGTGTTTGCTGGAGTGGGGGCAAACGCCTTAACTGCTAAGCCATCTCTCTAGTCCATTAAATGTAGTTTTTTAAAGATTTTATTTTTATCTATTTATTTATTAGAGACAGAGAGAGGGAAAGAGAGAGGGAGAGTGAGAATGGATGCGCAAGGGCCTCCAGCCACTGCAAATGAACTCCAGATGCGTGCGCCCCCTTGTGCATCTGGCTTACTTGGGACCTGGAGAATCGAACCGGGGTCCTTAGGCTTCGCAGGCATATGCCTTAACCGCTAAGCCATCTCTCCAGCCCCTTGATTGCCAATATTAAAAATATATATTTTCACTGATAGCCAGGCATGGTGGCACACGCCTTTGATCCCTATACTCGGAAGGCAGAGGTAGGTGGATCACCGTGAGTTGGTGGCCACCCTTAGACTACATAGTTAATTCCAGGTCAGCCTGGAACAGAGTGGGACCCTACCTTGAAAAACCAAAAATATATATACATTTATTTATTGAGCTGGGCATGGTGGTGCACACCTTTAATCCCAGCACTCGGGAGGCAGAGGTAGGAGGATCACCATGAGTTCAAGGCCACCCTGAGACTACATAGTGAATTACAGATCAGCCTGGGCTAGAGTGAGACCTTACTTTGAAAAAAACCAATGTGTGTGTGTGTGTGTGTGTGTGTGTGCGTGCGCGCGTGTGTGTGTGTGTAAGCAGAGAGAGATAGAAAGAAGAGAGACAGAGAAAAGGGGCGTGCCAGAGCTTTCCACACTGCAAATGAACTGCAAATGCATGTGCCACAGTGCATCTGGCTTTAAAGGTACTGGGGAATCAAACCCAGGACATTAGGCTTGTCAGGTAAACACCTTAACCTGTGAGCCATCTCTTCAGTCCCTTGATTGTTAATATTTATTGATTGCCAACTTTATGTTAGGCATTAGACTAGTTTCTGGGAATACCTCTCAGAAATAGGACCCAATGTAGCAATCAGAGAACTTGTTGGATTTTTTTCCCCCTTTGGCTTTTGTGAGGTAGAGTCTCACTTTAGCCCAGGCTAATCAGGAACTCATTGTAACTCCAGGCTGTCCTCCAACTCACACCAATCCTTCTACCTCTGCCTCCCACGTGCTAGGATTAAAGGTATGGGCCACCACGTCCAGCTTTTTGCTGGAGTGTGCTGCTATTTAAAGTGGTGTAAACCTCAGGGCAGCTTGCTATTAGGTAGGGGCTTGGGAATGAAGCAAAGAAGAAACCATGGGACAGGTTGAGCTGGATTGTACTGTAAGAAAGGGGTGCAAGCCGGGCATGGTGGTGCATGCCTTTAATCCCAGCACTCCGGAGGCAGAGGTAGGAGGATTGCCATGAATTCGAGGCCACCCTGAGACTACATAGTGAGTTCCAGGTCAGCCTGGGACAGAGAGAGACCCTGCCTCAGAAAAACAAAAAAAAAAAAAAAAAAAAAAAAAGAGAGAGAGAGAAAGAGAGAGAAACAAAAAAAAAAAAAGGGGGTTGCAAAGCCCTACTTCCTCTTCAAAACTGTCTTCCTCCCATAACACCACCATCTCCGTCCCAGAGGCAAACCAGCTGAATGCCAACAGCTCTGCACATGGGACCAAGCACCTTCATGATATTTTTAGGAGGGGCTCTGGAGCCACGGCACCACGGCTGGCCCAGAGGGAGAAGCAGGTGTGTGGGGTGTGACTCTGACGGCAGAGTTGCAGTGGGCTAAGGGGGGACTCTCCGCACCCTGTTCTGTGGTTAACACCTCCCTGCCTCTGCCTCACACCTTCTTGCTTATCTCCTTGACTGCCTAGCTGTCAGTCTATCAGATGACTGAGTGGGCCCTGGCTTCACACCCCAGGGTGGGAAAGCCATCTTGAGATAGGGTGCTCCAGCTCTTACATTTGCAGAGGGGCTTGCACCTTCCCCTGCATCCAGCCTTTCTACCGGTAAAGTTCCAGCTGGGTCTTCAAGTCACATCTAAGATCATCTCACGTATCCTCTCATTTCATTCTAACAGGGTAGAAGACAGGAAGTGTGGGATTCAGGGCTGGAGAGATGGCTCAGCAGTTAAGGTGCTTGCCTGCAAAGTCTAAGGACCTGGGTTTCATTTCCCAGTACCCACATAAAGCCAGATGCACAAAGTGGCGCACGCGTCTGGAGTTTGCAACTGCAGGAGGCCCTGGTGCGTGCATTCTCTCTGCCTGTCTCTCTTCTCTTTCTCTCCCTCTGTTTGCAAATACTTAAGTCTGGGATTCAAATTCAGTAGCGCTGGCATACTCTTAACTGCTAGACAACACTGCCCATTATGTGCTTGGATGTCGTTTCCAGTTTGACATGGAACAGAGAAAAACTGAAGTCTGCCCATATATCCAGAGACAAGGATACAGATTAGCCTCCTCTCTGGATAAACATATATCCATATTATGTCCATCCATCTTACAGAATACTCTGCAGCAAGGATAAAGCAGGAGGTAGGGCTGGAGAGATGACTTAGTGGTTAAAGTGTTTGCCTGCCAAGCCTAAGGATCCAGTTTCTAGTCCCCAGAACCCACGTAAGCCATATGCACATGGTGGCTCATGCATCTGGCATTCGTTTGCAGTGGTCAGACAATGATGCACCCATTCTCCCTCTCCCCCCTCTCTCTTTCTCCAATCAATAAATAAATATTAAAAGCAGGAGATGCAGGGTGTGGTGGCACACGCCTTTAATCCTAGCACTCAGGATGCAGAGGTAGGAGGATCACCATGAGTTCGAGGGCACCCTGAGACTACATAGTGAATTCCAGGTCAGCCTGGACTAGAGTGAGACTCTACCTCGAAAAAACAAACAAACAAACAAACAACAAAAAAAAAAGCATAAGATAAATTTATCTAACATCTTCTGTATGCCAAACATCTTCTGTATGCCAAGCATCTTCTGTATGCCAACCCTCACTGCAGTCACCTGACATAGTACATCATACTACATTACTGTCTTTGAAGGTAACAATTATTATCTTTTTAAATTTTTTTATTAGTTACTTTTTTATTGACAACTTCCTTAATTGTAGATAATATCCCATGGTACTTCCCTCCTTCTCCCCACTTTCCCCATTATATCCCCTCCCTCTCTCAATCAGTCTCTCTTTTATTTTGATGTCATCATCTTTTCCTCCTATTTTGATGGTCTTGTGTAGGTAGTGTCAGGCACTGTGAGGTCATGGATATCCAGGCCATTTTGTGTCTGGAGGAGCACGTTGTAAGGAGTCCTACTCTTCCTTTGGCTCTTACATTCTTTTCGCCACCTCTTCCACAATGGACCCTGAGCCTTGGAAGGTATGTTAGAGATGTTTCAGTGCTGAGCACTCCTCTGTCACTTCTCAGCACCATGGTGCCTTCTGAGTCATCCCAAGGTTGCCGCTACGTGAAAAGAGAAGCTTCTCTAACCAAAAGCGAGAGTAGTATTAATATATGGGTATGCACATTAAGAGAAGTGCTTACTGGGCAGTTTGGTGAGCATAGTATATACATTTAGTCAGACACCAGCAGACATTACACCCCTAGGGCTCATGACTACCCCTGTTGTAGGTTTTCAGTATCAGGGATGTATTCCCTCCCATGGAGCAGGCCTCCAGTCCAATTAGAGAGTGGTTGGTTTCCCCATAACAGACATGCCACTATTGCACCTGTTGGCTCATTTGGCCTGGCTGGCCAAATTCAAAGCTTGCAGCATTCACTGTTGAGTATCTTCTCTGGCCCTTTCCTCTGGGAAAAAGAAAGAAAGAAAGAAAGAAAGAAAGAAAGAAAGAAAGAAAGAAAGAAAGAATAAAGAAAGGAGGAAAGAAATAGCAACGGGACTGGAGAGATGGCTTAGCGGTTAAGGCGCTTGCCTGTGAAGCCTAAGGATCCAGGTTCAATTTTCCAGGTCCCAAGTAAGCAAGATGCATAAGGTGGCGCATGCATCTGGAGTTAGTTTGCAGTGGCGAGAGGCCCTGGTACCCTCATTCTCTCTCTCTTAAATAAATAAATAAATAAATAAATAAATAAATAAATAAATAAAAAGAAATATTTTCAAAAAAGAAATAGCAACCGGTATAACAGATTTTCCTAGGGTTCAACTGTCTTTCTCAATAGATGGTCTGTCCCCCTGTCCGTTCCCCTGCTATGTCTTTCAGGTTGGAGTATCCTTTCAGCTCAGTCCAGATGTTATTTTCTTGAGCACATCCACAGCCTCTCACATTCTCATGTACCTGCTGAGACATGTTCAGTAATGAGTCAACATCTGAGTGCTCATGGTCTGATCACTCTGACTCACTTACCTATTCCTTTTATTCTATTGTGTGTTGAATAAATGCATCTTAAGTCTCAACCAAGGCCCTGTGCTGAGTGTCAAGATATGCAGAGGAGAGGCAGGCCCCAGAAGGACCACAGCTGTGGTAACACAGTCAGGCAGTACAGTCTAGTGGGACCACTGGCCATGGTGGCCCAGAGAGAAGAGTTCAAGGTCATCTCAGGCTACATAGTGAGTTTGAGACCAGCCTGGGATACATGAGACACTGTCTTAAAACACCAAAAAATAGGGCTGGAGAGATGGCTTAGTGGTTTAGGCACCTGCCTGCCTAAACCTAAGAACGCTGGTTCCAATCTCCAGGTCCCACGTTTAGCCAGATGCAAAGTGACGCAAGGGCGCAATGCTGCACTTGCCCACAAGGGGGCACACATCTGGAGTTCATTCACAGCAGCTGAGAGGCTGCTGGCACACCCATTCTCTGTCTCTCTGTCTCTCTCTCTCCAAAAAAACCCCAAAAGTAAAAGTAAAATAATAATAATAAATTATTATAGCCAATGATACCCTGCTTGCTTCTGATCTCTCAGATTTAACACCATGTTCATACCTCAAGGACCACCAAACCACATGGCACAGCTTTGTTGCTTTTTCTGGCTCTGCATAGTTGTAGAGATCTTAGCTGAGGTTGGAGGAATCAGCTCAACCTTGGCGTACTGGCTGAAGCACTAAGTCAAACACTAGTCACCAGTACCCAGACCTTCCCAGCAAGATTATACACAACCTGGACAATCTGGGCCATGGTTGTAGCATGACAAGCCTGCTACCCTGAAAGGTTATCTGCATGTCACCCCAGTTAAGCTGACTTTTTTTTTTTTTCTGGTGATGAGGACTCAACCCAGGACCTTGCACTTGCTAGGCAAACACTCATCCACTGAGTTAAATCCACAAGCCCTAAGCTGACTTTTATTTTATTATTATTATTTTATTTATTTATTTATTTATTTATTTATTTTCAGGTAGGGTCTTGCTCTAGCCCAAGCTGATCTGGAATTCATTATGTAGTCTCAGGGTGCCCTTGAACTTATGGAGATCCCCTGTTTCTGCCTCCTGAGTGCTGGGATTAAAACAGGCCTATTCAGCTTTTACTATATGGAAAGGCCAGAGGTGTAAGGCTGAGATGCTGTGCTCATGGGAAGGCCAGATGGCTTTCTGTTAGCTGCACAGCCAAGGACCTTGGCTGCCAGGAAAGCTAAGGTTCTGACCCAGAGCTGCTCTTGCTGATACACAGGAGACATTTTCAAGCCCAACACTTGTCTATCCCAAGCAGGACACAAAAGGAACCCACACACTCAGGCCACGGGCTCCACTGCATCTGTTAATAAACAAGGACAAAGCTGGAGAGATGGCTTAGCAGGTTAAGGCACTTGCCTATGAAGCCTAAGGACCCAGGTTCAATAACCCAGGACCCATTAAGTCAGATGCACAAGGTGGTGCATGCATCTGGAGTTTTGTTTGCAGTGGCTAGAGCCCCTGGCATGCCCATTCTCTCTTTCTCGCTTTCTCTCTTTACCTCTGTCTCTGTGTCAAATATAAATAAATTAAAAATAAATAAATAATTTTAAATTATTTATTTATTTATTAGAGAGAGAGAGAGAGGGAGGAAAAGAAAGAGATTGAGAGAGAGAGAGAGAGAGAACGGGTGCACCAGGGCCTCCAGCCACTGCAAATGAACTCCAGATGTATGCGCTACCTTGTGCATATGGCTTAGGTGGGACCTACAGAATCAAACCCAGCACTTGGAAGCCTGAGTAGGAGGATTGCTGTGAGTTCAAGGCCAGTCTGAGACAACATAGTGAATTCAAGGCCAGCCTGGGCTAGAAAGAGACCTTGCCTTGAAAAAAACAGTGGAAAGCCAGGCGTGGTGGCGCACGCCTTTAATCCCAGCACTTGGGAGGCAGAGGTAGGAGGATCGCCGAGAGTTTGAGGCCACCCTGATACTACATAGTTAATTCCAGGTCAGCCTGGACTGGAGTGAGATCCTACCTTGCAAAACCAAAAAAAAAAAAAAAAACAGTGGAGAACAACCAAAAACAGTGTGTTGCTCAGGAGGCAGAGGTAGGAGGATCGCCGTGAGTTCGAGGCCACCCTGATACTAAATAGTGAATTCCAGGTCAGCCTGAGCTAGACTGAGACCCTACCTCAAAAAAAAAAAAAAAAAAAAAATCAAAATATTTGTCCCAAGTGAATGGAAAAAAAAAAAAAACCACACATATAAACACATCTGTATTCATTGTCCCGCACACCTGTATACTACTTGTCAACAGATTAGCTGCTGGCTATAGACCTTTCAGTTTCCAGCTGTAATTAAAATAGGTCATCTGGTACATCATTCCACTCCCCCAGGTAGGAGGTCTGACGCTCACAGTCAATATATCTCTGATCCATCACTTCTAGACAACAAGTTCTGCGCTTGGTTACTGTAGAAAAAACCCAGAGATCCTCTGACTCTTTTTTGCTCCCTTGGGGTAGCAGGGATTGTCAAGAAAACGGAACCTTGGGAAGTTAATGGCCCCACATATTGCACATGAGCACGCTTACATTAGAAGGAGTTAAACATCTGACTTGAATTCAGCCCTAAGAGGCTTCTTGTTCTCCCTCTAAAGGGGCCTCCAGGTCTTTGCAAATTGTTCCCTTTGCCTGACACCCTTCCCAGCCAACGCACACTCTCTCACACACACAGTCATCTTTTCCACCTGGTCAAGAGTTAAGCATCCATTACGTCTCAGTTTAAAAGTCAATTTTTCAGGAAGGCTTTGTCTGATTTCCTTTCCCTAAAATTCACTCACTGTATTCATTCATCGTAATCCCGCCCTTGCAAACACGACGAGGTCTGGAATCCCCTCTGTGTGTCTTTTTCATGCTTGTATTTTTCCAGTGACGCAGGACCTGGTGCACAGTGCCTGGCACACAGTGGCACCCAAATGATTGATTGAACAAAGGAACTCGGTTATTGTGGCTGAGGAAAGGGATCATGTGGGGGGACAGCACCCCCTGCTGGACCAGGAGCCCAGGAAATCATTCCTGAGTTGAGAAAGATGATGACCGGAAAGGGGCAGTCTTGGGAGCACACCCCCTCCACCACCCCTCCCCCGCCTGGTCACCCAGCTCATGCCCAGAGATTCCTGACTCAATGAACCCCATCTTCACGCTCCTCCAAGCCTTCCCAGCATCCATCTCTTCCTGACCCCCAATAGTTTGCCTTCTATCCCCACCCTCCCTGGCACTGTAGCTGGCCCAAACTCCAGTGACTATTATCTAATTCTGCCCCAACGAAGATCCTTTTCTCCTGGACCTTTAAAGAATAGGACGGGAGCCGGGCGTGGTAGCGCACGCTTTTAGTCCCAGCATTCGAGAGGCAGAGGTAGGAGGATCATTGTGAGTTCGAGGCCATCCTGAGAATACAGAGTGAATTCCAGGTCAGCCTGGACTAGAGCGAGACCCTACCTCAAAAACAAACAAACAACCAAACAAATCTTTCTCCCTTCCTCCCTCCCTCTCTCCCTCCCCTAATCAATCAATCAGAATGATTGGCTGGAGCTCCTCGCGGTGGAGGGGAGGAAGGAATGGTGGTGGCAGCAGGGGAAGTTGGTTGGGGTGGCTGGGGGGGACAGTGTGTTGCCAAAACAAGATCCTACTAAGAGTCAAGGCAGGACATAGATGCATCGGTGCCTAGGGGAGTCGCTGGTGACAAAACTCCTGGGCTGAGCTACTTAGACAAGAGTGAAGGAGAATCTTCCAGCTACTGCCTTGACCGTGGAGTGGCTTTGAATACCCCCAGTTTTTACAGGGTGAGAATAGCGGGATGGAAGAGTTCATAGAAGAAGATAAATCTAACAGCAATGGGGTTTCAGGGTGATCAGGAACGTTTTTTTAAAAAAAAATATATATATATTTATTTATTTATTTGAGAGAAAGAGATACAGAAATTGGCAGGTAGAAAGCCTGGCGTGTTGGCGCATGCCTTTAATCCCAGAGGCAGAGGTAGGAGGATTGCCGTGAGTTCAAGGCCAGCCTGAGACTACACAGTGAATTCCAGGTCAGCCTGAACTAGGGTGAGACCCTACCTCGAAAAACAAAAAAGAAGAAAGAAAGAAAGAAAGAAAGAAAGAAAGAAAGAAAGAAAGAAAGAAAGGAAGGAAGGAAGGAAGGAAGGAAGGAAGGAAGGAGAAAGAAAGAAAGAAAGAAAGAAAGAAAGAAAGAAAGAAAGAAAGAAAAAGAAAGAGAGAGGAAAGAAAGAGAGAAAGAAATTGGCAAGTAGAGAGAGAATGGGCACACCAGGGCCTCCAGCCACTGCAATAGAACTCCAGATGTGTGTGCCCCCTTGTGCATCTGGCTTGCATGGGTCCTGGGGAACTGAACTGGGGTCCTTTGGCTTTGCAAGCAAGTGCCTTAACCACTAAGCCATCTCTCCAGCCCTATAACAAACTTTTCTTGGCTGAGTGTTAAGGGGAGAAGTGGATGGGTCAAGGAGAGCTAGAGGTCGCTGTCTCATGTCTGAGAACCACAGAAGGGACCACACTTGTGTCCCTCCATATAGTTCCCATCTCTGGCCCTTCCCCCAGCTGTGTCCCCTAGTGAAGCCAGGAAGAGTGACAGTTACTTAATGGCCCCATCCTGCTAGCTTTCCTGAGAGGCCCCTTGGTCACCGGCAGGCTAAAGGGGACTGAAGCCAAAGCCTAGGTTATTGATCTCTGACCCCATAGGTCAGCTTCAGGGGCAGAGGGAGCGATGTTGCCACTGTGGGAGCCTCAAGGGACCCTACAACCGTGGGGATGTGACACAGCCTGGTTTTCATGTCCTACAGATGAGAACACACACACACACACACACACACACACACACACCCTTCCATCCTGTCCTGATGTCCAGTTCAGAATAGACCATGGGGTGGCTAGACTTTGGGGTGTGTAGGGAGCAAAAAACCAGTAACTTGGACTTATTTGCTGAGACTGCTTTCCCCACCCCCAAGGTAAAGCCCTGGAAATCCACAATTTCCTGTTTTCTAAGATCCAGTGAGATAAGGAATGGAAATGTACCTTGTGGTTGGAAAAGCGCTGGTGGTGGACAAAGCTCCAGTCCAGGAGCAGGGAGGTCAGAGTGTTTGCTGTGTGGCCTTTGGTTAATCCATAACCTCCGTGAATCTCAGTTTCTTATCTGTAAACTGAAGGAACTAAATCAGGTGAGCGCTAAGGTCCCTAGCAGATAAATGATCTAAGCAGGTAAGCGGGTAAGTGGTGAAAGGGCTGACGGGGAGGGGTTGAGGTAAGGAAGTAGGCTAGCTTGAGGAAATGGTAAGAAGAATCCTTGGACTTGGAAATAAATCCTAGCTCCCAATTTGAGCCATTATCGACTGTAGAAGCTTAGGCAAATCATGCCTCTATCCATCCAACAAACAAGGACCGATGTCAAGCCTTGCTGCGTGCTGGGCACACAGTGGACACATGGACCCTGGTGTGCACCACACCCAGCCCCTCTTTTTAAAATTTTAGTTATTTAGTCATTTATTTATTTGAGAGAGAGGGAGAGGGAGATAGATGATAGATAGATAGATAGATAGATAGATAGATAGATAGATAGATAGATAGATAGATGATAGACAGACAGATAGATGGAGATAATGGACATTCGAGGGCCTCCAACCACTGCAAAGGAACTCCAGATGCATGTGCCACCTTGTGCATCTGGTTTATGGGTGTACTGGGGAATTAAACCTGGGTCCTTAGGCTTCACAGGTGAGCACCTTAACCACTAAGCAATCTCTCCAGCACCCCTTTTTTTATTGACAACTTCCTTAATTGCAGACAATAACCCATGGTAATTCCCTCCCTCCCCCCCCCCCACTTTCTCCTTTGAAACTCCACTCCCATCATATCCCCTCCCCCTCTCAATCAGTCTCTCTTTTCATTTTGATGTCATGATCTTTTCCTCCTATTATGATGGTCTTGTGTAGGTAGTGTCAGGCACTGCAAGGTCATGGATATTCAGGCCATTTTGTGTCTGGAGGAGCACGTTGTAAGGAGTCCTACCCTTCTTTTGGATCTTATATACTTTCTGCCACCTCTTCTGCAATGGACCCTGAGCCTTGGAAGGTGTGTTAGAGATGTTTCAGTGCTGAGCACTCTTCTGTCTCTTCTTCTCAGCACCATGGTGCCTTCTGAGTCATCCCAAAGTCACCACCATCTGAAAAGAGAAGTTTCTCTAGCCAAAAGTGAGAGTAGCATTAATATATGGGTATGGATATTAACAAAAGGGCTTACTGGGCAGTTTAGTGAGCATAATATATACATTTAGCCAGACACCAGCAGATGTTACACCCCTATGGCTCATGATTACCCCTGTTGTAGGTTTTCAGTAACAGGGATGTATTCCCTTCCATGGAGCGGGCCTCTAGTCCAAGTAGAGAGTGGTTGGTTTCCCCCATAACAGACATGCCACTATTGCACGTGTTGGCTCATTTGGCCTGGCTGGCCAAGTTAAAGCTTGCAGCATTCACTGTTGAGTATATTCACTGGTGTTTTCTCTCTCCCATTGAACTGCATGCAGCATAGCTTTTTCCAGCTTTCTGTTTGTTAGTCCACATGGAGGAGGCTGAAGTGACCAAACTGACGCCATGACAGGCTTCAGTAAGGTGCTGCCCTGACTAGGCCAAAGTTTCAGTTTCCAGGAGGGGCGAGCTCTGGGGGCTGAGTATATACAAACATAACTGCTGCTTGCTTAGCCAATCACATTAGGAGGTTACTGTCTCTGCCTGAAATTCCCCTAGACCTGGCCACCAAAACCTTAAGACCAATCAAAAAAAAAAAGTACAGTTATTATTCAAATTAGCCAATCATGTTAAAAGACTAAAAGCCCACCAAAATTCCTTTAGCTGTGCTTAAAAGGAGTCTGTGAGCTCCTCTGGGGGTCACCATTTTGTACGAGTGGTTGACCCCAGTATGCTGGCTAATTCTGCAGAATAAACGCTCTATGCTTTTACATACTATTTGACTTTGGGGTCTTTCTTCAGTGATTTTCAGACCCTTACAGAGGTTTTCAGCTCAGCTTCGCAGTATTTCTTAATGACCTTGCAGCCCAAGTATGTGGAGTCTTCAGTAATAGGGTCTTGCCATCTATTCTTGGTGAGAAACTAAGGGCCTCGGCAATGGCCTATAATGTTTTGGGGGTATCTGTGACCTCCCCAGCCAACAACTCACTGGAAGGTATCCCATTTCTGACACTGAATTTTTTTTTGTAACAATTTATTGCTTCTGAGTGTTCCATTGTCCAGACTAGTAGGTTTCCATGTGACTTATTTATAGCCTCTTAGATTTTGATTAGCCCTCCCTCCACCTTTCCTTTACTCAATCTCTTCCCCTGGCCTCACTTAGGCCTTTTCACCCCCATTAATCTGTTCTTCTACTTATATATATATATATAAAAACATCATCCTATTAAGTCCCCCCTTCCTCCCTTTCTCCTCCCTTTATATCCCCTTTCTAGCTTACTGGCTTCTACTACTGAGTTTTATTCCTACTCACATAGAAGTCCAATCATTTGGAGCTAGGATCTGCATATGAGAGAGAACATGTGGTGTTTCAGCCCCCCCCCCCTCTTTTTTTGATGCATGGTCACACTCTAGCCATGCTGGGCAATCCTCCTATCTCAGCCTCTACAGTGCTGGGATTACAGGCACAAGCCGCCACATCCAATCTTTTCAGTTTATGGCATGAAGTCCAGGTTAAAATGGACCCCGAGTAGTTACATTATACAAGCTGTGAGACTTTTATACTTGTGACAAGAGACAGAAAAGATATTCTCCTTTTGCAAGGAAATCCTCACTTAAACTTCAAAGACTAAAGCCGGGCGTGGTGGCGCACACCTTTAATCCCAGCACTTGGGAGGCAGAGGTAGGAGGATCGCCGTGAGTTCGAGGCCACCCTGAGACTACATAGTTAATTCCAGGTCAGCCTGGACCAGAGTGAGACCCTACCTCGAAAAACAAAAACAAACAAACGAAAAACAAAAACAAACAAACAAAGACTGACAAACCCATGAGCCACCACACCTGGCTTATAAGACATAATTTATTTGTTACAAAGGGTGGCCGATAACCCTCTTCTAATGGAAGAAGTGTGGAGTATTAACTCCAAATGATGGATCCAGAGTCAACCAACCAGGGTTGAGTCGCTCTGCCTATCACTTGGTGACTTGGAAGAAGTTATTTAATCAATCTGGGTCCCACCTCCAGATCTGTAACATGACAATAGCCATTCCCTTCTCATAAACTTGTTGTGAGGGTTAAATGATATAATTGATATAAAGCACGCAGAGAGTCTTCAAGCAGGGTTAGCTGTTGGCTCTTTTATCCACTGATAACTCAGAATCTGGAAAAGATGTCTCCAACCTCAGTGTCCTCAAAGCAAGCAGCAGAGTATCCTTCATTCGTTTGGATCTGCAGAACAGAGTGAAAAAGAGCATGCTTTGAAACCATCACTAAATAAAGGTAAGGGGCTGGGGAGGTAGCCCAGTGGTAAGACACTTGCCTGATATGCAAAAGTAAGGGTCTGGTAATGTGTGTTCTTTGGCTGTGAACTACAGAACAGCTTCACATGAGATCCAGACAATATTGTCTATAAACTTAAAAGCTAGAAGGAGGGACTGAAGAGATGCATGAGGCTGGAGAGATGGGCTTAGCAGTTAAGGCACTTGCCTGTGAAGCCTAAGGACCCAGGTTCGATTCCCCAGTGCCCATGTAAGCTAGATGCACAAGATGGTGCAAGTGTCTGGAGTTTGCAGTAGCTAGAGGCCCTGGCATGCCCATTCTCTCTCTGCCTCTCTCTCTCTTTTTCTCTCAATAAATAAATAAATAAATATTAAAAAATTAAAGCCTTCATTAAAAAAAAAAGCCGGGTGTGGTGGCGCATGCCTTTAATTCCAGCACTCGGGAGGCAGAGGTAGGAGGATCACCGTGAGTTCGAGGCCACCCTGAGACTACATAGTGAATTCCAGGTCAGCCTGGACTAGAGTGAGACCCTACCTCGAAAAACCAGAAAAAAAAAAAAAAAAAAAATTAAAAGCTAGAAGGAGCCAGATATGGGTGGCACACACCTTTAATCCCAGCACTCGGGAGGCAGAGGTAGGAGGATCACCATGAGTTTGAGGCCAGCCTGAGACTATTTCCAGGTCCCTGGGCTGGGCTAGAGTGAGACCCTACCTCGAAAAAAAAAAAAAAAAGCTACAAGGAACCTTCAAGATGACCACTGGGAAGCAAGCCTGGAGACAATCAGGATGAATGGCAGGAAAGAGGCTTTGCGTGTGCTTCCTATGCAAGCATGAAGGCCTGAGACCCAGGTCTGAATCTCCAGAACTCACACCAGCAGCTGAATGTGGCCACATACATCTATAACCCCAGATCTGAGAATCACTGGGGCTCATGAAAGGCAAACTCCAGGATCAGTAAGAGACCCTAACCCTAGCAAGGAGAAATAGACAGGGAAGTAATGGAAGGTGACACCCATGGTGTCCTCTGGCCATGAGCATGAGTGCACGCAGAACTGTATCAGCACATACATGTGCATACACCACACACATATATACTACACAAACACCATACATAACACACACACCCCACAAACACATACACATACACAAATGTTTCAAGAAAAGTGAGGAATTAATGAAATTATGAGCATGATGGCTCATGCCTTTAATCCTCGCACTTGGGAACTGAAGCAGGAGGACGTCTGTGAGTTCAAGGCCAGCAAGGCTACAGAGTGAGTTCCAGGCCAAGCTGAGGTAGACTGAGACCCTGTCTAGAAAAAAAAAAATATTATGAAGCCTTTTAAGAGAAGCTTAGGGGAGCTAGGGAGATGGCTCAGCAATTATAGATGCTTGCTTACAAAGTCTGGCAGACTCAGTTCCATTCCCCAGTATCCATAAAAAGCCAGATGCAAGCCGGGCATCATGGCGCACGCCTTTAATCCCAGCACTCAGGAGGCAGAGGTAGGAAGATCGCTATGAGTTTGAGGCCACCCTGAGACTACATAGTTAATTCCAGGTCAGCCTGAGCTAGAGTGAAACCCTACCTTGAAAAAGACCAAAAAAGAAAGAAAGAAAGAAAGAAAGAAAGAAAGAAAGAAAGAAAGAAAGAAAGAAAGAAAGAGAGAGAGAGAGAGAAAGAAAGAAAGAAAGAAAGAAAGAGAGGCCAGATGCACAAAGTGACACATGTGTCTGGAGTTTGCAACAGCAGGAAGCTCTGATGTGCCTTATTTATTCTCTTTCTCTGTCAAATAATTTTTAAAAATTGAAACTAAATTTATATATGTTTATTTATTTACTTATTTGCAAATTTACTTATTTATTTACTTATTTGAGTGAGAAGGAGGGAGATATATATATAGAGAGAATGGATGCACCAGGGACTCCAGCCACTGCAAACGAACTCCAGAGGCATGTGCCACCTTGTGCATCTGGCTTACATGGTTTCTGGGGAATTGAACCTGGGTCCTTTGGCTTTTCAGGCAAGCACCTTAACTGTTAAGCTATCTCTCCAGCTCCCAAATTTAATTTAATTTAATTTAATTTAATTTAATTTAATTTAATTTATTTATTTATTTACAGCTCAGGCTGACCTGTAATTCACTATGTAGTCTCAGGGTGGTCTTGAACTCATGGCGGTCCTCCTACCTCTGCCTCCCAAGTGCTGGGATTAAAAGCATGCACCACCATGCCAGGGTCTCCAAATTAAATTTTTTAAAAAAAAGTTGAAGGAAGCTGGGGAAATGCATCAGGAGTTAAAGTTGCTTGCTTGGAAAGGCTGCCAGGCCAAGTTCAATTTCCCTAGCCACCTATATAAAGTAAAATGATGTGTGTTTGCAGCAGCAAGAGACCCTGGCATGCCCATACACACATGCAAATAAATAAATAAGTAAAAATGTTTTAAAAAGAAGAGGGGCTGGAAAGATGGCTCATCAGTTAAGGTGCTTGTCTGCAAAGCCTAAGGACCCAAGTTCAATTCCCTAATACCCATGTAACACCAGATGCACAAGGTGGTGCATGCGTCTAGAGTTCGTTTGCAGTGGCTGGAGGCCCTGGTGTGCCCATTATCTATCTTTCTTTCTTTCTTTCTTTCTTTCTTTCTTTCTTTCTTTCTTTCTTTCTTTCTCTTTCTCTCTCTCCTTCCCTCCCTCCCTCCCTCCCTCTCTCTCTCTCTCTCTTTCTTTCTTTTTTTTTGTGGTTTTTCGAGGTAGGGTCTCACTCTAGTTCAGGCTGACCTGGAATTCACTATGTAGTCTCAGGGTGGCCTTGAACTCTTGGTGATCCTCCTACCTCTGCCTCCGGAGTGCTGGGATTAAAGGCGTGTGCCACGCCCAGTGCCATCTTCTCTCTTTCTATCTGCCTCTTTTTCTCTCTCTCTCAAATAAAATAAATAAATGTTTTTTTTTTTTTTTTTTTTTAAAGAAGCTGAGGATACAGCAGTGACAAACAGTGAGAAAGGTGTTAGATACTCCAAACAAAATAAAAGTAGTGTAAGAAGAGAAATTTCTTGGCAATGCACTGGACATTTCCATAGTCATGACACAGTAAACATCGGTTATCAATTCAGCTGAAATTGGTGATCTAGCTCTCCTTGGGAAAGGGCCTGTAAGAGGGTAAGCTCTCATCCATCATAACAGGAAATCAATAGATGATAACTAAAATCGATAAATCAAGGAATAGACATCCATGCATATTTTTAGAGACATGGAAACATCCTCCAGAAGAGATGGCTTCCAGAGAGGCTGCCTCAAGGGAGTGGAAAGGGCAGGCTGGCCAGGGGACTCTTTTTCATTACAATTCTTCCAATACCAATTGATTTTTTTAAACCTATGCATTAATGACGTTAACTTTTATTTTATTTTATTTTTTGGTTTTTTGAGGTAGGGTCTTCCTCTAGTCCAGGCTGACCTGGAATTCACTATGTAGTCTCAAGGTGGCCTCGAATTTACAGCGATTCTTTTACCTCTGCCTCCCAAGTGCTGGGATTAAAGGTGTGTGCCACCATGCCCATCTTATTTTTCTTTTCTTTTCTTTCTTTATTTATTTTTTGAGGAGCGTCTCACTCTAGCCCAGGCTGATCTTGAACTCATGGTGATCCTCTTACCTCAGCTTCCTGAGAGCTGGGATAAAAGGTATGTACCACCATGCTTGGCTTATTTTATTTTTTATTAAGTACAAACTTTGTATGGGCACTTCGTATATTGGTACCATCATTTCCCTCCTCCCTTCCCCAGTCTGAGAGCCCTCCTTAGTGGGATTGCTGGTATTCACCATGGAGTTGTAGGTTATGAGTGAGAGCAGCAGTCTCTCATTGTGGGGAAGGCAATGTCTCTGGATATCCCTTCCCACCCTGTGTCTCTTACATTCTTTCCGCCCCCTCTTCCACAAACTTCCCTGAGCCTTGGTGTGGGAGTGCTTTTAATTCTAGCGTTGAACTCTCAGCAGGTTATGATTTCTGCTTTGGTGCATTTTGAGTATCCTGAGTGTCTGTCTGCATCACCCTGGCCCAGGTTATCAGGCTCTACTGCCAGGGACTCAACTATCTATTCGTGTCTTTTTTTTTTTTTTTTTTTTTTTTTTTTTTTTTCAAGGTAGGGTTTCACTCTGGGCAGGCTGACCTGGAATTCACTATGTAGTCTCAGGGTGGCCTCCAACTCACAGCGATCCTCCTACCTCTGCCTCCCAAGTGCTAGGATTGAAGGCATGCGCCACCACGCCCGGCTTATTCTTGTCTTGTTGGTAGATTACGGTTGACCTTGGTTCTCCACGCTTTCCGGAAAAACAAAGAATGATGTGCAGTGCAGCCCCGCTCCCAGCCTCTCTCCTACTGGCCTTGCCCTCCCAGGTAGCCACCCAGGGATGGCTCTACTCTTGGGGCATGACCCCCAGCTCAATGTTGACTCATAATGGCCTTATTTTATTTTTTTAAATTCATTTATACATGTGTGTATGTCTGTGTATGTGCACACCAGGGTCTCTTGTTGCTGCAAACAAATGCCCTTCTGGCTTTACATGGGTGCTGGGGAATTGAACCTGTGTAGACAGGCTTTGTAAGCAAGCAACTTTTTTTTTTTTTTTAATTTTTTTATTTTTCGAGGTAGAGTCTCATTCTAGCCCAGGCTGATCTGGAATTTACTCTGTAGTCTCAGGGTGGCCTGAAACTCACAGTGATCCCCTACCTCTGCCTCCTGAGTGCTAGGATTAAAGGCGTGGACTACCACGCCCGGCTTTTAGCAAGCAGCTTTTAATCACTGAGTCATCTCCTCAGCCTCTTAACTATTGTTTGTTTTCTTGGTTTTTCAAGGTAGAGTCTCTCTTTAGCTCAGGCTGACCTGGAATTCACTATATAGTCTAAAGGTGGCCTCATGGCCACCTTGGCAATCCTCCTATTTACCTCTGCCTCCCAAGTGCTGGGATTAAAGGTGTGTACCACCATGCCTGGCTTATTTTTAAAAAATATTTTATTTATTTATTTGACAGAGAGAGAAACAGGCAGAGAGAGAATGGGTGTGCCAGGGCCTGCAGCCTCTGCAAATGAACTTCAGAAGCATGTGCCACCTTGTGCATCTGGCTTACGTGGGTCCTGGGGAATCGAACCTGGGTCCTTTGGCTTTGCAGGCAAGTGCCTTAACCACTAAGCCATCTCTCCAGCCTTTTTTTTTTTTTTTTTTTTGGAGAGAGACAGAGAGAGAGAGAGAGAGAGAGACAGATAGAGATGGGTGCGCCAGCAGCCTCTCAGCTGCTGTGAATGAAATCCAGATGCCTGTGCCCCCTTGTGGTCAAGTGTGGCATTGCACCCTTGCGTCACTGCATCTGGCTAAACGTAGGACCTGGAGATTGGAACCAGCATTCTTAGGCTTAGGAGGCAGGCGCCTTAACCACTAAGCCATCTCTCCAGCCCTCCAGCCCTTATTTTTTATTTAATAAAGAAGAGGGGGGCTGGAGAGATGGCTTAGCGGTTAAGCGCTTGCCTGTGAAGCCGAAGGACCCCGGTTCGAGTCTAGACTCTCCAGGACCCACGTAAGCCAGATGCACAAGGGGGCGCAAGCATCTGGAGTTTGTTTGCAGTGGTTGGAGGCCCTGGTATACCCATTCTCTCTTTCTCTCTACCTGCATATTTCTGTATCTCTCTCTCTGTCAAATAAATAAATGTAAAATAAAAAAAATTAAAAAAAAACTTTAATTAAAAAAAAAAAAGAAGAGGGGCTGTAGAGATTGCTCAATGGTTAAAGGTACTTCTTGCAAAGCCTGATGGCCTGGGTTTGATTCCCCAGTATCTACATAAAGCCAGATGCATCAAGCGGCTCCTGTATCTGGAGTTTGATTGAAACGGCAAGGGGTCTTGGTGCACTTATTCCTTCTCTTTCCTTATCCCTGTTTACAAATAAATAATAAGTAAAAATATTTTATAAAATAAAGAAGAGGGCTGGAGAGATGGCTTAGCAGTTAAGGCCTAAGGACCCAGGTTTGATTCCCCAGTAGCCATGTAAGCCAGATGAACAAGGTGGCACATATGTCTAGAGTTCACTTGCAGTGGCTGGAGGCCCAGGCATATCTATTATATCTCTCTCTTTGCCTCTGCTCCCACTCTCAAATAAATAAATATATAAACATATAAAGAAAGAAAGAAGAGCTGGGTTTGGTGACACACACCTTTAATCCCAGCACTCCAGAGGCAGAGGTCAGAGGATCACTGTGAGTTCGAGGCCAGCCTAAGACTATATAGTGAATTCCAGGTCAGCCTGGGCTATAGTGAGGCCATACCTCGAAAAACAAAACAAAACAAAGCAATAATAATAATAAATTAATGTATTGTAATAGTAATAATAAATAAAGAAGAATGTTAGGGTGAGCTAGACCTGGGACCTACTTTTTGTGATCTGTAAGTTGAGGCAAGTTGCCTAACTGCAGTATCTGCATTTGCTCTCCGGGAAGATAGGAATCCTGTTTGAATGGTTAAGGACTGAGAGTCACCATACACTCAGAGCACTTAGTGCATGCCTGGTATGTAACCGGTCCAAAGACTGAAGTAGCATTTGGGAAATGGCAGTCTTTGGTTATAGACACCTGCCTCCTTCCTCCATGGTACATGAAAGCCACTGGATACAAACAAATGGTCACCAGGTGAATGACAGCTGGGCAGGTTGTGACCCACATTTTGGACTAGAGTCATGGCGAGGACCAGCAAAAGGATCAGCAGCTATGAGGGAAGTCACAGCTGGGTACGGGGGTCTCACTGCCGAGGACACCTGGAGAGGTACAGTCACTGGACAGCAGGCTATCACATGCTCATCATTTTCTCTTGTGGGGGACGTGTCAGAAGGAAAAGATTTAGAGGCTGTCAGGGTAAGGGTCAGAGGTCAGTTGGGGTCAGGAAGTCTATTTCATTGAGGTCACTCTCGTCTCCTTTCAATCTAATGAAGCCATTACTGGTGAAAGCAAGTGCCTGGCGTCTTGCTCTGTGGAGCAGGGCCAGCCTGGGGAGCAGATGAAAGAAGGAAGGGGGCTCCCTTGGCTTGCCCTCCTGCCAATTCTGCAGGCCCAAGAGGTGAGAGATGCACAGTCGTGATAGATGTAGGAAGTGCAGTCTTTGCAGCGGGATGAGGATGACAGCACGGGGCAAAAACAGCCTGTTCTCTTTGCAAATACGACTGGGCTCTCTCTCTCTCTCTCTCTCTCTCTCTCACACACACACTGCAGTACTTTAGAATTTCAAAACTGATAGAAATATTTGTCTAATAACTGATTTTTACCTTAAAGGATAAAGCTGTAATCTTTTCTTGAGATCACACAGAAAATGAACAGGCTGGAAGTAATATGCCATGCATTTTACTTAATTATGTGTTTATTGTCTGTCTTTCTCTCTAGAGGTGAGCTCTATGGGTGCTGGAATTTGACCTGTCTTGTTTACTGACATGCCCACAGTGCTTCTCAGACATATAGTGACTACTCAGTAACTATTTGGCAGGGGAATGAGTTGATGAATGGATGAACGAAAACAAATAGAAATGCAGCACGCAGGTCAGGGGAAGAGATTGAGTAAGGGAAGGGTTAGGGGAGAGTTAATCAAAATTTAAGAGGGTATGAATAAGTCATGTGGAAACCTACTTTTTTGGACAATGGTTCACTCAGAAGCCATAGACTGTTACTGAAAAATTTCAATGCCAGGGATGGGATACCTTCCAGTAAGTTGTTGGTAGGGAGGTTCCTGATACTCCCAAAACATTACAGGCTATTGTCAAGGCTTTTGGCTTTCCACCAGGAATAAATGGTGAGACACTATTGCTGAAGACTCCACATACTTAGGCTGCAAGATCACTGAGAAATCAAGCTGGAGCTGAGCTGAAAACCTCCTCCCTATAGACCAGCTGACAGCTGGAAAAAGCTATTGCTGCATGCAGCCCTATGGGAGAGAGAGAGAAGTCATCAGTAGAGATAAACAACAATGGACACTGCAAGCCTTAAGTTTGGCCAGCCAGGCCAAATGAGCCAATGGCTGCAATAGTGGCATGTCTGTTATGGGTGGAAAGCAACCACTCTCTAATTGAACTGGAGGCCGGCTCCACAGGAGGGAACACATGCCTGGTACTGAAAACCTATGATGGGGAGGTCATGAGCCCTAGGGGTGTAATTCCTGCTGGTGTCTGGCTAAATGCATATAAATGGAAACTGCCTTGTAAACACATCTCTTAATGTTCATACTCATATGTTAATGTTACTCTCACTTTTGGGTTAGAGAAATTTCTCTTAATCCAGAGCCTTAGACAGCTCTGCCACACTACCTAGCTAGAGAAGCTTCTCTTTTCAGATAGTGGTGACCTCTGGGATGATTCAAAAGATACCATAGTGGTGAGCAGATGTGACAGAGGATTGTTCAGCACTGAAACATCTCTATCACACCCTCCAAGGCTCAGGGTCCATTGCGGAAGAGGTGGTGGAAAGAATGTAAGAGCCTCAGGAAGGGTAGACTGTTACAATGCACTCCTCCAGACACAAAATAGCCTGGATATCCGTGACCTCACAGTGCCTGACACTACCTACACAAGACCATCATATAGGAGGAAAAGATGATGACATCAAGATAAAAGAGAGACTGATTGAGAAGGGGAGGTGATATCATGGAAAGTGGACTTATGAAGGGAAAATGAGGAAGGGGAGGGAATTATCATGGTTTATTGTCTATAATTATGGAAGTTGTCAATAAAACAAAAGTTAGAAAAAGAAATGCAGCACACATCATGATCCTGTTTTTTTTTTTTTTTTTTTTTTTTTGCTGTTGTTTGTTTGTTTTTGTTTTTTGAGGTAGGGTCTCCCTCTAGCCCAGGCTGACCTGAAATTCACTGTGTAGTCTCAGGGTGACCTTGAACTCAGGAACTCAGGACGATCCTTCTACTTCTGCCTCCTAAGTGCTGGGACTAAAGGCACCCAACAGCTTCTCTCCTTACTTCTCCTCCTTCCCCTTTCCGTCCCCCTCCCCCCTCCTCCTCCTCTTCTTCTTCTTTTTCTTTTTCTTCTCCTCCTCCTCCTCCTCCTTCTTCTTCTTCTTGTGGAGGGGGCAAGCCAAATAAGATTTTATTCAGAAGCCGGGCGTGGTGGCGCACGCCTTTAATCCCAGCACTCGGGAGGCAGAGGTAGGAGGATCACCGAGAGTTCGAGGCCATCCTGAGACTACAGTTAATTCCAGGTCAGCTTGGACCAGAGTGAGACCCTACCTTGAAAAACAAACAAACAAAAAAAAGATTTTAGCCGGGCGTGGTGGCGCACGCCTTTAATCGCAGCACTCGGGAGGCAGAGGTAGGAGGATCGCCGAGAGTTCGAGGCCACCCTGAGACTACATAGTGAATTCCAGGTCAGCCTGGACCAGAGTGAGACCCTACCTCGCAAAAAAAAAAAAAAAAAAAAAAAAAAAAAAAAGATTTTATTTAGAAGTAGAAGTAAAATAAAAACTTGCAAGGAGGGGTCTCCAAAAAGGGTTGCCTTTCTTTTCTTTTCTTTTCTTTTCTTTTCTTTTCTTTTCTTTTCTTTTCTTTTTTCTTTCTTTTCTTTTCCTCTCCCTCCCTCCCTCTCCCCCTCTCCCCCTCTCTCTCTTTCTTTCTTTCTTTCTTTCTTTCTTTCTTTCTTTCTTCTTTCTTCTTTCTTTCTGAAACTGTATCTTATTGTACCTCAGGGAGTTCTTCAACTCACTATGTAGGTGAGGCTGGCCTTGAACTCCAGATCCTTTTGCTTCTATTGTGGCAAGCACCACCACATGTAACTAATGAACTGGCATCTTGAGGGACACATTGTGGGGAAGTTTCCTTAAATGTGCACTACCATTCATGTTAGCAGACGGTCAGGTTTTAAAACCATCACTGTGAACTCTGCCACAGAGTTCTCAAAATACTGGTGAAATGAGAACAGGGTATAGGTAGTTCCCTCAAAGAGAACCAACCTGCTTTGGCTCAGCCAGAGGAGAATGTCTGGCTCTCTCCTCTATCACTCTTCTGCCTTATTTCTTCAGACACAGTCTCTCATTGAACCTAAAGCTGCCATTTCTCAGTCAGACTGACTGACCAATTGAGCCCCTGCATGTTCCAGGTCCCGGATCCTCACAGGGCTTGGGTTATATACATGTGTGGTCACACACCCTACTGTTCACATGGGTGCTGGGGAATCCAACGCATGGTGAATCAGGTTCTCACAGGCCATCATGCTTGCTCAGAAAATGCTCTGACCTGCTGAGGCATCTTCTAAGCCCCCACTTCCCCCTCTTTTACCTATGTATCAATACCCTCAGAAACCAGTACAAGAGGAATTTGCAATACTTAGCTCTACTGTGTTTACTTTCCTAACTAGATGGAAAGGTCTTGGAAAGCAAGGAATAGTTCTTCTTTGTCATTATTTATTTATTTATTTGACAGAGAAAGAGGGAGAGAGAGAGAATGGGCGCGCCAGGACCTCCAGGAACTGCCAACAAACTCCAGATGCATGTGCCCCCTTGTGCATCTGGCTAATGTGGGTCCTGGGGAATTGAACCTGGCTTTTTTTTTTTTTTTTTTTTTTTTTTTTTTTTTAGCTTTGCAGGCAAACGCCTTAACCGCTAAGCCATCCCTCTAGCCCCCTTTGTCTTTTTTTTTTTTTTTTTTTGGTTTTACATCAATAGACTACTTATTGCATATTCATCTGATTCCCTCCACCAAGCCTGTGGATCAGAACAATGACTGGATTATAGTGGGAACCTAATAAGCTTTCACTGAAATGGGGACCCAAGAGAGGAAGAAGGTTTAGTCAGGGGTTCTACATCCCACATGGAAATTCCATGTCCCATGACAATGAAGAATCAATTATGTTGGGCTGTGGAGATGGCTCATTGGTTAGAGGCATTTGTTTGCAAAGTCTGCTGGTCCTGGTTCAATTCCCATGCCACCAACATAAAGCCCAACAGGCATTTGTTTGCAGTGGCAAGATATATGGGATGTGTGCACACATGCATGTGGAAATAAAAATAAATTTAAAAAAGAATAAATTCTGCTAGGAGCCTTGAGGATCTTCCTAAAGCAACCTTTGCCTCTGCAAATGCTACTTAATGAGGCCCTGAGCCCCTCTCTCTTCAGTTGTTCTGGGAATATAGATGAAAAAGACAGCTGAGGAAATTGAGAATTATGACTATTTTAATAATGTGCATTATTTCAATTAAAACCTACTCAGAGCCAGGCATAGTGGCACACACCCTTAATCCCAGCACTGGGGAAACAGAGGTAGGAGGATCACTATAAATTCAAGGCCACCCTGAGACTACATAGTGAATTCCAGGTTAGCCTGGGCTTGAACAAAACCCTATCTAGAAAAACAAAAAGAAAAAAGAAAAAGAAGGGCTGGAGGGATGGCTTAGTGGTTAAAGTGTTTGCCTGCAAAGCCAAAGGACCCAGATTTGATTCCCTAGAACCCACGTAAGCCAGATGCACAAGGTGGTGCATGCATCATCTGGAGTTCATTTGCAGTGGCTGGAGGCCCTGGCATGTTCATTCTCTCTCTCCCTCTCTTTCTCTCTCCCTCTTTCTCTCTGTCAAATAAAAAATAAATAAATAAAAATAAATAGAAAAAGGAAAAAAAACCTACTCAGGTGGAGTGTGGTGACTCATACTCAGTACTCAGGAGGCTGAGGCAGGAGAATTACCATAAATCATAAGTTCCAGGCCAACCTGGGTTACATAGTGATGTCCAGGCTAGCCATGGGTAAAGAGAGTGACCCTTTCTCAAAACAAACAAAAATAAATAAGTAAAAGTATATAAAATAAATAATTAGGGGGGCATGCCTTTAATCCCAGCACTCAGGAGGCAGAGGTAGGAGGATCACCGTGAGTTCGAGGTCACCCTGAGACGACATAGTGAATTTCAGGTCAGCCTGGACTAGAGTGAAACCCTACCTCAAAAACAAAAATAAAACCTGGGCTGGGGAGATGGCTTAGCGGTTAAGGCGTTTGCCTGTGAACCCTAAGGACCCCAGTTTGGTTCTCCAGGTCCCAGTAAGGCAGATGCACATGGTGACACATGTGTCTGGAGTTAATCTGTAGTGGCTAGAGGCCCTGGCGTGCCCATTGTCACTCTTTCTCCCTCTCTCTGTCTCTAATAAATAAACAAATAAAATCTTAAAAACAAAAACAAAAAAATCCCGACATGTCAGGCATTGTTTCAAAAGACTTTCCTATACTATCTGACTTCATTTTCACAATATCTCTGAAAGCTAAACACTCTCATTATCTCCACTAGACATATGGGGAAACTGAGGCACAGTGATATTTAATGAGGTTGTCTCAGGTCACAGAGCTGTAACAACATGACTAATTCTACTCCCACACCTGTGCTCCTATGAAAAATGGTAATAAAGCTGGGTGTGGTGGTGCATAGCTGTAATCCCAGCACTTTGAATATCATCCTCAGTGACAGGCAGTTTTCAGGCCAGCCCCAGCTATATAGAACTCTGTCTCAACAAAACTGCTAGCAAATAATTTGAAAATGACTAGTAGAAAAATGAATATTTTGGGACATGGTGTTGCACATCTTTAATCTCAGCACTCCGAAAACAGAGGTAGGAGGATCACCATGAGTTTGAGGCCAGCTTGAGACTACATAGTGAATTCCAGGTCAGCCTAGTCTAGAGTGAGATCCTACCTCAGAAATATATATATATTTACTTTCCTCAGTCCATGGTCACATGAATAGGTGTGAACATTTTTCTGAAAGGAAGTTTATATACATTCAATGCTCTCACAGAATTATTTGCTTCTGGAAACATCCTCCCTTTCATATCCAGGAAAAAAAAAAGTTCAGCCTGGCATGGTGGGGCATGCCTGCACTCCCAGATTTTGGGAGAGAGGCAGGAGGAGTTTGAGGCCATCTTGGTCTATATATCAAAATTTTGCCTCCCAAGCAAATAATAAATACTGTACTTGTGTCAAGTGCGTCAGTGTTACTGGAATCGTTAAGGAGAATCAGGCTTTCAGAGATGTTGGACTTGGAGGTGGAAACTCAGGAAGGCCTTTACAAGGCAGGAGGGAAGCCTGAGCGCCCGGCTTTGTTCAGCACCAAGGACAGGACCACCGGCGCCTTCAGGACCCTGGACAGAGCAGCTGCCCGCGCCTGCCCGCACAGCGCTCGTGGACAAACAAGCGAAGCCAGAGCCCTCAACTAACTGCTTTTTATCTCTTTTCCTGCGGTGGACCTCAACCACCTGCGCTTGAGTCTTAGGAACAGAGGTGCAGGGAACAAATGTATTTGAAAGGTGCTACTGATGTAAGTAGAATGGCTCTGGTGGATGTGCTCGGAGGACTCCAGGAAGAGTAGTTTACTACAGTTCCTAGTTGGGAATAGGACAGTACTAATGATTTTGTTTTCTTCTTCCTTTTTTTTTTTTTTTTTTTTAGGCTGAAGATTTAAAAGGCCATCATAGTTCTTTTTAATCCCCTCAAAGTCCCATCTCCCTCTTTTGACATTCGTTTTAGTCTCGTGGATAGCATTTCATAGGAAAATAATTCCCACAGTCCCTGACTATCCTCTCCATTCCCCCCTTCCCTGTCCAAGAACCCCACTCAACTGTGTATTTTTCTCCTTCTCAAATACCCATGTGCCGGGACGCGCACGCGCGTGCGCGCACTGACACACACTCGGCTGTGGCGTGAGAACCTCCAGACGTTCTGCACACTTGTGGAAAAGATTGAATGCAGAGCAAGCGGATGCCCCCGAAAGCAGGCTCTGTCCCTTTAAATGGGTTGTAGTCGTGGGGGAGGGGAACTGGCCGGAGCTGGCATTGTCCAGTTTGAACTGAGCACCGGAAGTGAAGGGGCAGGGCTAGGGCCGTGCACTGAGCCCCGGGCCATTGTCCATCTCCGACCAGAGCAGTAGCCACCCCCTGGTCCACCCTCTTTATCTCCTACCAGGGAGGGTTACCTCTGCAAAGGAGGACCTCTTGTCCACTTCCTCCACCAGCCACTCTACGGCAGGGGAGCGCACTTTAGGATGGTGACTCCGAGATCAGGAGTGTCTGGGACTCTGAGAGTGCCAGGGATACTGGAGGGAGTACCTCCACCCACCCACCCATTCCTCTCTCCCAGCAAAGGATGGGACTGGTCGGGGGGGGGAGTGGGTGTGTGGAGGGGTCAGGATAGGAGGGCAGCTAGCAGAGAAGGAACTCTTGCGGGGTGCTCTTGCGCTCCCACGAAGCTCTACACGGGGCCAACTTTAGGTACAGATGTGAAAGAAGCCAAGGAAGGAAGGATACTTGGCACAGACATCAATTAGGAGCCCTTTTGTCTCTTCTCATTGGGGAAGACCCAGGAACACTCTTGAGTAAGAAACTCCTGGAGGTAGAGACCTCCAGTTGTAGTCAGAGGCGGGCAGACGTAGAGAAGGCAGCGCCCAGGTCAACACAGATCAGCTCTATGGGACCTCCAGCTTCTGCCCAGCTCCCCGCCACCCCCCCCCCCATCCCAGCTTCCTAGGGTCCAGAACTCCAGGTCTATCTAAGCACACGGGGGTGGGGGGTGAGAGCAGGTCAGCGCCAAGCAGCCGGGTCAGCTCGGAGGCCTGAGGGGGAAGGGGGGGAGGGGCGCTCGAGGACTGGGGGAGGGGGAGGGCTCATCCATTTCTCCCTTTGACAGGTGGTTTGTGTTTCTGATTGGCCAGCGCCACCAGGCTCACACCTCCCTCCCCCAACTCTCTGGAATGTATAATTATCTGCCCGGGGGGTGGGGGTGGTGTGTTAGTGTGTGGGGGAGCAGTCACGTGGTTATAAAACTATCTCTCTCTCTCTCTCTCTCCCCCAGATCCCCCACCTGTATCTGCTTTAGGGCTCCGCACTGAGTCCTTCAAGCTCGGGGTCCAAAATTCTGGGGTCCCTCATAACTTCTGGGGTAGAAGATTTCCCGCCTCCCATCTCCAGATGTGTGTCTACGGAGCGGAGGGGGGGTGTCAAACCTCAAGGTTCGGGGAAGGGACACCCCAGAGGTGTCAGAGACCGGAGCGGTGGGGGAGGGCCGGAGCCAGAAGCCCGAGGGAAAGGGAGGGGAAAAGGAGAGGGAGGGGAGGAGAGGGGGCTGCCCGCGGGGGGTTGGGTCATTGTCTTTTAGAATTTGGGAGCCTTTGAAAAGCCGTGGGCCCTCCCACCGCTATTGTGCGGGGGAAGATGTAGCAGCCTCTTCTCCGAACCACCCCTTTGCCTCCGGACTTCTCTGGGGCCAGCAGCCGCCGGACCAGGGGCCCCGGGGCCGCGGGCTCACCGACGACCATGGGCTCGGTGTCCAACCAGCAATTTGCAGGTTCGAGCTCGCGACTTTCGCGGGGGTGTGTTGGGGGGGGGAGACACCTTAGGCTCGCCCAGGACTTACATCGAAGGGAGGAGGTGGTGAGAAAGTGTCCCTCGGACTTTTTTTTTTATCTCGCAGGACTCCCCAAAGTCAGTGCGGCCTCCTGCTTCCCCTACCTCCCTTCCCCAGGGCCATGTCTGGAGGAGCAGGGAACCCCGGTGTCCCAGTGGCGTGTGCACTGAGCCTGTGGGGGCGGAGGGAGAGAAGAGGAGGGGCCTGTCCGGCTGGGTGTCCCCCGGGCAACGTGTTGTGGGAAGATGAGCAAAACTTTCGGGGCACCACCGCTTTCCACCCCCCCCCCCGCTCCCCACGACTTCTCCCCCGGTATTTGTAAGCTTGGGGAGCGCGGGAGCAGCCAGGACAGGTTTCTTGTCAGCTGCTAGGTAACTGCCTCTTCTGGGGTGATCTTCCCGTCGGGTCCCCGTTAGTACCCTGCGTGTCTGAGGACAGCCCCCCCTCAAGCTTATGGGCCGGTCCTTGTCCTCTCCAGGTGGCTGCGCCAAGGCGGCGGAGAAAGCGCCCGAGGAGGCTCCGGCGGACGCGGCCCGGGCGGCCGATGAACCGCAGCTGCTGCACGGGGCCGGCATCTGTAAGTGGTTCAACGTGCGCATGGGCTTCGGCTTCCTGTCCATGACCGCCCGCGCCGGGGTCGCACTCGACCCCCCGGTGGACGTCTTTGTGCACCAGGTGAGAATGATTCTGCTAACTTTGTTGGGGGGAGAGGGAGGTTGGAGGGGTGGGAAAGAGGCCTGGGAGTAGAGATGTATGGACTGGGCGGCAAATCACTTGAGCTGCAGGAGATAAAAGATCCTCGTTGTGTATGTGTGTCTTCATCTTGGCCAGGGCACCCCCATTTTGGAGTCCCCCGTTAGAACTACAACCAAGCGAGGTGGGGGGGTGGCACCACTTATGACCAAGCACCCCCTCCACACCCGCCCCCTTCCGGGAACCCCCTCTGGCTTAACCACGTGTCTATTACCTCTGTTCCCCTGGGAAGGGAGCAGGGGGCAGGGAGGTGACCCCATGTGGCAGAAACTAAGGTTGTATTGTGCTTGACGGTGGGGGAGGGCTAGCAAGGCCGACCAGGGAAGCACATGCAAGGCCTGAGTCGGGCGCCCAGAGCCCTTAAAAGTCTGAGTGGAGGTTAGAGGGCGGGAGACAGGGTGCAGGCAACTGGCTGTCTGTCCCAAAGGCCTGAAAAGCTGAGAAGTCAGTCTTTTCCGTTTGATTGCAAACTTCTCCCAGGTAGTCACCCCAAAGCCAGGTCCTAATGTTCTGTGGAGATGGGTAGATCCCTGAAGGATCCTGTGGGGAGCTGCTAAGCTCTCCTTTAGAGTACCAGTTGCAGTTCGGGACTGGTGCCTTAGCTATCTGCCTCCTGCCAGGAAGGTAGACCTTCTGGAGTCGGGGCCAGTCTAGGAGGGAGTTGAGTTGGTGCAACCCCAAGTTCTCAGTTAAAGCTGGGCCAGCACAGTGGGAGTGAAATTCAGTGTCGCAGGCCAGGGGGGTGGAGGGAGGCTGGCCTCTGGACCTATTCTCTTCAGCTTGGCATTTATGGCCCCAGACAGCCATTGATTGCCGTCCTAACATTCCTAACCTCAAACAAGGAGGCTAGAGCCTTCAAGTCTTCCCTCCTCCCGGGCTTCCTTTTCCTTAATATCCTAGGGACATTCCAGTAGGCTTGGGCCACCATGGAAAGGAAGTTGCCTCACGTCTTCCTTTCCACATTTGGTGGTTCAGGGCTGGACCTGGAAAAAAAGAAATTGCTAATCCCTGGCCCTAAAGCTTGACACCCAGGCCCCGGGCAGGGAGGGGTTACTTCGGGGAGGTTGGCTTTAGGAGGTGTGGGGGAGGGGAAGGAGGATGTGGGGATTAAGGGTTGGAGCCTGAGGGATGGCGTTCTGGAGGGGGAGGGGAGGTGAAGGGAAGGAGATGCTGGGTGGACTGGTTGGGAGCTGCGGGGAAGTCTGAGCACAGTCTGAGTCCAGAGAATGGGGAGGGGAAATAGGTAGATCTTGGTTACAGGGGTATGGGGACTTGAGGGTTATTGTTGGCCCCTTGTGGTCACTGGTCTTCTAGAACATCTCCCAAAAGGACCTGCTGTAGGACCCTTAGCTACCCTCTTGCAGCCCCCATTGTATTTCCTTCCCACACACACCAGACTGCTAGTTTTTGGCTGGTTGCATTGTGCCCCCTTCTCATTTACATATGTGAATGATAACCCACAGGAAGTAATTGTGAGCGTAAGATGGGAATTGGCCTCTTTAGATCTATTAAATCACTTTATTACAGGAACCAGCTTTGAATGGCCCTCCTCAGCGGGTGGCAAGCCTCCCCCCCACTCTCCCATTTATCTGATCACAAAGAGATTAAAATCTTTCCTGGTCTTGGCTGGACAGCTTCCCCAATTTTGGGACCCTAGAGTAAAAGATCTTCAACTGCTGCTAAGGAAGGAGAATTTATTCCCTGACCCTAGTTCCTAGGTGAGAGACCAGTCCCAAGGTGCTCTGAGTATGTGGGGAGCTGTTTCCTGCCTCAGCAGACTTACCTTAGGATCCAGAGCAACTGGAAAACTATGGCATGGCATTGGATTAAAGCAGGAATCTTCAGGATAGACTAGCTTGGAGACCTATGGACTCTGAAGATCTTGGAATGTTTAGGGATTGACAGTTGATTAAGTGACCAGGAAGGGAGCTGAGCCGGAATTAAAAAACAAAAAACTAGAGTTTGTCCCCCTCATCTCCTTTTCCAACACGCTGAAGAGTGCTATGTCTGGTGTTTACCATAGCATGCCGTGGAGCTTGGCTTGGTCCATACCCCACATGAACTGGTTATTTGAAATTTTTGGAGATAGAATGGCAGAGTAATTTTGTAAGTTCATGATGAGAAGTGTTTACTTGGGGGAGGAAAGTGTTCATGAAGTAGAGTAAAAAAGCTTTAGGCCAACTTAACATTCTGGTGATGGAGAACTTGGAAGTAGAGTGTGATAGAACAGTCAGAAGGAACACTGTCCCAAGGTGACATTAGACATGGGGGTGTAGCAAACCCCTCCAAGATGGAACTTCTTGTAGGTTCCCCACACCCTGTGCAGTACTATTCTTAAGTTCCTTTCTGCATATCTTCCCTCCCCTGTCCCTCACCCCAGGTAGTGTCTTGCTTTAGCCCAGGCTGACCTGGAATGCACCCTGTAGTCTCAGACTGGCATCCAACTCACAGTGATCCTCCTACCTCTCCCTCCTGAGTCCTGGGATTAAAGGCTTGTGACACAATGGCTGGCTCTTTTTTCAAGGTAGGGTCTCTATGTAGTCCAGGCTGACCTGGATTCACTGTGTAGTCCCAGTCTGGCCTCCAACCTGTGCCTCCCAAGTGCTGGTATTAAAGGTGTGTGCCACACTGTGTTTTCATGATTTGTATTTGAGAGAGAAAATATTGTGCCCTCAAACCTGTGACAGTCATTCTGCTGCAGTCATCAAATGCCTGCCTTATCTTACACATACTTTATTTTCCTCCTAGTAGAGAGAGTGTGTGTAGCCTGTCTTAGTCCCTGTTCCAAGAAAATACCCATGTGTGTAAACAGATTTCTGTAACACTTCTCTTTATTTGGCCACAGATCTTTAGGTCTAGAGGTCTCTGGAGTTGAGGGGATTTTAAGAAACAATTCTATGGCTGGCAATTAGGGTTTCTCACCTTGGCACTACTGACTTATTTGAGTAGGCTAATTCTTTGGAGTGTGGGGGTTGTCTTGTTCATTATAGGATGTCTGGTGGTATTCCTGGCCTCTAACCTTAGAAGTCAGTTGTATTCTTCATGTGTGAATTCATGTGAATGTCTCCAGTTCTTGCCAAGTGTCCCCTGGGAGGCAGTAATCATCCCCAGCTGAGAAACAAGGAAAGTAATAAGGTAGTTACCAAAAATGTGAAAGTTATTGGGTATTTTAAGAGTTTTTGCTTAAATCAGGTTTCCTGTGGTTAAAAAACCCAAGCCACCAAGGTTTGTAGAAATCTAGAAATGGGGAAGCATTTTTCTTTTCAGTAGCTCCTCAGAACCTTATTTTCTTTTTATTTATTTGCAAGCAGACAGAGAAGAGAGACAGACAGAGAGAACTGGGTGCACCAGGGCCTCCAGCAGCTGCAGGCGAACTCCAGACGCATGTGCCATGTTGTGCATCTGGATTTATGTGGGCACTGGGGAATTAAACCGCCTAGTCGTTAGGTTTTGCAGGCAAGTGCCTTTACCGTTGAGCTATTTCTCCAGCCCCCCAAATCCTATTTTAAAGCATTGTCCCAGGTAGCCTAGGCTAGACTCATGTAGCTAAGGATGGCTCTGAGTTCCTGATCCTCTCACCTGGCACTTAAGTGCTGGGATTACTGGAATACACCACCAACACCCTGCATAGAGATGTTTTTATCTGGCTTTCTGGCAAAGATGATTCACTGGGAGGCTTGCAAGCAGAGAGAAAAAGAAAAGCTCACAGTTGGCCAAAGGACCAAATGGGTTTGGAGAAAAAAAAATTCAAAACTGATGTACACCTTTTCTTTTTTTTTCTTTCGAAGTAGGATCTCACTCTAGCTCTGGCTGACCTGGAATTCACTATGTAGTCTCAGGGTGGCCTTGAACTCATGGTGATCCTCCTACCTATGCCTCCCGAGTGCTGGGATTAAAGGCGTGCGCCACCACGCCCGGCTTAAAACTCAAAACTGAGACATAAATTGAGACTAAAATTGCTCTGGAGCCATGGTGGCCTACACACATTTTCTGAATAGGATGCATGAGTAGCAGAGACCAGCCTCATTGGGTAGGGGTCTTAGAAGAGCTGGGCTGGGGAAGACACTTACAGAATCTTTTCACTTGAGTTCCAGCCCTGCTCCCAATAGTCCATGGCCTTTTACATGATCTTCACCAGTAGGTTAGGCTTTGAAAGAACTTAGCTGTCTGGATGATTTCTGGTATTCACTTGATTTAAATGAAATGGAAAGAAATGTGTGTGTGTGTTTGTGTGTAATGTAGGGCTGGAGAAATAGCTTAGCTGTTAAGTGCTTGCCTGTGAAGCTTAAGGACCTGGGTTCAAGGCTTGACTCCCCAGTACCTACATAAGCCAGATCCACAAGATGGCATTTGCAGTGGCTGGAGGCCCTGGTGTGCCCATTCTCTCTCCCTCTCCCTCTTTCTATGTCTGTCTGTCTCTCTCAAATAAATAAATAAACAAACAAAAAAGAACACTCAACTCCTACCAAACCAGAAATCCAGAGACACACAGGCTCCCAAGACAAAAAAAAAAAAAGGGAGGGGGCTGGAGAGATGGCTTTAGCAGTTAAGGCGCATGCCTGCAAAGCCTAAGGACCCCGGTTTAATTCTCCAGGTCCCACGTAAGCCAGATGCACATGGTGGCACATGTGTCTGGAGTTCGTATGCAGTGACTAGAGGCCCTGGGTGCTCCCATTTTCTCTCCCTCTCTGTCTCAAATAAATAAAAATAAATCTTTAAAAAAAAAAGTGTCTGTCACCAAGCCTGGTGTGGTGGTATATGAAAAAAAATGTATATAAAGAAATGTCTAAGGGGCTGGAGAAAATGGCTTAGCGGTTAAGGCCTTTGCCTACAAAGCCAAAGGATCCCAGTTCAATTTTCCAGGACCCACATAAGCCAGCTGCACAAGGGGGTGCATGCATTTGGAGTTACTTTGCAGTGGCTGGAGGCCCTAGTGTGCACCCATTCTGCCCCCCTCCGCTCTCTCTCTCCTCTTTCAAATAAATAAATAAATAAATAAAATATTCAAAAAAAAAAAAAAAAAAAGAAATGTCTAGGGCTAGGCGTGGTGCCACGTGCCTTTAATCCCAGCACTTGGGAGGCAGAGGTAGGAGGATCACGGAGAATTTGTGGCCACCCTGAAATTACATAGTGAATTCCAGGTCAGCTGGGGCTAGAGAGAGACCCTACCTGGAAAAACCAAAAAAAAAAAAAAAAAAAAAAAAAAAGTCTTGGAAAGTCTAGGGCTGGAGAGATGGCCTGGCCTGTGAAGCCTAGGGACCCAGGTTCGATTCCCCGGTACCCACGTAGGCCAGATGCATGAGGTGATGCATGTGTCTGGAGTTCAGTTATGCTGGCTAAAGGCCCTGGCATTCTCATTATCTCTCTCCCCAGTAAATAAATAAAATGTAAAAATGTATTTAAATCTGAGCTAACATGAGGTCTTTGAAAAAACCAAAAAGAAAAGAAAAATGTATTTTTTTAAAAAAGAAATGTCTATAAAAATGTATATATGTAGCCAAGCATGGTGATATACACCTTTAATCCCAGCACATAGGAGGCCCAGGTAGGAGGATCATCATGAGTTCAAGGCTATCCTGAGACTACAGAGTGAATTCCAGGTCAGCCTGGGCTAAAGCAGAAACACTACCTTAAAAAAACAAACAAAAGTGGCCCAGGCTTGGTGGTGCGGTACACACCTTTAACCCCAGCATTCAGGAGGCAGACTAGGAGGATCAAAAGGCAAAGGTAGGATCACTGAGTTGGAGGCCACACTGAGATTACATTGTGAATTCCAGTCATCCTACCTTGAAAAACCAAAAACCAAAAACCAAACAAAAAAAAGCGTATATAGGGCCGGAGATATGGCTTAGTGGTTTTAAGGCATTTGCTGGCGAAGCCAAAGGACCCAGGTTCTATTGTGCAATGCCCACGCAAAGCTAGATGCACAAAGTGATGTGTGTCTAGAGTTAGTTTGCAGTGACTGGAGGCCTTGGTGTGCCCAATTTTTTTCTGTCTCTTTCTCCCCTTCCCTCAAATAAATAAAAATTTTAAGATGTGCACATACATGTCATATATATATATGGCACCTTTTATTTTTGTTTTTCAAGGTAGGGTATCACTTGAGCCCAGGCTGACCTGGAATTCACTATGTAATCTCAGGCTGGCCTACAACTCATGGCGATCCTCCTACCTCTGCTTCCTGAGTACTGGGATTAAAGGTGTGTGACCCCATACTGGGCTTGTATAAGCATCTTGAGGACCCTGAAGAATCCAAAGTACACTCTTTTTTTTTTTTTTTTTTTTGGTTTTTCAAGGTAGGATCTCACTCTTGTCCAGGCTGACCTGGAATTAACTATGTAGTCTCAGGGTGGCCTCGAACTCATGAGGATCCTCCTACCTCTGCCTCCCGAGTGCTGGGATTAAAGGCGTGCGCCACCACGCCCGGCTCCAAAGTACACTCTTAAGACCTGTGTAAAGCACCAGAGAACAAGGCTGGAAGTAGGGAGTGGTATAAATGAGTGGCTTGCTTTCTGGACTGCTTAGGCTATAGCTGGGCACACTATAGTGCCAGGAAGATTTGTGGAGTAAATGTTGACTACAACAAGCCTGAGCCCCAGATGAGGTCATCCTGCCAATGGACTGGAAGTCACTTCATTACTTCTTTTCATTTACATTGTGAATGCTAAACAAGCTCCTAGCCCATCATTTTTTTCATCTTAATAGGAAAAGTCAGGTTAAAAATGAATGGAGCCAGGCGTGGTGGCGCACGCCTTTAATCCCAGCACTCGGGAGGCAGAGGTAGGAGGATCGCCGAGAGTTCGAGGCCACCCTGAGACTACATAGTGAATTCCAGGTCAGCCTGGACCAGAGTGAGACCCTACCTTGCAAAAAAAAAAAAAAAAAAAAAAAAAAAAAAAAGAATGGATTCCGGGCTGTTAGAAATGGCTTGCTTAGTGGTTAAGGTGCTTGCCTGTAAAGCCTAAGGATCCACGTTCTGTTCTCCAGGTCCCACGTAAGCCAAATGCACAAGGTGGTGCATGCATCTGGAGTTTTTTTTTGCAGTGGCTAGACACCCTGGCACGCCCATTCTCGCTCTGTCTCTAATAAATAAATAAAATTAAAATTAAAAAATGAATGAATGGATTCCCTTGCATCCCCGCCCAGGTATGGTCTCACTCCTCACTCTAGCCCAGGCTGACCTGGAACTCACTCTATAGTCCCAGGCTGGCCTCAAACTCTGATCGTACTTCTGCATCTCTAGTGCTATAGCTAAAGGCATGCACCACCACACCCTCCCTGCTGCGAATGCATTTTTATTGAAGTTGATAAAGAAACTCATGTGTTGACACGTGTCGTGGGATCTTCTGGGGTCCTCTTTCTGAAGAGTTATGCTTCTAGAGAATGTCTCCAATACAGGATATCCTACCACCCTAAGCAAAGCTTCCAATATGGGAAACTTTCCTTGTGTTTGGTGACACTGCTACCTGCCCTTTAAATGAATTACAGGTACAGAATTTTCCCAAACATTCCTACCAAAGAGTTCAAACACCTGACCCACTTTCAGTTCATTACCTTGTCCGTCACTCCCCCAAAAGGGTCTCTCTCCAGTCCAGCCTGATGTGGAATTCTGGAATGTAGTCTCAGGCTGGCCTCCTGAATGCTGGGATTAAAGGTGTGCACCACCACATCTGGCTACATATAATTTTTAACATGATCTTGGGTTGCAGCTACCAGCCAGGCAGGAAACCAAAGTCCATAGAGGGTGGTGGATTTTCTGTAGAGGACTGACTACCAGAGCTGGACTCCTGGCATAAAACTCCAAGAACCGAGGGCTGGAGAGATGCCTTAGATAGTTAAGGCACATGCCTGCGAAGCTTAAGGACCCTGGTTCGATTCTCCAGGTCTCACATAAGCCAGATGCACATGGTGGTGCATGCATCTGGAGTTCGTTTGCAGTGTCTAGAGGCCCTGGTGTGCCCATTCTCCCTCTCTCTCTCTCATTCCTACTCTCTGTCTGTAATAAATAAATTAGATAAAAATAAAATCTTAAACTCCAAGAACTTTTTTTTTTTTTGGGTTTTTGAGGTAGGGTTTCACTCTAGTCCAGGCTGACCTGGAATTCACTCTGGCTTCTCAGGGTGGCCTTGAACTCACGGCAATCCTCCTACCTCTGCCTCCCAAGTGCTGGGATCAAAGGCATGCGCCACCACACCTGGCTTCCCCTCAGGTAAGGTCTCACTCTAGCCCAGACTGATGTGGAATTCCCTGTGCACCGCCACACCCAGCTTTCCAAGAATATTTTCATTCCCTTCTCATTTTTTTAAATTAATTAATTTATTTGAGGCCGACAGGCAGAGAGAGAATGGGCACATCAGGGCCTCCAGCCACTACAAATGAACTCCAGATGCATGCGCCACCTTGTGTATTTGGTTTATGTGGGTCCTTGAGAATCAAGCCTCAAACCGGGGTCCTTAGGCTTTACAAGCAAGCGCTCAACCTCAAAGCCATCTCTCCAGCCCTTCATTCCCTTTCTTATCTTATACTCTGCTAGTGTGGGGTGTGGTGGGGGGAAAAAAAAAAGCACCCTGTTCTTGAACCTCTGACTACCTGAAGGTAGAATAGGGCAAGACCACCTGTGCTGAGAAGGGACATCTTCACTACACTTACCCATGGTTTCTAGGTTCAAAACCTTCAGTCTCAGGCCTTTTATACACTGGCTGATGTGCAGCACCATCTGGTGGACGACTGCCGACAGGAGCTTTGGCTTGCCCAGCCCTGCTGAGCAGATCTTGGGTTCTAGACATCCCCCATTCCCCCTCCCTTTCTCTCTCTAACGTGGTCTCACTTTGGACTCAGACTCACAGTGACCCTCTTATCTCAGCCTCCTGAGTGCTGGAATTATAGGTGTGAGCCACAATCCTAAACATGCACTCACTCCCATACATTGCTTCTGGGCATGTCTGTTACTCTAGATGCTATCCAACCCCAGACCGCCAGCAATGAAGCTTCAGTAGAGCTTTAACGCTACAGTACTGAATCACTAAAATTCCTTTCCTTGTTTATTTTTACTTATCCAGAGTGTAAGATTGTATTTGTTTCTTACCTTACATTGGATCATGCTGACTAATAGAATCTGGGTTATTATGGCAGTCAGCCCAGCTTTTTTATCTTTCACTGTAACATTGGTCAAGATGCGTTTTTTTTTAACATGATGATGATCTCCAGAGCTTTTGTTCTTTTTAAATTTATTTTTAATTTATTATTATTATTATTTTGGTTTTTTGAGGCAGGGTCTTGCTCTAGCCCAGGCTGACCTGGAATTAACTATGTAGTCTCTGGGTGGCCTTGAACTCATAGTGATCCTTCTACCTCTGCCTTCCCAGTGCTAGGATCAAAGACGTGTGCCACCACACCCAGCCAGAGCTTCTGTTCTTAACACTTCCTGGTCTTATTTTTCCTCTTAGGGACCCTCGAAAAAACAAAACAAAACACCAAAAAATTATTTATCTGAGAGAGAACATCTGTATGCTATGGCAAACTCCAGATGCACATGCTACTTTGTGCATCTGTCTTATGTGAGTACTGGGGAATCGAACCTGGGTCCTTTTGGCTTTGTAGGCAAGTGCCCTAGCTGCTAAGCCATCTCTCCAGCCTCCTCCCTCCCCCCAGTAGATATTTTGAACACATATTGTTAGGAACCTGGATGACCTGGGTGTTGCCAGAGAACGGAGAATACATTGTAGCCTTGGGGAGCTGGAGCAAGTATGCCAACATTGTGAAGAAAGGCCTGAACTGCAACGTGTTAAGAACTGGAAACTTGGCTGTCTGTGGTTTTGACTTTGACAAGTGAGAGAGTCCGAGCCTTTATTCTAACACATTACCTGCGTGACTCCTATTTTCCATTCTGTAGCTTAAAATTACACTGATGTTGGGGTGAGAGTTATTTGATTGGGGGGAAGGTTGGAGAGGACGGGCAGAAAAGTGGAAGACCAAAGTACTATTTTCTGAGTGCTAGTTCCCTCCGTGCCCAAGCAGCATGCCCCTGTGTTCCTAAATTCAATAAATTGGGGAAGGAGAATGGGGATTCATGTCTCTTTCCCATTTGAAATATTTATCTGAATAAGTAATTGGGCTCCAAGGGGCAGGATTGACTGGAGGCACCCTAGGGGGAGGTATCCTTTTTAGTCTACTGTGGAGGTGCTGGGAAGCTCTGGAGGGGAGGAAGATGGGAAAGAGCTGTTTCTGTATCCATTTCTCTCACCATGACCATAACCCCTGCTCAGGAGAGGAAGGAAGGAACTGGTCCTGTTGAATGTTGGGGGAGGGCGAGAGCCATGCTTGGGGGATCTGTGCCTTGGAACTCCAGGAATCTGACCACCAGAACCAACCAGTGTCAACTCTTTGTTCCCTGGGGCTGGGCTCTATTGGGGGAGCTCAGGCCTTGCCCCTCCCCCCAAGCCCTTTCTTTCTTTCTTTCTTTCTTTTTTTTTTTTTGGAGGGTTGGGGAGAGGGGCGGGGCCCTGCTTTGTGTGTGGTTGGGGGTGGAGTGGTGGGGGGGTGGTAGAAGAATTTCAGGCTCCTTTCATACCCTGGCCCTGGGAGGCTGGCCTGGTGGGACGGCACACTGATTACCTATCTGATAAGAGAAGAATTCAAACTATGTGTTTTAGAGAGGAATGGGGGTGGGGGAGGGAACAGGGAGCCACCCCTGGAGACCACCAGTTTCCATCTTGCCTAGCTGTTGAGGTTCCTGCAGCCGCCGTCTTCAGTCTTCAGCACATCTCAATAGAGTCGCTTGAGAGGGCTAGTCAATCTCTGATTGCACGTCCCTAATTTACATCGTCCCTAATTTACATCGTACCTTTGGTCGCACAAGCCTATTAAGGTATGGGTGTAAGAGTGCGTTACAGTAATTAAGCACAGAAAGGAGATAATCTCAGTGCGGTTCTGAAGCTGGTTAGTAATAAAGCCAAAGTTAATGTTACCATTTTGAGTGTCTTGACACTTGGTTTCACAGTTACCCTGTCTTAAGAGGTGGATAATTGCCATTCCCGAGAATTTGTGTGTGGCAGGTGAAGTGTGAACTTCTTTTCATGCATAAAGCTTCACAGCACCACCATAAAAACAGTATTTGCTCCATTTTATAAATGAGTCAAGTAAGGCAGGAACAGGCCCTTACTCAAGTCTTTTTGTGTTGGTTTTTGAAGGTAGGGTCTCACTCTAGCCCAATCTGAACTCAAGTCTTCTTAACCCCATTATCTACTGGATCACACCTGGAAGGGGAGGGGGAAATCCAGTTGGGGCAGATGGACTAGCTGGAGTTCCCCTGGGGAGAAGTTTTTCTCTTGCAGTGCTAAGAGTCAAATCCAGGGCTGGAGGGATGGTTTAGCAGTTAAGACCTTTGCCTGCAAAGCCAAAGGATCCCAGTTCAATTCTTCAGGACCCACATAAGCCAGGTGCACAAGGGGGTGCATGCATCTGGAGTTCATTTGCAGTGGCTGAAAGCTCTGGTGTGCCCATCCTCTCCCTCTACCTCTCTGCCTCTTTCTCTCAGGTAAATAAATTTAAAAAAAATACTTAAGCCGGGCGTGGTGGCGCACGCCTTTAATCCCAGCACTCGGGAGGCAGAGGTAGGAGGATTGCCGAGAGTTCGAGGCCACCCTGAGACTACATAGTTAATTCCAGGTCAGCCTGGACCAGAGTGAGACCCTATCTCGCAAAAAAAAAAAAAAAAAAAAAAAAAAAAGAGTCAAATCCCAATCTAACTTTAAATTTAGGGTCGTTACTGTGCAGTGGATTTTCAGCATTGTATTTCCTGCTTTATTCCTGTACCCCTTTGCCCACATCAAGTTGCATGTTCTGCTGGCACAGAAATAGGAGGGACCTGTGAGATCTAGCTCAGGGATAGAGTGCTTAGCAAGTGCATGGCCCTGTGGTCAGTCCTGAGCATCCTGCACAGAAAGATCCTGGACTTTCGGAATATTTCTTTGAGGGGACAATTACCAATATAATACATTAGTAACACAGTTTTAAGTATTTACTGTAAACTTGACACTATGGTTATGCAAACTTTTTAGAATCCTTTAGATTGCTTCAAGATATGTGTGGTGGGCCTACACCTATAATCCCAGCAATCAAGAGGCAGGAAGATTCTCCAGTTCAACAGTAGCCTGGGCTGCATAACAAAAGCTCAATTTTATTAAAAATTAAAAGGAAGCCGGGCGTGGTGGCGCACGCCTTTAATCCCAGTACTTGGGAGGCAGAGGTAGGAGGAATGCCAAGAGAGTTCGAGGCCACGCTGAGACTACATAGTGAATTTCAGGTCAGCCTGGACCAGAGTGAGACCCTACCTCGCAAAACCAAAAAAAAAAATAAATAAATAAATAAAAGAAAGTGCTGGAGAGATGGCTCAGAAGTGAAAGGCACTTCCTTGCAAAGCCTGATGGCCTGGGTTAGATTCCCCAGTACCCAGTGATGGCTTTAGCACTTAAGGAGTTTGCCTGAAAGACTAAGGACCAAGGTTAGATTCCTGGTTCCCACATAAGCACGTGGTGACGCATGTGTCTGGAATGGCTTTGGAGTGGCTAGAGGCTCTGGCGTGCTCTCTCTTTCTCATATAAAAATAAATTAATTAAGCAAACAAAATTAAAATATAAGGCGGGTCATGTGTCTGGAGTTCATTTGGGTGGCAAGTGGCCCTGGGGTGCCCAATCTCTCACTCAAGTAAATAAATAAAAGTATTTAAGACATAAGAAGACAGAAAAGCACTGTTTTTCCATCTTTGAAGGACTTGAAGCCCACAAGCCACTGAGGAACAAAGGTCAGTGGCCAATCATTGGAGACTTAGAATTTCATGTGTGTGTGGCTCCCAGTGTGTGTTCCTATCCAATTCCCTTGATGAGCTTTTGTCTTCTGCAAAACCATCGAAACTGAAACACAAATTGCAATGACTGAGGAATTTGTGCATCCCGTTTGGCTAATAAGCATGTTTTAGTAGTTTTGAAATGTTCTGCTCGCTTAAAATCAGTCCTAGGGCTACTTGTTCATGTTACCCAAGCCAGGTAGGTACACAGCGATCCCTTTGCTTCTCTAAACCCCATTTCTCCTTCCTTTTGGGGGGAGGGGGGAGCAGTGCTGGAGCTTGAGCCCATGGCTTTGTGTATGCTAGGCAAGCACTCCACCATTGAATCCCATGCTCTATGAGGACTGCTTGTTGACATAGTTACACACTAAAGATATTTTACTATAAAGGATCAAACTGGTGAAGACTGTTCTGGGGAAGATGCTGTCACCTGTGAGCTTCAGCTTAGGAACTCTTGGAGCATCCGATGTTTTTCCAATCATCTAAATTACCAACTCCCCATCCTTTTTTATTTTTATTTTTTGGTTTTTCGAGGAAGGGTCTCACTCTAGCTCAGGCTGACCTGGAATTCACTATATAGTCTCAGAGTGGCCTTGAACTCACGGTGATCCTCCTACCTTTGCCTCCCAAGTGCTGGGATTAAAGGCATGCACCACCAGGCCCAGCTAAAATCAGTTCTTTTTTTTTTTTTTTTTTTTTTTTTTTTTTTTTTTTTTTTTTTTTTAGAGGTAGGGTTTTGCTCTAGCTCAGGCTGACCTGAAAATCACTATGAAGCCTCAGGTTGGCCTCCAACTCGTCAATCCTCCTACCGCTGCCTCCCAAATGCTGGGATTAAAGGCATGCGCCATCATGCCCAGCTCTCCCCATACTTTTTTAAAAAAATTATTTATTTATTTATTTGCAAGCAGACAGAGAATGGGCACACCAGGGCCTCTAGCCACTGCAAACGAACTCCAGATGCATGTGCCCTTGTGCATCTGGCTTACTTGGGTCCTGGAGAATCGAACCGGAATCCTTTCGCTTTGCAGCCATACACCTTAACTGCTAAGCCATTTCTCCAGCCCCGTTCCCATACTTTTTAAGGGAGCCAGGTGAGCCATTTACTAACTTTTATAAATATTGGTGTTTAAGTATTGCATGTGGGTGTGTCAGGGTCTCTTGAAAACAAACATAGGCATTACTACTCCCTCTCCCCTCCCCCCCCCCCGCACCCCAGGTAGGGTCTTGTTCTAGCCCAGACTGACCTAGAATTAATCCACTATGTAGTCTCTGGCTGGCCATACTCACAGTGATCCTACCCCCCTCAGCCTGGAATGCTGGGATTAAAGGCATGTGCCACCACGCCTGGGTAGGCACTACTTTTTGCATCTGTATTTAAATGGGTGATAGGGAATCAACAGGCTGGGAAGTTTTGTAAGCAAGCAAACTACTTGAATCACAGAGCCACCTCTTCAGCCCTGTTTTCTGGGACTATCCCATACAAATTGTTCTAAATTTTAACCCTATTTTTTGAATTTTCGAGGTAGGGTCTTGCATTTCTTTGTTGCAGGATGTGAATGGGTAGTTCAGTTACTCAAGAGGCTACAGCAGGAGGTTCGTCTGAGCCTATGAATTTGAGACCAGCCTGAGTATTCAGTAGAACCCTAAACAAAAAGAAAACAAAGCTGGGCATGGACACTACCTTGAAAATCCAAAAGGAAGGAAGGGAGGGAGGGAGGGAGGGAAAAGAAAGAAAAAAGAAAGAAAGAAATCTGACATTGATCAATTTTCTATAGCCGTGTGAATTTTTTTTTTTGTGTTTTTTTTTGTGTGTGTTTTTGTGTTTTTTTTTTTGTTTTGTTTTGTTTTGTTTTTGAGGTAGAGGCATGCTGTAGTCCAGGCTGACCTATGAGTCTCACTATGAGTCTCAGGGTGACCTCGATGTCACAGTGACCCTCCTACCTCTGCCTCCTGAGTGCTGGGATTAAAGGCGTAAGCCACCAAGCCTGACTAAATATTTTTATTTATTTATTTGCAAGGGAGGGAAGAGAGAAATGGGTACGCCTCCTGCTTCTGCAAAGGAACTCTAGATGAATGTGCCACTCTGCATCTGGCTTTATGTGTGTTTGGGGAATGAAACCCAGGCCACTAGGCTTTGCAAGCAACCACCTTAACCACTGAACCATCTTTCCAGCCCAACGTATGTCTATAAAATGCATACCTTGATCCTAAACTTTGAGAACACATAAGACATATTCAAATGGGTATTCTACAAAACAGACACATGCATGCTTCAGGTATGTTAAGTCATGAAGGACAGATAAGAAAGAACCTGGAATGGGAATAACAGGACCATTGATAAACATTTCACTACAGAGTGAATTTCCAGGTCATCCTGGACTAGGTGAGATACCACCTCAAAAAACAAAAGAAAAAAAAAGTTTACATGGGGCCCGGCTGGGGGGATTGCTTAACAGTTTGGCGCTTGGAAAACATGCCAACTGAGATTCAAGTCCCCAGTACCCACACAAAGCCTAATACACAGTGGCATATGCATCAGACATACCCATTCTCTCCCATCCCCTCCATGCAAATAAGTAAATACTGACAAAAAAACATTCATGCTGGGCATGGTGGTGCACGCCTTTAATCCCAGCACTCAGGAGGCAGAGGTAAGAGGATCACTGTGAGTTCAAGGCCACCCTGAGACTACATAGTGATTTCCAGGTCAGCCTGGGCTAGAGCAAGATTGTACCTCGAAAAACCAATAACAATAATAAAGACATATGTCCTGGGGCTAGAGAGATGTCTCAGTGGTTAAAGGCACTTATTTGAGAACCCTGCTGGCCCAGGTTTGATTCTCCAGTGCCCATACAAGCCAGAATGGCACATGTATCTGGAGCTTATAGTAGCAGAGGGCCCTGGTGTACCCATACTCTTTCTTTCTTTCTTTCTTTTTTTTTTTCACATTTCTCTCAAACCAATAGAAATACTAAAGTTTGAGTGGTGGCGCACGCCTTTAATCCCAGCCTTTGGGAGGCAGAGGTAGGAGGATCGCCATGAGTTCAAGGCCACCCTGAGACTACATAGTGAATTCCAGGTCAGCCTGAGCTAGATAGAGTAAGAGCCTATTTGAAAAACAAAACAAAACAAAAAGAAATGAGAAATATTTAAGTTTGTATTTATTTATTTGTTTATTTTTGGTATTTCCAGGTAAGGTCTCCCTCTAGCCCATACTTGAAATTGAATTTGCAGTGTCAAGTTGGCCTCAAACTCACAGCTGTGTGATCTGCCCACCTCTGCCTCCTGAAGGCTGAGATTAAAGGTGTGCAGCACTATGCCTGGCTTTTTGAGTATTTTATTTATTTACTTATTTGAGAGCAGGAGAAAGGGGAAAGAGGTAGATAGAGAATAGGCCCCCTGTCACTACAAATGAACTCCAGACACAAGTGCCACCTTGTGCATCTGGCTTTCATGGGTCCTGGGGAATCAAACATGGTTCTTAGGCTTTGCAGGCAAGGCCTTAACCACTAGACCCTCTCCATCCCTTATTTTTTACTTATATTTATTTATTTATTTATTTATTTATTTATTTATTTATTTTGAGGTAGGGTTTCACTGTAGCTCAGGCTGACCTGGTATTCACTATGTAGTCTCAGGGTGGCCTTGAATTTATGGCGATGCTCCTACCTCTGCCTCCTGTGTGCTAAGATTAAAGGCGTGCACCACCATGCCAAGCCTTTTTTTTTTTTTTTTTTTTTTTTAAAATGCAGGGTCATATCCCATAGTGGCATTAAAGATGTGTTCCACCACACCTGGGGAATAAGAACATTTAAAAATATGATACATTATTGAAACACATAAGGCATCTACAATGTTGCCTTTTTTTTTTTTTTTTTTTTTTTTTTTGGTGTTTTGGAGGTAGGGTCTCACTCTAGCTCAAGCTGACCTGGAATTTATTCTGTAGTCTGAGTGGCCTCGAACTCACAGTGATCCTCCTACTTCTGCCTCCTGAGTGCTAAGATTAAAGGCGTGTGCTACTGTACCTGGCTATATTTATTTATTTTTAAAATACATCTGAAAATACTTGGGAGAGAGCAAAAGAGTATGAGCATGCCAGGGCTTGTCATTGCAAACAAACTCTAAATGCATGTGCCAGTTTGTGCATCTGGCTTTACATAAGTACTGGGGAATTGAACCTAGGCTGTCAGGCTTTGCAAACAAGCACTAAGCTATCTCTCCTGCCCCTGAAACCTTTTGATAATATAAATTGTTGCTGTTCTTAGGATGTAAGTTGGCTTCCTTCCTCCTTCCCTTTCTAACTTTAAGTCCAAATAGTTGGGAAAAAATGTTATATGTTTATATCAGTTATATCAAGACTACTTTTTTTTTTGTGGTTAGGGTCTCACAATATAGCCAAGCTGGCTTTAAACAGGAGATCTCCTGCCAAATGCTAGGATGTTAGGTGTGGACCACCATGCTCAGCTCTGAAATCAGTTTTTTTGTTTTTGTTTTTTCAAGGTAGATCTCACTCTTGCCCAGGTTGACCTGGACCTGGGATTCACTATGTAGTCTTAAGGTGGCCTTGAACTCATGGCAGTTCTCCTAATTCTGCCTCCCAGCACTCGAAAGGCTGAGGTGGTAGTGTGCCATGAGTTCCAGGTGAACTTGGGTTCAAGTGAGACTTTGTTTCAAAATAAATGAAGGTAAAATTCGGGAAACCAAAAAACGAGAACCCCTTCATTCTTGCTTTTCTTACTTTAAATGGTGGAAACAAAAGATAAAATCTGTCTTCTTTCCCTTTGCTCTATAGAGTAAGCTGCACATGGAGGGCTTCCGGAGCCTCAAAGAGGGTGAGGCCGTGGAGTTCACCTTTAAGAAGTCTGCCAAGGGCTTGGAATCCATTCGAGTCACGGGCCCTGGTGGGGTGTTCTGTATTGGGAGTGAGAGGCGGCCCAAGGGGAAGAACATGCAGAAACGCAGATCCAAAGGAGACAGGTATGGCCAAGAGCACCTTGTGCAGGTTGCTGAGGGAGGGGTGAGCTTTTCCACTCTGCCACTAGGATCAGATTGTCAGAGATAATCTGATTTCAAAAACCAAGTTTCAGCTGGGTGTGGTGGTGCATGCCTTCAATTCCAGCACTTGGGAGGCAGAGGTAGGAGGATTGCCATGAGTTCAAGGCCACCCTGAGAATACAGAGTGAATTCCAGGTCAGGCTGGGCTAGATTGAGACCCTACCTCAAAAAAAAAAAAAAAAAAAAAAAAAAAAAAACCCCAAAAAAACACAGGCCGGGCATGGTGGCGTATGCCTTTAATCCCAGCACTCGGGAGGCAGAGGTAGGAGGATCGCCATGAGTTCGAGGCCACCCTGAGACTACATAGTTAATTCCAGGTCAGCCTGGGCCAGAGTGAGACCCTACCTTGAAAATCCAAAAAATAAAAATAAAATAAAAAAAATAAAAAAATCAGAAAAAAAAAAGAAAAAAAAACCCAAGTTTCATTGGTGTGAGAGTACATGCATTTAATTCCAGCACTCAGGAGGCAGAGGTAGGAAGATGGCTGTGAGTTCAAGGCCATTCTGAGACTACACAGTGAATTCCAAATCAGCCTGGACTAGAGTGAAATTCTACCTGGAAAAACAAACAAAGTTCCTAGTGGTAGTGCTTGGCACCTAGGAAGGAACAAAAAGCAGGTTTACTACAAGTTTGAATCTAGTCTGGGCTACATAGTGAAACCATGCTTCAAAAAACAGTAACAAGTGCCAGGCATGGTGGCACAAGCCTTTAATCCTAGCACCTGGGAGGCAGAAGTAAGAGGATTGCTGTGAATTCTAGGCCACCCTGAGACTACATAGTTAATTCCAGGTCAGCCTGGGCTAGAGGGAGACCCTACTTCGAACAACAACAACAACCACAAAACACCAAAAGCAGTAACAAACCTGGTTTGTGGCACAGTTAAGCTCAAGGCCTGAGACTATATAGTAAATTCCAGGTTAGCCTGGCCTAGGGTGAGACCCTACCTTGAAAAAACAAAAAGTAACAAAAAATCTTTTTCCTTTAAAATTTTTCTTCTCCTTTTTTTGTTTTTGTTTTTCAAGGTAGGGTCTCACTGTAGTTCAGGCTGACCTGGAATCCACTATTTAGTCTCAGGGCAGTCTTGAACTCATGGTGATCCTCCTGCCTCTGCCTCCCAAGTACTAGGATTAAAAGTGTGTGTCACCATGCCTGGCTAATTTTTTTTTCCTTTATTAAAGGTATAGGAACATCTTGTACTGCATTGTTAGAATCAGCAATGCTGTTCTTGCTTTCTTGACATCCCCCCTCCTTTAAAAAAAATTTTTTTTTTTAATTTTAGCGAGAGAGGAGAGACAGAATTCACCAAGGTCTCAGCTACTGCAGTCGAACTCCAGATGCTTGCACCACCTAGTGGGCATGTGCGACCTTGCGCTTGCCTCACCTTTGTGCATCTGACTTACGTGGGATCTGGTGGGTCCACTTCTGCCAAAGCATCAACCATATGGTGGCCTCATGCCCAAGCTGAAGGCCCAGCAGACCCCAGCTCCCAGGGAAAGCCTGCCTACCTGCCTACTTCCGGGAGGATGAAGAAGAGATCCACAGCCGTGCCCTGCTTCCAGAAGCCCAGAACTGACCCACGGGAGTGGGCTGTTCTTTTGCTATCAGGAAGTTTCAAGAAGGCATCAATCGGCAGAGTAGAGAAAGTGGGGGTAGGGTGTGTTGGGGGTGACTGGCACTGCCATATAATTCAGGCTGGTGTTTCCAGCACCACCCTGTCTTCCCTTGGTGCGGGAGGGGGGGAACTCCAACCATGCTGTATCCAAATGCAAGTGAGGGCTTTGGAGGGGGGAAGACCACCCTAGAACCTGCATCTGCATGCTTTATCTGACGCTTTAGCCCAAAAACCTCAAGCTTGTAGCCGTGGCGTGGATAGGAAAGTTACTCCTCTTCTGAAGAAGGGTGTAAAATATTGCTCCTTACCAGGCAGGGTGTGAAACAAAAGCTTGAGACCAGATGAATTCTGTGGGAGGGAATCTCAGGAGCAAGGCAGGGTTTGTTTGTTTAAAAAAATTTTTTTAATCGTCACCACTTGTTTACTCGTAACCCAGTCTTGGGATATGGTGCTGGAAACTATCTCAAGCAGTGGGTTGTGATGATAGTCCAAATAGGTGGTAGTGGGAGGAGGGGTGGACCTGCCACTCCTACCTCCTTCCCACCCCTTTCCGGGCCAATGTGATTTTAATTTATTTCCTCCCGTGGATGACTGCACCTTGGGTTCCACTTTCTCCAGGATGCCAACTGCACTATCTGTGTGCGAATGATGTATCTTTGTGCATTTTAACTTTTTTCCCCCTTAATATATTCTGCTTTTGTATTTTTGTATATTTTAATGTAAGGCCCTCGTTCCAGCACTGTGTTCTCAGGTACACGAACAATCTCAGGGATAAGTCAGCAGCAGCTCACGGTCTGCACAGCAGGAAGTACTTTTTGTTGTTCTTATCGCCATGGAGAGCATCCATTTGGAGTGCATAGCCTATTGAACTACCTCATTTTTGCCAAGTACAGCTCGTTGGGTTTTTTTTTCTCTGTCAGAGTCCTGGAAACCCCCTCCATCTTAAAAATGTGAAGAGACCAGGTTTTAATTGGGTCACCCCATGACTTGATCTCCTCCAGCTGGAAGATTGGAAGAATTTGTGTAAATAGGAAAAGGTGATGCAGAAAGCTGGGCCAGGGGAAAGGCTCAGAGAAGCCATGCATGGTTAAGTGATGGTTGTCTAATCCCAGGGCACAGAAATTGCTATCCGTACCAAATCCACCCTTCACCAGATCAGTCTGTGCCTGCCACGCACACAGCAGGCTGTGTGTGTATGTGTGTTGTTTTGAGAAAAAAAAATGCAAATTTGTAAGGATGAGGTATTTTTGTTTTATGGTACTGGGGATTGAACCTTGGGCCTCATGTGTGCTAGGCAAGCACTTTACCACTGAGCTACATCCTCAGCCTGATAAGGATGAGTTTTCAGGCCAATACCCTTGTTCTACTCTGTGTGTACCAGGGATAGATAACATGAAACAAAGACCAGCATCAGATCATAACCTTTCGAGATCTTGGCTTCCAGGGAGACCCACACACGAGGGCCTCTGTGACACCCGGAGCCAGTGTCATGTCCTGCTGCACTAGTGGTTGATAGTGTCATGGTAGCTGAAAGAGAAACAGGGGGTTTCGTTTACATGCTGTGAGAGCACCACAAACCTACCTCACTGTGTTGAAATGGGACAAATGCAATAAAACGCATTGGGTGGTGTGTGTCTACTCCTGGTTTCTTGTCTCCCCAAATGCTGCCCCCCTCTAGTTAATGTATTTGTCTGGGCTTTGTAGGACTTCGCTGAGTCTCTGAGTTGGTGATTGCTAGGTGGCCTAGTTTGTGTAAATATAATGTGTTGGTCTTAATGTTCTTTGGGGTTTTATTGTTTACAAAACTTTTTGTATTGAGAAAAATAGCCAGAGCATCTTTGACAAAAGGTTCGGCACCAGACAAAAGGATCTGAAACATAGTTCGGGGGGGGGTCCCTCTTTTTCAAAGTGACCATATTAAACCATGTGTTTTGTGCTCCCACTCTTCCATTTTGGACCACATCCTCTGTCCTTGACACATTTTCTGTTCTACACTCTTCTCCTTCAAAAGAAAACTTGCACACACTCAGATAGATTTAATTCTTGAAGTATTTCTACAACTCTTAAATGGTGTGTGCAGAAATACTGAAGATGCTTGGAACCCCTACCCCGTGGTTCCAACCTGAGTCAAAACCCCTATTTTGGGTGGTGTTTTGAGAGAGGGTCCAATTCTGAAAGCCAGCCTTGCCTCAATCTCCTCCTGCCTTATCCTCCATCATTCTGGGATTACAGATGTGAGTCCTCATTCCCAAACCATTTCTTGATTTAATTCTTACCAAACATACTTTGGGGTGTTTGGATAGATTAGACCTACTTATTCTGTAATCCTTAAGTAGAGAGAAGCAACTGAGGGCCTTCCATGTAGAAAGTGGGGTCTGGAGACCAGAAAAGGGAATATGAATGTATATCCAAATCACTCAGGAACTTTTTATGAAGGTGCAAGAAACTTATGTCAAAGTGGCCACAAGATTGTTTAATAGGAGACGGACGAATGTAACTCCATGTTTACTGCGAGAAACCAAAGCGTTATGAGAAGTCTTGAATTTATGGGGAGGGAGGGGGGAAGTGTGTCCCTGTTTGTTCTCTCCCCATCCCTTCTCTTTCCTGAACTGCAGGAGACTATACCCTCTTGGGCTTCGCTGGCCCGTTACTGGGGTGTTTATATTTCTTGGTTGATTTTGCTGTACTCCTTCATTTCTTATTTTCTAATCATTTTGTAACACGTGCTGACTCTTCCTACCCTTCATTCCCCTGGGAGAATAAAGACTTTTTGAACTTTTGAGCCCTTCCTACAAAGTCAAAGATATGGAAGATTTTTAAAAAAAGGGAAGAAAAAGGGAAGAAACATGACAAACCAAGTAACACAAAGTGAAAGGAAACAAATCTGGATTAAATAAATCCTCAGACTGCCAGTATTACTAGAGCAAGGGGTTAGAAGTTTTGTATATCTCCTGGGGCTATCTGACCCCTAACTGTACCAAAAGCCAAACCTGACAGTGGAAGCTCATAGATCAGCAAACTACTGCTGGAGTGGACAGTAACTAGCTCAACACTTCCCAGGACACAAAGGAAAAATAGATAAGGTTAAGACTTTATGGATGGGTCCCTCACTTCTAGGGCATTGTTTATTCATATTACTGTCTGTTAAAATATAATAACCTAGTCGGGCGTGGTGGTTCATGCCTTTAATCCCAGCACTTGGGAGGGAGGCAGGTAGGAGGATCGCCATGAGTTTGAGGCCACCCTGAGACTACATAGTGAATTCCAGGTCAGCCTGAACTAGAGCGAGACTCTACCTCGGAAAACCAAAAAAAAAAAAAATATATATATATATATATATATAACTCTATCCTGCTGGGCAGGCAAGGTGGCACGCACATTTAATCCCAGCAGAGACAGAAGGATCACTGTGTTTGAGGCCAGCCTGGAGCTAGAGTATCACATCCAGTGGTTATAATGAATATACAACACACAAAATATGACTTAAAGGAGGGTCGGGGAATTCCCTGGAAAGAACCCAGTACTGACTGTACTCACAGTTCTTAAGACTAATCAATATAGAGCTGGGAGCAGACCTTTAATCCCAGCACTCAGGAGGCAGAGGTAGGAGGGTCACCATGAGTAGTACTAGGCCACCCTGAGAATACAGAGTGAATTCCAGGCCATCCTGGACTAGAGTGAGACTCTACCTCGAACCCCCCCCCCAAAAAAAAAAAGATTAACCAATATAAAACTATGGGGAAAAAGCCGGGTGTGGTGACACATGCTTTTAATGCCAGCGCTCACTTGGTAGGCAGAGGTAGGATTGCCCAGAGTTCGAGGCCAGCCTGAGCTAGAGTGAGACCCTACCTCTAAAAAAAACTATGGGAAAGCTGGGCATGGTGTCACACGCCTTTAATCCCAGCAGGTAGGAAGATGGCCCTTGAGTTTGAGGTCATCTTGAAACTACATAGTGAATTCCAGGTCATCTTGGGCTAAAGCCAGACCCTACCTCAAAAAACCAAAAAACAAACAAACAAACAAACAAAACTATAGGGAGCTGTAGCCAAATTGACAGAATGTTTGTAATTAGTGAAATAAAACAAATCATGAGTTGATTGACCCATGTATGTCCTTGTAGACCAGGAGTTGCTTGCCTCATGCTTATCAGTACAGACCATATTTACAATTCATGCAAAAGTTAAACCCTGTTGTCAATAAGCTTGATGTCCACATCCCTTCCTCCCTTTGCTTTTTTCAAGATAGGGTCTCCCTCTAGCCCAGGTTGACCTGGAATTTACTATATTGTCTTAGGGTGGCATGAAACTCACAGCAATCCACCTACCTCTGCCTCCCGGGTGCTGGGATTAAAGGCGTGCACTTTCCCCTTTTCCTCTTAAAAGTTGTCTGACAAACCGGGTGTGGTGGCGCAGGCCTTTAATCCCAGCACTCTGGGAAGCAGAGGTAGGAGAATCTCCATGAGTTTGAGGCCACCCTGAGACCACATAATGAATTCTAGGTCAGCCTGTACTAGAGTGAGACCCTACCAGACATGTTGATGTTGCTGACTGGTAAGTATCTTTAAGTTGATCCCTCTATGCAAAGAACAAATAAAATAAGGTACAAATAATTAATCCAATGGCCACCAAATTGGAAGGCCAAGTGTTTGAAAACAAGGAACATGGATTAAGTCAAGACAAATTGTTGGCAATATCCTGATTTGTACATGTCTTTTCAGTATTATCTTGAAAGACAAGTATAGGTTGACTTTTGGTCATGTAGTCAATATCTATAGTAAACTCGCCATGTGGGTGAGGGTCATACATATGAACTTTTGTCTCCAATCACAACTCACAACTTAAAGTGGTCTGGAGCTGAGTGGCTTGAGTTTGGTCCCCAATATACATTATAGTTGATTCCATTCACTGTACTCGGCTTAGCGGTTTTTTGTCTGTATCATGTTGTATAGTAAGGGCACTAGTTGCATTATGTATTCCCTGATCTACAAATTGAGCCATTTGAGTAGATTAGGTAACTTTTGTCACTGCCATGACAGAAGCAGCTAGGATAAACACAACAGTGACTATGAGCATGCCAAAAGCCATTTAGGTCTGTTGAAGTATTATACTACTTTATTAATTATAATAAGAGCCCTGGATTCTTTTTAAGACTCAGTGTACTTTACAGGGATAAGGCATAGGCCTTGAATCACATAACTATACTTTTATTAAGAAACAAACAGGAGCTGGGTGTGGTGGTGCATGCATTTAATCCCAGTATTTGAGAGGCAGAGGTAAGAGGACAACTGAGATTCTAAGGTCACCCTGGGCTAGAGCAAGACCCTACCCCAAAAAACTTAAAAAAAAATTTATTTTCCCACATTGAATAATTTTAAAAGGGCAGACCCAAGTGACCAAATAGAGGTTTGTGGTAGTCCTTTTCCTAAAAAGTGTTGGGGGATGCTTTATAGCCCTTTTTCTTCCCATATAATAGAATCACTGTAATATACAGTTCAGCCATTGATCCAAGTATGGACAGACAAGGAACAGTTATGTTTATCATGGCTCCAACTTTTAGGACCTCAATAACAATAATTTCTCAACCAGGTAACATGTCCTGTAGGTCCCCGACATGTTTCCCATGTTTTTTTTTTTTTTTTTTTTAATATTCAGATATGTGGGTCTGTATGAACAGAGCAGCAGGGTATAAGAGGCTCACAGATTTTTTGTCATGTGAAAAATTATACATAAAAAGTAGCTGGGAGCCGGGCGTGGTGGCGCACGCTTTTAATCCCAGCACTCTGGGAGGCAGAAGTAGGAGGATTGCTGAGAGTTCGAGGCCACCCTGAGAGTACATAGTGATTTCCAGGTCAGCCTGAGCTAGAGTGAGACCCTACCTCGAAAAACCAAAAAAAAAAAAAAAAAAAAAAGTTTAGCTTAGCCCTGGTGCACCCATTCTCTCTCTCTCTCTCTCTCTCTCTCTCAAATGAATAAAAATAAAATATTATTTTAAAATTTTTTAAAAAGTTGGGCATGATGGCACATGTCTTTAATCCCAGCACTCAGGAGGCAGAGGTAGGAGGATCACCATGAATTCAAGGCTACACTGAGACTACATAGTGAATTCCAGGTCAGCCTGAATTAGAGTGAGACCTTATCTAGTAAAACCAAAAAAAAAAAAAAAAAAAAAAGAATGTAAAAGCCAAAGGAAGGGTAGGACTCCTTACAACGAGCTCCTCCAGACACAAAATGACCTGGATATTCATGACCTTACAGTGTCTGACACTACCTACACAAAACCATCAGAATAGGAGGAAAAGATGATAACATCAAAATAAAAAGAAACTAATTGAGAGGGGAGGGGATATGATGGAGAGTGGAGTTTAAAAAAGGAAAGTGGGGGGAGGGACAGAATTACCATGGGTTATTGTCTACAATTAAAGAAGTTGTCAATAAAATAAATTAGGGTCCGGGAGAGAAGGCTTAGCGGTTAAGTGCTTGTTTGTGAAGCCTAAGGACCCAGGTTCAAGGCTTGATTCCCTAGGACCCATGTAAGGTGGATGCGCAAGGTGGTGCATGCATCTGGGGTTCTTTTGCAATGGCTGGAGGCCCTGGCATGCTCATTCTCTTTCTCTATCTGCCTCTTTCTGTCTCTATTGCTCTTAAATAAATAAAACAAACAATTAAAAAAATTAAAAATAAAAATAAAAATAATAAAAAAAGCTGGGCATGGTGGCACCTGCCTTTAGTCCTAGCACTTGGGAGACAGAGGTAGGAGGATCACCATGAGTTTGAGGCCACTCTGAGACTACACAGTGAATTCCAGGCCAGCTGGGCTAGAGTGAGACCCTAACCTCGAAAAACAAAACAAAACAAAACAAAAAACCCAGAACTAGTAGAGTGAGTATAGATTACAAAAGGATTTGTTAGCTTGACTTACAACAAGAAAAAAATAAATTAAAAAATAAAATAATAGCCGGGCGTGGTGGCGCATGCCTTTAATCCCAGCACTCGGGAGGCAGAGGTAGGAGGATTGCTGAGAGTTTGAGGCCTCCCTGAGACTACATAGTTAATTCCAGGTCAGCCTGGACCAGAGTGAGACCCTACCTTGCAAAACCAAAATACAATACAATACAATAAAATACAATACAATACAATACAATACAATAATAAGGTCTTGGGCTGGAGAGATGGCTTAGTAGTTAAAACACTTGCTTGTCAAGCCAAAAGACCAAGGTTTGATTATCCAGGACCCACATAAAGCCAGATGCACAAGGTGGCGCATGCATCTGCAGTTTCTTTGCAGTGGCTAGAGGCCCCGGCAGGCCCATTTTCTCTTTCTCTGCCTCTTTCTCTCACTGTCTCTCAAATATATATAAAGGTCTTGTGTAAGTATTGTCACCTTTCTTGTATCTATAAAAACTAAAAGGCAAAGTGAGGTTAAAAAAAAAATCATTACACTTGGGAGGCAGAGGTAGGAGGATCACCATGAATTAGAGGCCATCCTGAGACTACATAGTAAATTCCAGGTCAGCCTGGACTAGAGAGAAACCTTAACTTGAAAGACCAAAAAAATCATTAAAAGTTATGAGATGAGAGAGGTGCCTTAGTGGTGAAGTCACTTGCCTGCAAAGCCTAAGGACCCAGGTTCAATTCCCCAACACTCATATAAGCTAGATGCACATGGTAGCACATTCATCTGGAGTTTGTCGTTGTTAGAGGCCCTGGTGCACCCATTCTCTCTGTATCTGCTCCTCTCTCTCAAATAAATAAAATATTTTTTAAAGTTATGAAATTGCTGGGTATGGTGGTGCATGCCTTTAATCCCAGTACTCAGGAAGCAGAGGTAAGATCACTGAGTTCAAGGCTACCCTGATGCTACATAGTGAATTCCAGGTCAGCCTGACTGAGCTAGAGTGAGACCCTACCTTGGAAAAGCAAAAAAAAAAAAAAAAAAAAAGTTATGAGATTATATTTCACCCAAGATATTCAGATGGAAGTTTATTTTATTTTTTTAGGCAGGGTTTCTAGCCCTGACTGGTTTTGAACTACCTCAGCAATCCTGAGTGCTGGGGTTAAAGGTGGGACCCACAGGCTGGAAAGGGGTTAAAAGTCCTTGATTGTAGCCAGGTGTTATGACTTTTTTTTTTTTTTTTTTTTTTGTCAATGTAGGGTCTCACTCTGGCCCAGGTTGACCTGGAATTAACTATGTAGTCTCAGGGTGGCCTCAAATTTATGGTGATCCTTCTACCTCTGCCTCCCGAGTGCTGGGATTAAAGATGTGCACTACCATGCCCGGCTGTTATGACACTTTTTTTTTTTTTTTTTTTTCGAGGTAGGGTCTCACTCTAGTTCAGGCTGACCTGGAGTTCACTCTGTATTCTCAGGGTGGCCTCGAACTCACGGCGATCCTCCTATCTCTGCCCCCTCCCAAGTGCTGGGATTAAAGGCATGTGCCACCACGCCCAGTTTGTTATGACACTTTTAATCCCAGCACTCTGGAGGCAGAGATAGGAGGATTGCCCTGAGTTTAAGGCCTCTGAGACTACATAGTGAATTCTAGGTCAACCTTTGCTAGAGCGAAACCCTACCTTGAAAAACAAAAAAAGAAAGTCCTTGCTTACAAAGCCTGACAGGCCAGGTTCAAATTCCTAGAACCCATGTAAACTGCACATGCATAAAGTGGCACATGCATCTGAAGTTAATTTGCAGTGAAGAGAGGCCATGGGATGCTCTTACTGTCTCTTTAAAAATGCTTTTAAAAAATTGTGGGCTGGAGAGATAGATGGTTTAGTGGTTAAGGCGCCTGCCTCCTAAGCCTAAGAACGCTGGTTCCAATCTCCAGTGGTTCCAATCTCCAGGTCCCACGTTTAGCCAGATGCAGTGACGCAAGGGCACAATGCCACACTTGACCACAAGGGGGCGCGCACATCTGGATTTTGTTTGCAGCAGCTCAGAGGCTGCTAGCGTGCCCATCTCTGTCTTCCTCTCCCTCTCTCTCTGTCCCCCCCAAATTTTAAGCCACCATTTCTGGCTTTAGGTGAGTTTTTTTTTCTGGGGGGGGGGTTGTTGGCTTGAGGCAGGGTCTTATTCTAGCACAGGCTGACCTGAAAAACTGCGATGCTCCTACCTCACTTCAGTCTCCCCAAAGGGGTGGGCCATCATGCCCAACTTCATTTATGTTTTATTTTTTGAGGTAGGGTCTCACTCTAGCCCAGGCTGACCTGGAATTCACTATGTATTCTCAGGGTGGCCTGGAACTCACAGTGATGCTCCTTCCTCTGCCTCCTGAGTCCTGGGATTAATGGTATTCACAACCATATCTGGCTTTTAGATGAACTTTAAATTTTAATTATTTTATTAATTTATTTGATTAATTAATTTAAGTAAGAGAGAAAAAGGCAGAGAATGGGTGCGCCAGGGCCTCTAGCCATTGCAAAGGGACTTCACACGTGTGCCACCTTGTGCATCTGGCTTTACATGGCTACTAGAAAATACAACCTTGATCATTTGGTTTTGCTGGTAAGCACCTTAATTGCTAAGCCATATCTCCAGCCCTAGATGAGGTTTTGAAAAAGATTGTTTTTATTTTTTAGTGATTGACAGAGGGAGTCAGAGACAGAATGGGCATGCCAGGGCCTCTAGCCACTGCAAAGGAACTGCACATGCATGCGCCACCTTGTACATCTGGTACATCTGGTTATTGTGGGTACTGGGCATCGAACCTGGGTCCTTCAGCTTCATAGTCAAGCACCTTAACCACTAAGCAATATCTTTAGCCATTTTTTTTTTTCTAGGTAGGGTCTCACTCTAGCTCAGGCTGACTTGGAATTCACTCTGTAGTCTCAGGGTGGCCTTGAACTCATGGTGGTCCTCCTACCTCTGCCTCCCCAGTGCTGGGATTAAAGGCATGCACCACCACGCCCGGCCATTTTTTAAAAAGATTTTTATTTTTATTTCTTTGTTAGAGACAGACAGAGGTTGAGAGAGAGAGAGAGGGAGAGAGAGAGAATGGGCGCGCCAGGGCCTCTAGCCATTGCAAACGTACTCCAGACGCATGTGCCACCATGTGCATCTGGCTTACATGGGACCTGGAGAATTGACCAGGGTCCTTAGGCTTTGCAGGCATGTGCCTTAACCACCAAGCCATGTCTCCCAGTCTTTTTTTTTTTTTTTTGGTTTTTTGAGGTAGGGTCTCACTCTAGCCCAGGCTGACCTGGAATTCACTTTGTATTCTTAGGGTGGCCTCCAACTCATGGTGATCCTCCTACCATTCATTGCTTCCTGAGTGCTAGGATGAAAGGCCTGTGCCACCACGCCCGAATTTCTAGCCATTAAAAAAATTTTTTTTTTTCGAGGTAGGGTCTCAACTCTGGCCCAGGCTGACCTGGAATTAACTATGTAGACTCAGGGTGGCCTCAAACTCGCAGCGATCCTCCTACCTCTGCCTCCCAAGTGCTGGGATTAAAAGCGTGAGCCACCACACCCAGCTTTAAAAAATTTTTTTTAAATATTTATTTATTGTGCTGGAGAGATGGCTTAGCGGTTAAGGTGCCTGCCTGCTGAGCTTAAGAATGCCCGTTTGACTCTCCAGGTCCCACGTTTAGCCAGACGCAAAGTAAGGCAGGGGCACTCATGCGTCTGGAGTTCCTTCACAGTGGCTGAGAGGCTGCTGGTGTGCCCATTCTCTGTCTCCCCCCTCCCCTCTCCAAAAATTTATTCATTTATTTATTTATTTGAGAGAGGGAGTCAGTGAGAAAACGACAGAGAATGGGCACGCCAGAGCCTCCAGCCATTGCAAACTCCAGATGCATGTGCCCCCTTGTGCATCTGGCTTACCTGACTATGAAGCTGAAGGACCCAGGTTCGATGCCCAGTACCCACAATAACCAGATGAACAAGGTGGCACATGCATGTGCAGTTCCTTTGCAGTGGCTAGAGGCCCTGGCATGCCCATTCTGTCTCTGTCTCCCTCTGTCAATCACTAAAAAATAAAAATCGAACTGGGATCCTTTGGCTTTGCAGGCAAACATCTTAACTGCATCTCCAGCCCTAAAATGTTTTATTATTATTATTATTATTATTATTATTATTATTTTAATTTGTTTGAGAGAGAGAGAGAAAGAAGCAAGTAGAGCACGCGCCAGGGCTTCCATCCACTGCAAAAGAACTCCATACACATGCACCACCTTGTACATCTGGCTATTGTGGGTCCTGGGGAATCAAATCTGGGTCCTTTGGCTTTGCAAGTAAGTGCCTCAACTGCCAAGCCATCTCCCCAGCCCGTAAATTCATTTCTTGCCTGGGCCTCTTTCCTGTGGTACAACTATAACTCTAGCCCTATTTATTTATTATTTTTTTTTCGAGGTAGGATCTCATTCTAGTCTAGGCTGATCTGGAATTCACTATGTAGTCTCAGGGTGGCGTTGAACTAACAGTGATACTCCTACCTCTGCCTCTCAAATTCTGGGATTAAAGGCATGTGCCACCACGCTGGCTCCTATTTATTCTTATAAAAATATTTATTTACTTATTTACGAGAGGTAGGATGAAAGGAAGAGTCAGAGAGAGAAGGTGGCACACACGTTTGATCCCCGTCCTTGGGAGGCAGAGGTAGTAGGATCACCTTGAGTATGAGGCTAGCCTGGGACTAGAGAAGTTGTTTCAGGTCAGCCTGACCCTGCCGCCCCCCAATGAAACAAAACAAAGAAAATTATTTGTGTGAGAATATGAATATGCCAGGGCCTCTCACTACTCAGGCAAATGAATTAGTGCTTTGTGCACCTGGTTTTTTTTTTTTGTTTTGTTTTTTTGTTTTTCGAGGTAGGGTCTCACTCTGGTCCAGGCTGACCTGGAATTAACTATGTAGTCTCAGGGTGGCCTCGAACTCTCGGCGATCCTCCTACCTCTGCCTCCCAAGTGCTGGGATTAAAGGCGTGCGCCACCACGCCCGGCTTGCATCTGGTTTTATATGGGTACTTGGGCTACATGTGTTTCAAGCATTCTCTTTAATCAGCTGAGCCATCTTCCCAGCCTCCATGGTTTTTCCTTCCTTCCTTCCTTTTCCCTCCCTCCCTTCCTCCCTTCCTCCTTTCCTTCCTCCCTTCCTCCTTTCCTTCCTTTTTTGAGTCTCACTCTTTTTTTTGAGTCTCACTCTAGTCCAGGCTGACCTGGAATACACGATATAATCTCAAACTGGCCTCAAACACAAGTGATCCTCCTACCTGGGATTAAAGGCATGCGCCACCACCCCGACCCTATCACAAGGTTTAAGAAACCCCGTTCTTCCGCAATGGCCGAGGTCAAGCCTGGGCCGAACTTCCCAGGGTGGACTCGGGCGAGAACACTGCTTTTACCCCATTTCTCAATAGGTTGACGTCAGCAACTTCTTGCTCGGCAGCAAATCTCTTAACGCACATTTTCCAAAGACCACCCACTCAAGTTCTACTTGACCTCCCCGTTCCCCACCCGGACTCGGAACTCCACCTTCCCCCTCCGACTGCTGTCTTATCCCAGGCCGGGCGTTCTTTCCCCGCCCCCGTGGGGAGCCGCAGCCAATGGCAGGCGCTGGACGAGGCCCCGCCCGCCGCCACGCGGAGGGGGCGGATCCCAGGGCCGCGGTGACGCGTTCTCCGCGCGCCACGTCGCTAGGAAGTGCGGGCGCGTCCGAGCGGGGGAAGTGTGGAGCCGCTCCGCGGCTGGGCGCAGAAGCCGGCGGGAGTTCGCTGCGGGAGACGTACAGGTACAACAGAGAAGATGGATAATTCCGAGACCCCTGGGGTGCGAGGTGACAGGGGCGGCCGCGGACGGGCTGAGCGACTGGGCACGCAGAGAAATGGCTTTTGGGGAAATGGAGAAGGAAGATGCAGGGAGAACCATCCATGAGGATGAAGGCACCGTGATGTGGATATTCTGACGTGGATATTCCGACCAAAATCCGTTCCGATTGCAAGGGGGAAAAACTGGGAGGAGGCAAGTGTACCGAGCCAGGAGATTGGCTTAAACAGTAATGGATGGTGAAAGGTTAGACAAGTGTCTCTGGATTCAGGTGTTGGCGGCTTTCCTCAGTCCAGGTGGATCGCTAAGTCAGCTATATATATTTGCAAGTTTAAACGCTTTCTCTTTTTAACTTTATCCGAGGTTACCCAGCGAGTGTCTTTCTCTGGCGTGATATAGTGTGATTGAGGTAGAACCATGTCGTGGATCCAGGAAGGAGAGCTGTCACTTTGGGAGTGGTTCTGTGCCACTATCATAAAGGTGAGCAGTGACCCAAAGCATCAAGTTGGTCTTTTGGACACTTAGTTGAATCATTTTGTTTCAAACCCCATTATCAAAGTTCCATGATTTTTTGTTTGTTTGGTTTTTGTTTTTCGAGATAGTGTCTCACTCTAGCCAAGGCTGACCTGGAATTCATTATGGTGTCTCAGGCTGGCCTTGAACTCTTGGATATCCTCCTACCTCTGCCTCCCAAGTGCTGGGATTAAAGATGTGCACCACCGCGCCAGGCTCCATGATTTTTAAAAATAAAGTTTAATTCATTATATATATAATTTTTTTTTTTGGGGGGGAGAGAGAGAGAGGAAGACAGACAGAGATGGGCGTGCCAGCAGCCTCTCAGCTGCTGCTAATGAAATCCAGATGCGTGCGCCCCCTTGTGGTCAAGTGCGGCATTGCGCCTTTGCGTCACTGCATCTGGCTAAACGTGGGACCTGGAGATTGGAACCGCTGGAAATTGGAACCAGCGTTCTTAGGCTTAGGAGGCAGGTGCCTTAACTGCTAAGCCATCTCTCCAGCCCCCTTATATTTTTAACATCCACAACACAACACAATACATTTTAATTTAATTAATTAATTAATTTATTTATTTATTTATTTGAGAGCCACAGACAGAGAGAGAAATGGGCGCACCAGGGCCTCCAGTCTCTAGAAGTTCTCAATTGTTACTACTTGCGTGGTCTTCAAGTCATGTAAAGACTGTGGTCTCTTTTGCTTTTATCTCCCTTGTATTCTCAAGTTGTCTTTCAGCTTTTTTTGAGGGGGGGGTTGGAGGAAATCACAGCAATGTTATATTGTGTGCTTAAGACAGGTTTGTGATTGAGGCAAATTTGTTCAGTTTTATTTTCCAGCCACATACTGTCAAGCAGTATACAGTAATGAATTTCAAGTTCATAAGTTTTAATACCCACCCCCATGCAAATGCCAAGTAATCACAAACTGGCCAGCAAATGAAAAGTGTCTTCTCAGAAAACAATGACAATCTTTTTATTTTGTATCTTATTTATTTATTTATTTATTTATTTATGAGCAGAGAGAGATAGAGAGAGGCAGACACAGAGAGAAATAGGCACGCCAGGGCATCCAGCCACTGCAAACGAACTCCAGATGCATGTGCCCCTTGTGCATCTGGCTTATGTGGGTCCTGGAGAATTGAACCAGGATCCTTTGGCTTCACAGGCAAATGCTTTAACCACTAAGTCATCTCTCCAGCCCTCTTTTTTTTTTTTTTTTTTCCAAATTCCAGGAAGGGTCTCACTCCAGCACAGGATGCACAGGAAATCACTTTGTAGCCCCAGGCTGGTTTCAAACTCACTGCAAACTCTTACTCTCAGCCTCCTGAGAGCTGGAATTAAAGGCAGTGCTACCTCAATGGCTCAGTGACGGTCTTTGGTGTTTTGAGGTAGAGTCTTGCTCTAGCCCAGGCTGACATGGGTATGTAGTGTCTCAGGGTGGCCTCAAACTCATGGCAATCCTCCTACCTCTGCCTCCCAAGTGCTGGGATTAAAGGCATGAGCCACCATGCCTGGCTTCAGCGAGTCTTATGTTGGCAAAAAGAAGCTGCTTGACTACATTGGATTATTTTTGAAAAGGCTACATGTAGAAGACTAAGGTAGGAAAGGTTGGAGAGGTGCTGGGGAAGTAGTCATGAAAAGCTCTGCCAGGTGAGTTAAGCAGACTAACAAATCAGTTTTTGCTGTGGTAGACAACTCAGAGTTGCTCTAAGCCACATACAAAGTTTTGTCTGGTTCAAAAGTTTTATATATATATGTATTTTTTGTTTGTTGTTTTTGTTTTGTTTTGTTTTTGTTTTTGTTTTTTTGTTTTTTTCCAAGGTAGGGTCTTACTCTAGTTTAGGATGACCTGGAATTCACTGTGTAGTCTCAGAGTGGCATCGAACTCACTGTGATCCTCCTACCTCTACCACCACACCCAGCTATTTCTTTTGTTTTGAAATGGCTCCTGATGTGAAAAAAATTGAAATTCATATATATATAATATATGTAATATGTTATATATGTGTGTGTGCGTGTATGTATGTATATGTATGTGTATGTGTGTGTGTGTGTGTGTGTATGTATGTATGTATGTATGTATGTATGTATGTATATATATTTGAGAAAGAGTCAGTGTGAGTGTGCCAGGACCTTAAATAAAACATTTAAATAAAGCACTTGGGCCTGGAGAGATGGCTTAGCTGTTAAGCACTTGCCTGTGAAGCCTAAGGACCTCAGTTTGAGGCTCAATTCCCTAAGACCCATGTAAGCCAGATGCACATGGTGGCACATGCATCTGGAGTTCGTTTGCAGTGGCTGGAGGCCCTGGCATGCCCATTCTTTCTC